>OX451739.1:618465361-618937861 GCA_948472305.1 Vicia faba
TACCAACTCAAAAGTTTTTGCAAGCCTCATAGGAGTCAGATTACCGTATTCTTGTTACAGTGTGCTTTCAAATTAACCCATGCTTCAGTTAGGACTTTTAAGGGTTTTAATGTGGCCTGGTTCATGGTTTTAGAAAAAAGGATTTAAGGCTAAAAATATTTGGTGCCCACCCATTCTCCGTGATGTTCTCCAGTCCTAAATTCAGTTAAACCAATACGAGCACCCATCCCTCAAAAGGAGTTTACCATGGTTGAGAAGGATATGGCAGTCACTCACCTCTTTCATTCTTGGTGTTCGATCACACGACTTTATTCTTTGTGGAGGATCTTTATTTGGTAATCCCCTTTTTCTCTTTTCGCGCTTTTTCTTTCTCTAAATTTTTCCTGGACAAATCCTTTTGGATTTTGATTTTGAAGTCCAGCGGGAAGTCCTGACTTTTGCCTAAGCGACTTGTTTTCCAAGTTTCGACTTAGCAAGGCTTTTTGTCTCTTTATTTCATCATTTCTTTTTGTCTAAACCAGTCGTGTGACTTCGAGTCGTTTTCGACTTATTGGAGCTAATCGTGACTGCCCGAGTCTTTGGTAGACGAGGGATAACTATCGTTGTATCGTCATATTTTGACCTCTTGATGTGTGAGAGATAAACATTGCGGTATCATTCTCTTTGATGCACACAACTGATATATGAGAGTTATATTTTGACTTTCCTTAGCCTTTTGATGAACAACCATTGTTGTATCCTTTGATGCACACTCTCAATGAGTTTTGACCGCTCGATCCGTTCAACTGAAATCTACCCTGCCCCGGGTTAAATGTGAGGGTTTTTTTAAAAAGAAAAGAAACTCCTACTTCAAGGCTCAAAGGGGTTAACGAGGGTCTATCTCCCTTATATCTCTGGTGTTTAGGAATTGAAACAAGGCATGTACATCATCAGCGGGGTTTTTATACAAAATCACACCATTTGAAATTTTTGGTATATTACTCATCATCCTCCCTCTAGAGGTATTTTGCTTTATTTAACAAGAGTTAAGTATCAAAAAGTAAAAAAAACATTAATGAGTGAATACGAACGGATTAATTCAAGACAAACAAATTCAATGCATTATAATTAATATTCAACAATAAGCAAGTTTTGCATACAAGAAAGTACTAAACCAAAGCAAGAAAGATTACAAATGAGAGTTGCAAATGAAACTAGAAATTTCCATGTTGAGGAGACTAGTCTCTGTATGGACTTGTTGCTTCAGATGATGATCCGGCAATATTGACATTTACTGAGTTAAAGGAGACTTCAAATTTAACCGGTTGGCCCGAAATTGATAGCTTTTGCATCAAGCATGTCTTGCACATTTTCTTTGAAAGCTCTGCAGTCTTCAATGAAATGGCCTAGTGCCCCGTCTTGGTAATCACATTGCACATTAGGATTGAAATCCATAGAATAAGGAGGAATGACAGGCTTCAGTGGCTTGGGTTCCACCAAGGAAAGCTTGAGCAACTGAAAGAACAGCTGGCCATAAGTCATGGGAACAATGTAGAACACCCTCTTTGGCTTCTGTGATCGGTGGGAATGAGAACTGACTGTTTTGGAATGCTGGTTCGCGTTTGCGTTTGTTTTTGCAAAATGTCGCGGTAAGCAAGAGTCGCCACCGTCTTTTATTTTATCCAACAAGGAAAGGACAAAAGCACAGAAAAATTCCTTTTCGAGATGTTTCTCGGGTTCGGGAGGTAGATTATAGAAAGGGAAGGTGTTAGCACCCTTTCTATCAGTGGTTATCCACGGGCTCTTAGGTACTTGCTCACTATGTTTTCAAAAGTTTACTTTTCTTTGTGTTTGTGGATTTGAAAAGAGTTTTTGTTTTGAAGAGAGTGTAAGTGCGAAAAGTTTTGTTTTGTTTTTAAAAGGAGCAAGTACTTAAGAACATCTACCTACTCAAAAAGGAATTAAACTGTACAAGTGTCCTTTAGACAATGCTATCCCACTATTGAGGATTAGGTAGCATCGTCGTTGGAGTTTTCGAGTCAATTCGATTAAGGGACGTGTGGTCACTAAAGCAATGTTAGGATGCCTTAGCGGTAACCCTAATGTCTTAGATCATTTTTATCTGAGGCAACCGTTTCGAGGCAACTTATGATCTTTGGACAAGAGGGCGACCTCTAAAACTTCCTATACTCAATGACCACGTTCGAGGTAACCAAGTGAGGTGTACCCTAAGAGTGCATGTGTGAATAGTGTGTTTGATTTGCATGCATTTTGTCTTGATTAGGGGTTTCCTACTTGTTGGTTTAATCTTTCCATACACACCTATTTACTAGCATTTGTATAAAGCAATAAAAATGTAGCAAATAAATATCCTACACTATTACAACCATATTGAAGTGCAGAAGAATATAAAGGAAAAAATAAGATAAAAAGAAGAAAAAAATGAAAATGAGCTCCTTCGATTGGGAGTTCGCACCAGTGAGGTCATGGCCTTCGATTGGGCTTTGGCACCAGTCAGGTCATGTACTTCGATTGGAGGCTGGCACCAGCATGGAAGTGCCTTTCGTCTGAGCCTAGACTTAGTGCAAGTGTGCCTCTGGCTGGGCCTTTCTGCCTTGTTGCCTTCTTTGATTGGGCCAGTGAAATCAGTATGAGCGTGTCTCTGGCTGGGCCTGGAAGTCAGTGTGGAAACCAAAGGCTTCGTTTCATACTCCTGTCTCCTGTTTCTTTCGTTTGAACTTTTTGAACAACAACATGGTATAAGGCCATGCTAGTATTGCCTTACAATCAGTTAATACTTAATGCATATTTAAGTAAACAAGCAGCATAACGAAAGGGGTTAGCTTTGAAAACATATTAAGTAGGTGGAAACGAAAATAACCAAAGGGTTATGTACATGTTTTGAAATGAAAGGGAAGATTATTTACATACTATGCCATGAAACGAAAGGTTCAGGGGTAAGAGTGACTTACCTTGCTTCCGGCCTTGAATGGATGTGGGATTCAAACTTGAACTGCTACCTGGACGTTTCTGGAATTCGAAGAGTAGTCACAGGGGGTTTGATTTTGGTTCGAAGAGTTGTCACAAAAGGTTGTCTTTGAGTTTGAACAAACTTCTATGTGTGGGGTGTTCTTCAGAATCAAAGAGGTGAGTGTTTGGGATTCTGGGTTTTTTTTTATTTCTCAAGTGTTGATGAACTTGAGAGTTTCTGTTGTGTTTGAGAAAATTTTGGGGATTGGTTCCTCTGGTCCCCAGATCCCCTCCAGCTTTGTAAATGTTCCTCTATTTATAGAGAAAGAATGGACATGTTGTCCAAAGCCAGCCTTGCAAATAAATGATAAAATAATGTAACGTGAAAGTACAGGTGGGGGCCTCTTGGCAGTTGGGGTGCAGAAATAATAAAATAAGGCCCAGCTGGAAAGTAAACGTCCACTTGTGACACAAAAGCAAGATGAAGGTTTCAGATGGGTTGTTTCCTTCTGAAGGAAAATAGGCGCAAGGCTCAAGAAAAACTTTTCTAAAAGGTAGTACTGTGCTATTAAGTGCAAGTGGTCTTAGACAACAAATGGGTAAAGGCCTAAAGAGGGAAGACACGTGGCCCAGCCTATGGGTCTAAATGTTCAACTTGATCTTTTGAGTCGAATCCTCCATCTTTCTACACCTTTCGACCAGACTAGGACAACACGGCATTAGTTTTCACCAGTTGTGTGTCCTTTGAATGGACCAACTGTGTGTTCTTCGAATGGCCCTTTTCATAAGGTTATTAACTTCTGAATCGAAAGAAGCTTTTAGAAGATATTTGACTTTTGAATTGAAGAAAACCACCAAGAAGCCTTTCCCTCAGTCGAAGCTTGTGGTTGAAACAAGCTAATGCCCAGTCGAATCTTGGATCGAAACAAATATGTTGCCCAATCGAAAGCCCGTGTTCAAAGGAAGTAATGTTGCCCAATCGAAGCATGTGGATCGAAACAAACATAAAGGGAGTCATTGCCTTTTAGCGTGAGGGAAGTTCCTGGCTTCTGAATCGAATGGTATTCCCAAGTTGCATTCGAAGGAGGCTCCTGCTCAAAACGAAGGATGTACCTAAACTTGCATTCGAAGGAGGCTTAGAGTTCAACATAAAGGACATATCCAAGTTGCATTTGAAAGAGAAAAACGAAGGATGTAATCCAAGTTGCATTCGAAGGAGGCTCTTGCTCAACTGATGTTTTCATCCAGGCACACAGAAGGTGAGTGCCCAAACGAAGACTTGCCTTGTAGGGGGTACATGTGACCAGTAGGTCATGGCCTTCGATTGCAAGCATGCAGGCAGCAAAAGACACAAACGAAACCTGCAACAAGAAGTCACATGCCCAGGCTAAAGAGGCACGCTAGCAGCCACTTTGAGAAATCGAAGGAAGCCAAGAGTCAATCGAAGGATGTAGAATCGAAGGAGACCTGTTTTCCTCCAAATTTGTCAAAATGTTATTTTTATCTATTTTCTCCCTTTTTGACAGTTTCCTTTTAATTTTGGTACTGGAAAATCCCAATGCACTTGTGCAAGCTAAAATCCTAAGAATCTTTATGAGAAAAGCCTTGAGAATTGAGAGGGCAAATTTTGGGGTACAACAGCTTCCCTTGTTCAATCTTCTTACACCTGAAGAGTTAGATTGGCGAATCTGCCATTTGTGACTTAAAGGTGGAAGATGATTGAACACTAGAGTGCCCAGAAATTTGCACTCGGTGATGTGATGGTAGAGGGAATGGGCTTAAAGATGCCATTTGGAGAGGTGATAGAATCATGTTGGAGATGGGCTTGTAGATGCCTTCCAAGAATTCATGTTGAATTGTAATTTTGTAAGGTTAAAGAAGGAACCTGTGTAGGGTTTCCTGATGATGAGTCTGTGTAAAACTGCATCTTGGAAGGAAGGAACCTGTGTAGGGTTGACTGATGATGAGTCCGTGTGAAACTGCATCTTGGAAGGAAGGGACCTGTGTAGGGTTGCCTGATGATGAGTCCGTGTGAAACTGCATCTTGGAAGGAAGGAACCTGTGTAGGGTTGCCTGATGATGAGTCCGTGTGAAACTGCATCTTGGAAGGAAGGAACCTGTGTAGGATTTCCTGATGATGAGTCCGTGTGAAACTGCATCTTGGAAGGAAGGAACCTGTGTAGGGTTGCCTGATGATGAGTCCGTGTGAAACTGCATCTTGGAAGGAAGGAACCTGTGTAGGATTGCCTGATGATGAGTCCGTGTAAAACTTCATCTTGGAAAGAGAAGGAACCGGTGTAGGGTTGCCTGATGATGAGTCCGTGTAAAACTTCATCTTGGAAAGAGAAGGAACCGGTGTAGGGTTGCCTGATGATGAGTTCGGTAGATAATTGTCCTGTCTGGTTTCAGGTATTAATCTGGAACTTGAAAAGGTTGATGGTAGCCATCTGTTGATTGACCTTTTTCTGAAAAAGGTAAAATGTTAGTTGTATGCAATGTCATGATGTATGAAATGCACGATGTCATGATGTTCTCAAAGTAAATGAGATTGTGTTGTATGCACTTATCATGTATGTAAATAGGATGTATGAAATGCGAAATGTTAATGAATGTACTTTTGTCTGGGAAAATAAATCCTTGACAAATGTTGGGGAGTCGTTAAATCCTGGGTTGTTGTTGAAGAGTATGTGTGTCTTCAATCTTTGCTTGGAATGTTTCCACCGGGGATTCCTATTTCGTTGTTTGAGGAGAGACTTCGCTGGGGAATATTGAAAACTCTGTGGGGAGAATGTTTATTCCTTCTTGGGAAAAGAGTTCAGGAGTCTCGGTTGTCCATTGCTCTACTGGGGAGTTGAAGTTGAACTGATATCTGGTCGGGTCCAGGTTTCACAATAACTTGCTGGGGATTGTAGAGTAGTCTACTGAGGAAGAGGAGTTATGGTCCTTTAATTTGTAGTGGCCGGAGAGGCAAACTCAAGTTTGGGAATCCTACCGTTTGTTGAGGAAATAAACCCTGTTGCTGGTCTGCTAGAGAGGTGACGACTTCGTTGGGGGAAAGTCTTTGAGGATTCTTGAGGTTTTCCCAGCTGGGGGAAGGTTTTCAAAGATTAAACTCTTGCTGGGAGTCATTCTATGAGAAGGATTTTGGGGAGATTTGTCATTGCCCCTAGTAGCAAGTGTTTGTGACATTGCCAGAAAATGTTTAATTGTACGTAACCCTTCACTGAGATTGATGTTCAATGCCCCAAGTGACGAAGATGGAGACCTGCCCCTGGTTACTCTGCACTTCTTTGAGAGATTTCCTGGAATCTTGACTGGACTGCCCCAGGTGTGCTGGATAGTGACATGTCAAGTCCCCCTGTTGATAGGAGATTCGTCAATGGAAGTGTCATCCTTTTTGAAGTGATTTTGTTCACTGGGAGGGCTTTCGTTCACTGGATATTCATTGTGTGAATTTCTCCGCTGTTAAACAAATAGCCATATGCAAACAATGATATTCAAGTAATGCAAATTTTATGTTTGCCTTGAAGTTTTTTTTTTGAAAATGCGTTTTAGCGAGTAAAGGAATTTTGTAAGAAAATTCAAACTCAGGATTTAGAGCAAAGCCTTACAGGAGTCAGGATACCTTTTGTAACAGTATGCTTTTGAACTAACCCATGCTTCAATTAGGACTTTTGAAGGGTTGTAACGTGGCTTGGTTCACGGTTTAAGAAACAAAGGATAAAGGCTCAAAGTATATTTGTACCCACCCGCTCTTCGTGATGTTCTTCAATCCTAAACTCAGTTAATTGTGCGTCGAACTCTATTCGAATTTGGAACGACGTTTTTGGTGATGGTTCACACAAGTTGAATTTGTTGGAAGGCAGTCATTTTTGCAACATTTTTCATGTTGTTGAGGATTTGTGGCGACCTCGTTATTTTGATTTATTATCCCTAACTTTTGCCTGACTGTTCCTGTTTTCGAGATTGCAGTCAGCAGGATGCCCCAAATTTCTTAAGCCTCCTTTGTAGGTTTTGGCTTAGTGGGCTTTTCCTTTTTTTTTGAGAGATAATGACTACCTATGAGATAAGGAACCACCACTGTCTTTTGATTCCAGAGGAATGCTTTTGATGTCATTCGTTGTATTACGAACTGAGAGTTTGCGACTTCAATGCGCATCTTTTGAATTAACTGAGTGACTACCCTGCCCCAGGTTTAAAGGTTTCAATTTGTGTTTAAAACAGAAAACTTCTACTTCTTTGGCTCGAAGGGGTTGACTAAGGATTATCTTCCTTATAACTCCAGTGTTTAGGATTTGAAAGAAATGCCTGTACATCGTCAGCAAGGTCTGTTTAATATCATACTGTTATGAGATTATGGCATAGTTTCGTTATCCTCCCTCTAAAGGCTTGTAACTTTTAGCAAGAGTTAAATGTCATAAAGAGAGTAAAAAGCACAGTTTAAATGTAATGAAAATGAGTGGATCAAATCAAGACAAACATATGAAATGCATTAATGAAACAAAGTTTGACATTAATAGATAATTGTTTGAATAACAAAAGGAATTACAACTTGAAAATTCAAATGAAACAAAGACGCTCTCGATGATTTTCCAAAGGAGCATTGATTATGCTGGAGTCTCCGGAGGACCAAACTCAATCTCCTTGGCATCAATCAAATTCTAAATCTTGTACTTCAATGCCCAACAATCGTTAGTATCATTCCCGGGACTGTCAGAATGATAAGCGCGTGTTGCATTAGGATTGTAGTTAGGAGAAGAAGTCTTGGGGTTTGGATGAGGTCCTATCAATGCAATCAGATTCATCCTCAACAAGTGTTGCAGCGCTTGAGACAACGGCATGTTGATGTTGGTGAACTGTCTTTTAGGCTCGTCTGGCCTTCGTTGATTTCCCTTTTGCTGTTGTCGGTGTGACACAGAACCAGAGATCAGGACTGCCCCTACGTGTTGGTCACGACGACTCTTTTGACTGTACACAGCATTGGACTCTTTGTTCACACTGTAAAGCTTTTTCTGAGCATCAGAAGGTGTAGCTTCTTGAATCTTCCCACTTTTGATGCCAGCTTCGACCCTTTCGCCGGTCAGTATTAGCTCGGTGAACCCGGCTGAAGAGCTTCCGATCAAGTGTTGGAAGAAAGGCCCTGTCAAAGTTCCCATGAAGATGTCAATCAGCTCCCTGTCAGTTAAAGGGGGTTTCACTCTACCATCCAGATCTCTCCACTTTTGAGCGTATCCTTTGAAGCTCTCATTGGAACCCATGGTCATGTTCTGCAATTGCACACGAGTTGGTGCAAGATCAGCGTTATACTGATACTGTTTGTAAAAAGAAGCAGCTAAATCCTCCCAGGTGTGGATGCGAGAACTCTCCAATTGATAAAACCACTCGAGTTGAGTCCCTACCAAGCTTTCTTGGAAGAAATGGATCCAAAGCTTTGGATCAGTTGTGTATGGTTGAATCTTGTAGACATAAGACTTTAAGTGCATCTTAGGGCAAGAAACTCCATCGTACAGGGCAAAGGTAGGGACTTTGAACTTTGGAGGATGACCACTCCAGAAACCAAACCCATGTCTCCTAAATCCAAGCCAGGTACTTGTTGAATCTCCATAGCACTGAGGCGATCCTCCAACTGTTTGTATTTGTCATCAGCGTGAGGATATTGTTCCTCGGAGTAGTCAACTTCTACTTCATCAATCTCCAAATTGTGGTCTTCTTCAAGATTATCCCCTATGTTGGATGGAGTTGAAAGATCTAGGGTTTTAGGTCTTCTTCTCAAGTTTAAGACGCCTACTGACTTCTTGGACTTTTTCTTCTTTTCTTTGAGAAGGAGAGCTTTCAGGTCCTCTTACCCTTTACCCATAGCCAGAAGCATTTGTTGGAACTGAGTGTTTTGAGTTTGGATATCTTTCACCGTTTGTTCCATATCCATCTTACTGAAATAAACAGTAGGAAGATAAGGAGACCTGTATGGGAGAAACCTGTCATGATGCAATGCATGATATGTGGATGCACGTTTCCAAGAATCTCGCGGGGTAAACACAAGAAAATGTTAGAGGTTGAACTTCGATCAACATCTTTGATTGGAGAACTTTGTATCGGTGGATGTCTTTCCACGAGAATCAAGCTCACCATGTCAAGTGGGTCATAGCCCCTGATTCAAGTTGTTGCACTTGATTTTTGACGGCGTTTGTTTAGAGGATAACCCTCTTGCCCCTTGGTAGGCATCTGGTTCAACGTGACCCTGCATCGAAAGACCCTCGAGATCCTTTAAATGGTTATTGAAAATGCTATGGTATGATGTTATGATGTTATGTACATGTATGCAAAAGTAAGCAAGTGTATATACAGACAGTCATATTCACACAGAGCAAACAAGTCCTTAGGTTTAGGCTTGCATGGAGTTTAGGCATTACCCTCTTTCAATTTAGTTGGTTTAAACCTGTCCTAAAAATAGTAACCGGGTTCTAGAGGATCTCAATATCACTGACTACCCTCAATCGGTCATAATTCCAGTTTAGCAACCTTTTCTTGCAGCCGGAATCATCGTGAGAGTTTAGTCTCAATGAGTGTAGCATACTGCCCTGTTCTATGGCCAAATTGGTCAATTTAAGGTTCTAAGGTCAGTTGGTGCTTAATGACTCCGTATAAGACCCATATTCTCCTCGTTCCAACACAAGGGATATCGGTACAGACCAAGGTGTCACACCAACGTAGCTACTGCTTCATCCGTGTCGGTCTACGCCGGACAGATCCCTCACAGTTTATTGCTACTTACCTAAAGGGTATCCCCAGATCCGGGTTAGGATCTATATAACTCCGATACAAGCCCACAAAATTTAAAGTATACAAAGCATACAATTGAAAACACAAGTGATCTAATCCTAAGGTACACCCCACTTATATGTATCCCCAGCAGAGTCGCCAGTTCTGTGATCAGTGGGAATGAGAACTGACTGTTTTGGAATGCTGGTTCGTGTTTGCATTTGTTTTCGCAAAATGACGCAGTAAGCAAGAGTCGCCACCGTCTTTTATTTTATCCAACAAGGAAAGGACAAAAGCACAAAAAAATTCCTTTTCGAGATGTTTCTCGGGTTCGAGAGGTAGATTAGAAAGGGAAGGTGTTAGCACCCTTTCTATCCGTGGTTATCCACTGGCTCTTAGGTACTTGCTCACTATGTTTTCAAAAGTTTGCTTTTATTTGTGTTTGTGGATTTGAAAAGAGTTTTTGTTTTGAAGAGAGTGTAAGTGCGAAAAGTTTTGTTTTGTTTTTAAAAGGAGCAAGTACTTAAGAACATCTACCTACTCAAAAAGGAAGTAAACTGTACAAGTGTCCTTTAGACAATGTTATCCCACTATTGAGGAGTAGGTAGCATCGTCGTTGGAGTTTTCGGGTCAATTCGATTAAGGGACGTGTGGTCACTAAAGGAATGTTAGGATGCCTTAGCGGTAACCCTAATGTCTTAGATCATTTTTATCCGAGGCAACCGTTTCGAGGCAACTTATGATCTTTGGACAAGAGGGCAACCTCTAAAACTTCCTATACTTAATGACCACGTTCGAGGCAACCAAGTGAGGTGTACCCTAAGAGTGCATGTGTGAATAGTGTGTTTGATTTGCATGCATTTTGTCTTGATTAGGGGTTTCCTACTTGTTGGTTTTATCTTTCCATACACACCTATTTACTAGCATTTGTATAAAGTAATAAAAATGTAGCAAATAAATATCCTACACTATTACAACCATATTGAAGTGCAGAAGAATATAAAGGAAAAAATAAGATAAAAAAATGAAAATGAGCTCCTTCGATTGGGAGTTCGCGTCAGTGAGGTCATGGCCTTCGATTGGGCTTTGGCACCAGTCAGGTCATGTACTTCGGTTGGAGGCTGGCACCAGCATGGAAGTTCCTTTCGTCTGAGCCTGGACTTAGTGCAAGTGTGCCTCTGGCTGGGCCTTTCTGCCTTGTTGCCTTCTTCGATTGGGCCAGTGAAATTAGTGTGAGCGTGTCTCTGGCTGGGCCTGGAAGTCAGTGTGGAAACCAAAGGCTTCATTTCATACTCCTGTCTCCTGTTTCTTTCGTTTGAACTTTTTGAACAGCAACATGGCATAAGGCCATGCTAGTATTACCTTACAATCAATTAATACTTAATGCATATTTAAGTAAACAAGCAGCAAAACGAAAGGGGTTAGCTCTGAAAACATATTAAGTATGTGGAAACGAAAAGAACCAAAGGGTTATGTACATGTTTTGAAATGAAAGGGAAGATTATTTACATACTATTCCATGAAACGAAAGGTTCAGGGGTAATAGTGACTTACCTTGCTTCAGGCCTTGAATGGATGTGGGATTCAAACTTGAACTGCTACCTGGACGTTTCTAGAATTCGAAGAGTAGTCACAGGGGGTTTGCTTTTGGTTCGAAGAGTTGTCACAGACAGTTGTCTTTGAGTTTGAACAAACTTCTATGTGTGGGGTGTTCTTCAGAATCAAAGAGGTGAGTGTTTGGGATTCTGGGTTTTTTTTATTTCTCAAGTGTTGATGAACTTGAGAGTTTCTGTTGTGTTTGAGAAAATTTGGGGGATTCGTTCCTCTGGTCCCCAGATCCCCTCCAGCTTTGTAAATATTCCTCTATTTATAGAGAAAGAATGGACATGTTGTCCAAAGCCAGCCTTGCAAATAAATGATAAAATAATGTAACGTAAAAGTACAGGTGGGGGCCTCTTGGCAGTTGGGGTGCAGAAATAATAAAATAAGGCCCAGCTGGAAAGTAAACGTCTACTTGTGCCACAAAAGCAAGATGAATGGTTCAGATGGGTTGCTTCCTTCTAAAGGAAAATAGGCGCAAGGCTCAAGACAAACTTTTCTAAAAGGTAGTACTGTGCTATTAAGTGCAAGTGGTCTTAGACAACAAATGGGTAAAGGCCTAAAAAGGGAAGACACGTGGCCTAGCCTATGGGTCTAAATGTTCAACTTGATATTTTGAGTCAAATCCTCCATCTTTCTACACCTTTCGACCAGACTAGGACAACACGGCATTCGTTTTCACTAGCTGTGTGTCCTTCGAATGGACCAACTGTGTGTTCTTCGAATGGCCCTTTTCAGAAGGTTATTAACTTCTAAATCGAAAGAAGCTTTTAGAAGATATTTGACTTTTGAATTGAAGAAAACCACCAGGAAGCCTTCCCTCAGTCGAAGCTTGTGGTTGAAACAAGCTAATGCCCAGTCGAATCTTGGATCGAAACAAATATGTTGCCCAATCGAAAGCCCGTGTTCGAAGGAAGCAATGTTGCCCAATCGAAGCATGTGGATCGAAACAAACATAAAGGGAGTCATTACCTTTTAGCGTGAGGGAAGTTCCTGGCTTCTGAATTGAATGGTATTCCCAAGTTGCATTCGAAGGAGGCTCCTACTCAAAACAAAGGATGTACCTAAACTTTCATTCGAAGGAGGCTTAGAGTTCAACATGAAGGACATATCCAAGTTGCATTCGAAAGAGAAAAACGAAGGATGTAATCCAAGTTGCATTCAAAGGAGGCTCTTGCTCAACTGAAGTTTTCATCCAGGCACACAGAAGGTGAGTGCCTAAACGAAGACTTTCCTTGCAGGGGGTACATGTGACCAGTAGGTCATGGCCTTCGATTGCAAGCATGCAGGCAGCAAAAGACACAAACGAAACCTGCAACAAGAAGTCACATGCCCAGGCGAAAGAGGCACGCTAGAAGCCACTTTGAGAAATCGAAGGAGGCCAAGAGTCAATCGAAGGATGTAGAATCGAAGGAGACCTGTTTTCCTCCAAATTTGTCAAAATGTTATTTTTATCTATTTTCTCCCTTTTTGATGGTTTCCTTTTAATTTTGGTACTGGAAAATCCCAATGCACTTGTGCAAGCTAAAATCCTGAGAATCTTTATGAGAAAAGCCTTGAGAATTGAGAGGACAAATTTTGGGGTACAACAACTTCCTATCCTTTTGCTTACCTTGTTGCATGTGTCTTTGTTGATAAGTTTGCTGCTGAGTAGCACACTGAGCTGGATGAACATGAGGAATATTCTGATTTTGATTAACCAACTGATTTCCACAACTTGTAAACAGCTGTTGGTGAGAACTATCTGAGAGTATAAGTTATGGGAAATGTGATTCAGATTGTGAGATAGAACTTTGAAGAGGAGAAGCCATAACCCTATTCTTTGTAGCAGTTGGGATAAGATTGACTTGCATGCTCAAACCTTCGGGAGTGAAGAGAATTGTCCCTGCATCAAGCAAGTCCTGGACTTGGTGCTTAAAAGCTATGCAATCTTCAGTATCATGACCAGGTACCCCGGAATGAAATTCACACCTAGCATTATCGTCAAAGCCATGAGGGCATTTTTCATGTGTAGTGAAGATTCGAAGATTGACCTAATTAAATTCTAGCAGGGGAGGAAGCAATTGTGCATACAATTTTGGAATAGGATCAAATTTTTATTCAGGCTGTTTTGGCCTTTGCTGACGGACTTTGTCTTTTTGGGTCCTCTTGGGAAGTGACAACTGGTTGCGGATGGGAAGATCCTGTAATGCAAGGTGGTGGAGGAGATACTCCCTGAATTAAAAGAGTCCCCAAATTATAGGGAGAAATGGTAGCCCCTATTGTAGCACGCATTGAAACATCTTCTTTATTCAACATCGTCCCCAAAATTCCCATAACCAAACTCAACTGAGCCTTCAACTGAGTGTTCTCTTCTTTCAAGAGTTCTTGTACGCAGACCAAATCCTGTATGTCTACCAGCAAAAACCCCATTTGTTCTTTCATCTCGTCCAATTCCCCACGAAGTTCTTCCATAACTTGAATTTGATCACGGAGCGGTGAGAAATCAAGATTTGCAGTTCTGAAAAGAAAACACCGGGTCTGAATAAGGATTCCCCATTATGAGTACCTTCTGAGTACCTGTTATGGATGTATGAAGATGCATGAAGATGCATGAGGTGAGTGAGAGAATTCCTCTTCTGATATGATTTGGACACCACAGTCTTCGGATTGATCTCGTCTTGGACCTTGTCTCTGGATGACGTACCATCTTCAGTCGAATGATCAGTTGCCCCAGAATAATATGCGTAGAAGATTCTTTCAGGAGAACAAATGAATGCTTTTCCAAGCGAATCGATATAAATTGCATCATCGGGCATATTGCGCCACAAAAAATAATACAGTATGTCTTCTATCAGAACAAAAGAGACATCCACCTAGTGAAAAAGAGTGTGGCAGTTGGCCAAATAGGAATTGGACCTTTGGAAGAAATGCCAAATAGGTGCTTGGTTTTATATTTCAACCCTTTTGTTGTCTTCAATATCAAAACTGGGTACCCCAGAATAGGGGATGCATCTAGCCTGTGTATGGCTATCAGAAGAGTTGTTTGTGGGAGGAAGACCTCAAAGATCAGAGCTAGGAAGAGCTGGGAATAATAGGATGTAATGCAATAGGCTCGCATCAACATTCTCATCAGGATTCTTCTATCTTTGCTTAAAAGCTTTGCCCCATGAATTCACTTGCGGAATAAAGACTGGTTGTTATTGAAC
Source organism: Vicia faba (assembly GCA_948472305.1). Taxonomy (NCBI): domain Eukaryota; kingdom Viridiplantae; phylum Streptophyta; class Magnoliopsida; order Fabales; family Fabaceae; genus Vicia; species Vicia faba. Next base: position 618,479,857 of record OX451739.1, read on the forward strand.
AGATCAGTGAACACAAAGTTATGGAATGCCTCTGAATGAATAGTCGGATGCCCCTGTGTGGTAACCACATCTGACATTGGTCAACAAGAATGAAGCACTGATATAAGATCCCACAGTAAATGGGAACCATCTCCTGATAAGATGTTCTAAGAACTTGAGATTATGTAGCACTCCGTGGTTGAAAGCAATTTCCAAAAGATGAGGAGAAGAGAGAATCTGTTGTGGCAGTAGGTGAGAGATTGTTGACATCATTATCAGAGCTTTCGTGACCTAGATTATCTGAGTCTTCAATCAATTATCTTCCTGCTTGAAGAGATTTCTAACCACAGGCCAAAGCTTGCATGTATATCACTCAGAGCTATTCCATAACCGATCCTTGAACAAGTGCAGTAAGAAATCAAGCTGAACCTCTGAGGAGAACACATGGTCTGAGCAAGAATCCCCAATATTCGAGTACCTGTTATGAATGCATGAATATGAATGGAGTGCATGAATGGATGCCATGTCATGTTCCTTCATTCCAAAGGAATTTACGTGCTTTGATTTTGATTTTACGTAAGTAAAAGATGGAAAGGTTCAACACAAGGCTTGCAAATATGATTCCTTGGAAATAATAGAACATGTATGTTAAGCATGTGGTTAACCATGTTATGTATGCAAAGGCATGAGATCAAATGGGATCAAGGTTCCATCATTTCTGAATATGATTGTTGCACTACTTCTGAACCATACGAGTATGATCAAGTCAAAGGTTTGTCATAGCTTCCTCACATATAAGAACCAAGTACCATGTAGATCTCCTATTGTACGGGGTCAAGGCTTCTGGAACTGGATACCGTTGAGCCTTTTCTGAACATGCTGGGAATACTAAGATCGAAAGCCTGAATAAACCTCCAAGTATACAAATCAGGAACTCAGAAAATAAATCTGAGAACCATACAGTCACCAACAGAACGCCATATGCATAAGTCACCAACAGAAATCCAAAACACAATCATTAGAACCAAAAGTCACTGTCTGATCATAGTCTCCATCTGAGCATGAGTAACCATATGAACATAGTCACCAACTGTACCTATGATAAAAATTCCCTCCCCTCTCACGGGTGAAGACTAGGTCAGGGTAAGGCAAGGGTAACTCGCAATCACGGGTCCTCCTGAAAGTGCTATCGCCTTACCCACAGACGTGGGTGCCGATAGTAATTCATTTGAACCTCATCTGAGCGTGGTATATGACATGACTGCACTAATCGGACCATGTCCTATAGCCGTCATGCCCCCACTCTATTCCTAGTGTCCTAGTGCACTATGGCCTGGGTACTTGGCCTTTTACCTCAATAGTAACATCCCCACCCAATCAAGAAATAGAGATGATACAGCAGTAGTATATGGAAAACAGTAAGATGAAATGCACACATATGCTCAGGTATATACAAAATGAATGAATAAACTGAAAGCATAAAAATAAACACCTAATGAAAAGATAACAAGAGCTAGGAGCGACTCTGGGATGGACCAGCATTTGGTCGACCTATCCCCAGTGAAGTTTCCAGCTGAAACAACCGGCTAAAAATCATCAAACAATGAAGTCTCCATCGAACGTCTTTTATCCCACATGTAAGGAAAGGTAAACATCGAGTAAACATGAGAAGGGAAAAGTCACGGTCTTGCGACCGAGAGATCGGGTAAGGGAGTCTGTTACGCGAGGGGAAGGTATTAGCACCCCACACGCCCGTAGTACTCTACGGTATCCACTCTTGTTATCTATCTTATGGGTGTGATCAATCCATGCTTACTGTTTACTATACTACTGAAGGGAGGAATGCATGCAAAAGAAAAGAGAAAAGAATGTAGGGAAAATAAAAGTTGTGCTCGCTCGGGCCCTACCCCAATGCCTACGTATCCCTTTTAAGGAATCAGAGCAGCCATAGTTTGGCTCATATGTTTTTGTTGGTTTGTATTTTTTAATGAACAATATTAATTTTGCCTTCTTCCACAACTCGACCTTTAGAGACTTACGCGTCGGCACAGGAGTGAATTAACATGCTCTTTTGAAAAAGTTTTAAAGAAAAGGTGCTTGGGCACACAAAAAAGGTTTGAATTGGTTTGTGTTTGTTTAATGAACAATATTAATTTCTCCTTCTGCCGCAACTCGACCTTTGGAGACTTACGCATCAGCACATAAGTGAATTAACATGCTCTTTTGAAAAAGAGTTTTGAAAGAAAAGCCCATAGGCAAAAGGAGTTTGTGTTGGTTGATATTTTTTACTTTGAAGAAGGATTTGGAAGTTGTTAGATGTTTTAATATTTTTCAAAGAAAACTGAAGTTTTTGTTTTAAATGCAAAGATGCAAAAGAAAAGAAAACATCTAGGGGAGACTAGCTTAAATCTATCCCTAATGTTATCATACAATGGTGGTCCTACGGTTGAGTTTTGAAGGAAAATATCTACCCTAAGTTGACATGCTTGGATAACAATCCTAATGTCTATCTCAAATCATCATCTATAGATGAATCAAGAAGTCCTAAAGGAGCATAGCAAGGGTCTATCACCTAAAACTATGTCTATCTCGAATCATCATCTATAGTTAAATCGAGAGCTCCTAAGGGAACATGCTGAGGGTATGTTATCTCAAAATATGCATACAAAGATGAAATCAAACAGGTAAGCCAATAATCTCAAGAGAGCACACCTAGAGAGATCCTATCTAGACTATCATTACCTACGAAAGTCTAACAAAACTATCCTATAGGGAACATGCAATGAGAGCGAAGTCGTGATCTCAATTTCTAAATTGAGTGACTCATCGATCAACAAGAAACAAAGGAAAGCAATGAAATCCTATAGGGAGCATGCACTGAGAGTGAAGTCGTGATCTCAATTTCTAAATTGAGTGACTCATTGATCAGCAACAAAAGAAACGAACACAAGCACAACACATATAGCAGATGAAGTGCGGAATGCCTTCTACAGGTCTTTAAACAGCGACTTCGAGCGCACGCTCTTTATTTCCTACTTCTCATGCTATCTAGAAAGCAGTAAAGTGAAAAATGGGATAAATAAGAGAAAATACCAAACGAATATCAATCTGTAGCGAAGCATATCAAAACAAAGAAACCTGACGATCTTCGGGAAAGCTTCACCAATCAGAGAAAAGAGTCAGAAATCAAATTCCTGGAATAAACGTCGAAACATCATCGATGTGAAAATAAATCACGATCGAAATCTCAAGAGCATCCGTATATCGCACAATAACCCTGTATAAGACTCAAATCTCAACAAGCAAAGGTGAATCACAACTATCAAGTAACAAAATGATTATTTAAACATAAATCATAGTAGAAAATTCTAACAAAATTCTAAAAGAAGAAAAATTTAGGGGAATTATATTATATTCCTAAAAAAAACAATTAACACATTTTTTATTGTTTTTATTATTAGTTTTGATTATCAAATATTATAGAAAGGAAACTAATGAAACAAAGAAACTAGAATTCTAATCAGAAGGGGGTACATTCTGAAATCCGGGGGTATAGTAGGGATCTGGGCGTTGAGCCCATTGAAGGGTTTTTTGCCTTCCTTTCAAGTAAAAAAAAACGGGCCCAAGGGAAAGGATTTGGTCCGGTCCGCTTCTCATTATTTCAGTTTCAGATTATCAATATTCATTATTATTATTATTTAAACAAATATAATGAAAATTAATAAATAGAGCAAAAATAAGAAATGGATTAGGGTTAGGAAACTTTGTGTCGTTTTCACTTGTTCGAAGAACACAAACACATTTCTGCTTCACTTTCTCAAATGCGAGCGGCGCACTTTATCACACCACTATTCGATTCAACCTCACCACCACTCTGATTCGACTTTGGTTTCAACACCATTCTGACTTAGACTTCCTTCCCCAAAGAACACATAGCGCGATTCCAGCAGATTCTGCTTCTTATGCTTACGATTTGACTCCAGAAGAAACAATCTCCTTCTTCGGCCAGAGACGCTCCGGCGACAATATCGATGTTGCAGGAAATCCAAAGATTCAAGTAATTTCCATCGTTACGCTTCTTCTACTTCTTCTTCTTGTTTTCGTTATGAGAATTTCTTCCCTTCGCTTTTCTGATTTGTACGAATTCTTTGGGTTGATACTTCCTACCGAAGATTGAAGTGTTGATGGATATTAAAGAAGGTTGTGGATGGCGCTGATGAAGAGGGATTAGGGTTCCAAATTGTGACCCTTGGAATCCTTTCAACAAAATTCAATCCTCTGATGTGAGAATGATCGAAGTGAAGCTGGAATCATGTATTTGGTTCTTTCCACTTTAATCTTCTTGGCTAAACCTTATGCAATATTCACTTCATCTGTTTCTCATTCTGTTACACTTTTAATATCTCTGCATTGCGTGTTCTTACAGTTGCAGTAGCAAATGATGAAACGGCTCAAAAATGTTGTTGATGATGAATGTGTGATGATGATTTTATCACAAAAGTATTGTTGAACAAAGATGTTTGAAGACTGCAGAGAAGTTACAGATGATTAATGCTTGAAGATTGAAGCAGAGGGTAAAGATAATGGAGATTATGCAGAGAATTTAAGTCTTGAATCAGAGAGAGAGATGATGATTGAACGATGATGATCCTTCTGGTGATTGAAGAATGAAGGTGATTGAGGAGCTTTTTTCCAGAGAAAAGTGTAGAAAGAAAAGAGAGTTTTTCGGTGATGGAGGAGGAAGATTGATGAATTAGAGGATGAATATGATGCTAATGGATCAGTTTCGGAGAGTACCTTCTGGAATTTTTTCTTAGTGAATGATTGGTTATGGAGAGAGAGCAGAGAGGTGATGAAGATTGTAGCCAAAGTTTTAGCGATGGGAGAGTGATAAAGGTGTGGAGAGTTTTCAGAGGCTTGGAGAAGATGAATGCTTGGCCAGGTTAAAGGATAAGGATGAGAGGAGGAGCAAGAAGTTTGAAGATGGAGAGTCGCTTTTCTGCAGAATCCAACATCTCCTCCATCTAGTGAGTTTTTTTTCATCTGATACTTCTGTTAGAATCTGTTAAAGAGAATGGTTAGAGCTCTCTCCTCTCTAAAATTATGTTACAAGTTAGTTAGCCCGTTAGTTATGAGTTGGAATTCTGTTTTTGAGAGTGAGTTGGTTAGAGGAATCTGTTTAGAAGAAACGGTTAGGAAAAGTTTTTTTTCGTTAATCCTGTTGGACAGTTGGGAAGTTAAAGGAAGTAGAAGAATTTTTTAGGATTTTGTTATATGAATTGGTTAGTTAGAAACTGTTAACAATTAGTTACAGGTTTTGGGTGAATGAGGTTGGGAAGTTGAAATTTTCTTTGTTGGCTGTTAAAAGGTTAGTTTCTGTTATAGATTGTTAGAAACTGTTAGGAAATTTTCCAGGTTTGACAGTTCTATTAGCAGTTTGTTGAGATTATGTTAGAAGATTTTCTCTACACTTTGTTTTGGTTTGAAAGCGTTTTTCTGATTTTCTGATGCAGGGTTGCGGTTATGCATTATACTGAACAGGGTATCAAGTTTATTTGGTGAACTACTTTGGTATGAACTGATTTTTGAACTGGTTTTTGAATTGTTTTAAGTTGCTAAGATATTCTTATCAGTTAGCAGTTCAGACTGGTTTTGTGATGAAAATTTCTGAACTGAATTTCCAATTGTGCGCAGGGCTGATCATTGTTAGAAATTCTATTTGGTTCTTGGAGCTTAGGCAAAACTTTCTGTAGTTGTTTAGTTATTGGCATGCATTTTTGGAAAAACCAGGTGTGTGAATGTCATGACTGATGTCATAACATTCTAGTTCATTAGGTACTGATTCATTAGATACCTTTGCAGAAAATTATTGTCATACAGGTGTTGTTGTTTATGAGTGTGTATCTGAGCATTTTGCAAAAAGATCACATTTACCAAAATCATTAGACAGGAATTCAGATGTCATAACAAATGTTAAGACATCCTGTTCTGAACTAACAGTTATGCAGTTTGGGTAATTCTGAGTTTTTTCAGGAAAATGACTCAGTCTTTCTAGAACAGAAAATCTCGTGGACTTTGGGTTAACCTAGCTCAACCCTAACCTGGTTGATAAAGTCCTGTGACCAAGTCTTAAGGTCAAACGGAATTAACCCTAGCTTTTTGTGGAAACCTTAACTGAAGATGCAGCTGCTATATATTCAACAGGGCTGCTGTTTTGGAATTTAATCCCTTTCTGACAGAAGATCATTTAGAAGCTGTATAGTTTTAACTATTGTAATCCAAGCAAGTATCATTGTGATAAGTGACTTGGAATAGGTTTTAATTGTAAGGGTTGTGTATCACTCAAAGCTTTGAAGCAAGAGTGTTTTTGTGTCTCTTGACTAAAGCTTTGAAGCAAAGTCAAGTTAGGTTTATGTATCACTCAAAGCTGTGAAGCAAGAGTGTTTGTGTTGCTTGATTAAAAAGCTGTGAAGCATAATCAAGTGTATGTTTTGAAGAGTGTCTTCATCAATTCATTAGTCAAATTGTTTTAAGTATCACTGCTGTGATTGAGGGGGAGTGAGTAGGAACTCAGGTTTAAGTTGTACTTAGATTGAAGTTGCATTGGGTAGGTCTTAAGTGAAGGAGATAAACTGGTTGGTTTATTCCTGAATTAATATCTCTTATAGTGGATTTCCTCCCTGGCTTGGTAGCCCCCAGAGTAGGTGTTGTTGCACATTGAACTGGGTAAACAATTGACTGTGTTCTTTACTGTTTTTGTATTTACTGTCTTATAGAAAGTCAGATACGGTGTCATAACATTGAACGTGACATTGAGTATCTGCAGCCAGAATTTTAATTGGCATCAGAGCAGGCACCATGCCTATATTACTGGGTGAGATCTAGGGATATCACTTTCTGGCACTATGGACAAAGAAGGAGTTTTTGGAAATAGACCACCCATTCTGGATGGAACAAATTATGACTACTGGAAACCTCGTATGATTGCCTTCTTAAAATCTCTGGACAAAAAGGCTTGTAGAGCTGCTGACAAAGGATGGAACCATCCCACCATAACTGAGAAAGATGGGACAATCAGTCTGAAGCCTGAGGAAGATTGGAGTAAAGAAGAAGATGAGTTAGCCCTGGGAAACTTCAAAGCTTTAAATGCCTTGTTCAATGGAATTGATAGAAACATATTCAGACTAGTACATCAATATGAACTGGCCAAGGAAGTTTGGGACACTCTCAAAACTACCCATGAGGGCACTTCCAAAGTAAAAATGTCAAGGCTTCAGATGTTGACTACCAAGTTTGAGAATCTAAAAATGATGGAAGATGAAACCATTCATGAGTTTCACATGAACATCTTGGAGATTGCCAACACCTCAGGAGCACTGGGAGAAAAGATGTCAGAAGAAAAATTGGTGAGAAAGATTCTCAGATCCTTGCCTAAAAGATTTGCAATGAAGGTAACTGCCATAGAGGAAGCCCAGGACATCAGCAAGTTGAAAGTGGATGAACTTATTGGGTCTCTTCAGACTTTTGAGATGGGGATCACTGATAATGGTGACAAGAAGAACAAGAGCATAACACTTGTATCCAACACTGATGCTGAAAACAAGGAGGATGAAGAAGAAAATATTTCAGAAGCTATAGCCATGCTTGGAAGACAATTCAACAAACTCATTAAAAGAATAGATCCAAAGTCAAGGTCTAATGTTCATAACATTCCCTCTGACATTGACAGTTCCAGCAGAAGACCAAGGTCAGAAGAGAAGGGAAATCAAGGCAGAGGAATTCAATGCCATGGTTGTGAAGGATATGGGCATATTCGAGCTGAATGTCCTACCTTTCTTAAGAAACAAAAGAAAGGAATGACTGTTACTTGGTCTGACTGTGATTCAGAAAGTAATTCTGAAGAAGAATCTGCCAAACTAGTTACTGCTCTAACTGGTGTTTGTACCTCTGAAAGTGACACTAGTGATGAAGAAGAGACATTTGAAGAACTGGCTGATACTTACAAGAAATTGTGTATCAGAAGTGCTGAAGTCTGTGCAGAATGAGAAACAATCAAAACTCATCATAAAGCTGGAGGCTGAAAAAAGGGCAAACCTTGAAACTATAAGTCATCTAGAAGGGGAAGTTCAATTGTTGAACTCACAACTGAATCAAATGACCAAATCTGTCAAGATGCTGACAAATGGAACAGACAAATTGGAAGAGATCCTTCAGGTTGGACAAAATGTGGGAAACAAATCTGGACTAGGATTTGTGGAAGCAAAGAAATTTGGTACAAATAAGAAGATCAGGCCTGATAAGCAAATGTCAAAACAAATGTCTCAACACAACTCTCAACATCAGGAACAGAGACATATGAAGAAAAGGTACCAAAGATGGAGATGTCATCATTGTGGGAGGTATGGCCACATAAAGCCTTTCTGCTTCAGATTGCATGGATACCCTAATCAGAACTCAGGTGTCAAACCTAAGTCTAAAAAGGTACCACATACTCCTAAATGGAAGAAAAAGGCTACTGCCCTGATAGCCCACACTTCCCTGAGGGTCTCTGCAAAGGAAGACTGGTACTTTGACAGTGGGTGTTCCAGACACATGACTGGAATCAAGAACCTCCTCAATAATGTTAAACCTCACACCACCAGTTTTGTGACCTTTGGAGATGGTGCTAAAGGTGAAATCAAAGGAGTTGGTAATTTGGACTGCCCTGGAGTTTCAAGTCTGAATGAAGTACTGCTGGTAAAAGGGCTGACTGCTAATCTCATTAGTATCAGTCAATTGTGTGATCTAGGATTCAAGGTCAATTTCTCAAAATCTGAATGTCTTGTAATTAATGAAAAACAAGAAATTGTAATGAAAAGAGTCAGATCTAAAGACAACTGTTACTTGTGGGAGCCTGAGAACACTAATTTATCCTCTGTGTGTTCCATTGCAAAAGAAGAAAAAGAGGTGAAACTGTGGCACCAAAAACTTGGCCATCTTCATCTAAGAGGTATGAAAAGGATTATCTCCATGGAGGCAGTCAGAGGGATTCCAAGACTGCAAATTGATGAAGGAAGAGTTTGTGGTGAATGTCAGGTTGGTAAGCAGACTAGGATGTCACATCCAAAGTCAAGACATCTGACCACCTCTAAGGTTCTAGAACTTCTTCATATGGATCTGATGGGACCAATGCAGGTGGAGAGTCTTGGTGGAAAAATATATGCCTATGTGGTTGTGGATGATTTTTCCAGATTCACCTGGATTAACTTCATTAGGGAAAAATCTGATGTATTTGAAGTTTTTAAAGAATTGTGCAAAAGAATTCAAAGAGAAAAGGAAGGGTGTATTGTCAGAATCAGAAGTGATCATGGCAAGGAATTTGAAAACAACAAGTTTGATGATTTCTGTTCCTCGGAAGGAATTAGTCATGAATTTTCTTCTCCTATAACTCCTCAGCAAAATGGAGTTGTGGAAAGAAAAAACAGGACCATACAGGAATCTGCCAGAGCAATGATACATGCCAAAAGACTTCCTATATATTTTTGGGCTGAAGCTATGAATACAGCCTGCTATGTCCATAACAGGGTCACCTTGAGAAAGGGAACCTCATCCACCATATATGAACTATGGAAAGGAAGAAAACCAACTATGAAGTACTTCCATGTGTTTGGCAGCAAATGCTATATTCTGGCAGATCGTGAACAAAGAAGAAAATTGGACCCTAAAAGTGATGAAGGCATATTTCTAGGATACTCCTCAAACAGCAGAGCTTATAGAGTATTCAATTCCAGGACCAAAGCCATGATGGAATCAATAAATGTCATAATTGATGATTATCATGAGGAAATAGATGTCCCTTGTAATGTTGAGACATTCTTTGAGACTTCAACCCAACAGAATGATCTACCCAACACCACCACAGCAGAATCTGAATCAAAGGAAGCTAGCAAGATCCCTTCCATCAGAATTCAGAAGGATCATCCAAAAGAGCTCATCATAGGAGATCTCAACAGTGGAGTCATTACAAGATCTAGAGAAATCATCTCAAACTCTTGTTTTGTGTCCAAAATGGAACCAAGAAATGTCAAGGAAGCTTTAACTGATGAATACTGGATTGGAGCAATGCAAGATGAACTGAACCAATTCAAGCAACATGAAGTTTGGGAACTGGTTCCTAGACCTGAAGGAACTAACATCATTGGCACAAAATGGATTTTCAAGAACAAATCAGATGCTGAAGGAGTTGTCACCAGGAATAAGGCAAGACTTGTTGCTCAAGGATACACTCAGGTTGAAGGGGTTGATTTTGATGAAACCTTTGCACCTGTAGCCAGGCTGGAATCAATCAGACTCCTATTGTCAATTGCTTGTCTTCTGAAGTTCAAGTTATTTCAGATGGATGTGAAAAGTGCCTTTCTAAATGGGTACTTGAATGAGGAAGCTTATGTGGAACAGCCTAAAGGCTTTGTGGATCCAAACCACCCTGATCATGTCTACAAATTGAGAAAATCTCTATATGGCCTGAAACAAGCTCCTAGAGCATGGTATGACAGGTTAACAAAATTTCTCTCAGACAAAGGATACAGAAAAGGAGGCTTGGACAAAACACTCTTTGTCAAAACTGAAGGAGGAAAGTTGATGGTTGCCCAAATATATGTTGATGACATAGTGTTTGGAGGAATGTCAGAACCTATGGTTAAACATTTTGCTGACCAGATGCAGGCTGAATTCGAAATGAGTCTCATGGGAGAACTAACTTATTTTCTTGGACTGCAAGTCTCACAGATGGAGGACTCAATCTTCTTATCTCAAAGCAAGTATGCTAAGAACATTGTAAAGAAGTTTGGTATGGAGAATGCCAGTCACAAAAGGACTCCTTCTCCTACTCATTTAAAGCTTTCCAAAGATTCAAGTGGGGTTAAGGTGGATCAAAGTCTGTACAGAAGCATGATAGGAAGCTTGTTGTACTTAACAGCCAGCAGACCTGACATTGCTTTTGCAGTTGGAGTTTGTGCAAGATACCATGCTGATCCTAAAGTCAGTCATATCAATCAACTGAAGAGAATTTTGAAGTATGTGAGTGGAACTTACAACTATGGGTTGCTATACTCTCATGGCTGTGAACCAACTCTGACTGGTTACTGTGATGCTGATTGGGCTGGTAGTGCTGATGATAGAAAAAGCACCTCTAGAGGATGTTTCTTCTTGGGAAATAATCTGGTTTCCTGGTTCAGCAAGAAACAGAATTGTGTGTCTCTCTCTACTGCTGAAGCTGAATACATTGCAGCTGGTAGTAGCTGTTCTTAAATGATCTGGATGAAACAGATGCTTACTGAGTATAATGTCACACAAGATGTTATGACATTGTACTGTGACAATCTGAGTACAATCAACATTTCCAAGAATCCCATTCAGCATAGTAGGACCAAACATATTGACATAAGACATCACTTTATCAGAGACCTTGTAGAAGAGAAGACAATTAAATTGGAACATGTTGCCACTGAGCTACAGCTGGCTGACATTTTTACCAAGGCACTTGATGCAAATCAATTTGAAAACTTGAGGGGTAAGTTGGGTATTTGCCAACATGAGGAATTATAGCAATTAATTTTGCTTAAAACAAGGGTTGAAGGAGTTATGCTTGTTAAGTCTGTTCTGATTGGGTTAAACTTATATTTTCCCATTTCCTTCAATTCTTTTAAGAAGTTGAATAGACACTCCTTTTCTTCCTTCCTCTCTCGTCTCCGCATCAAAACATAATCTCTCTATCAAAATTTTCTCTCCAGTTGCTATTGGTCTTCTAAGACTATCAAAATGTCTCAAACACCATCATCATCCAATACGACTATTTCGTCCTCTTCATCTGATCAAGATTCTAGGGCAATCTCATCTTGCCTGGATTCTGAAGTCCTGGAGATCTCTCCTCTTAGAGAAGTGGAAACTAACCCCACCAAGGTCAAAGAGCTGAGAACAAGGGATGCAGGAAGGTCCTAAGCTACTGCCTCTGGTAATCCTTCTCATCCTTCTTCTTCTGTTCCCTCTGAAATTGCAAATAGGGAAGGGTCAGCCTATGTTCGTCAAGCAATAGCTAAAATTGTTACAAGAATTCTGATAGAGAACCACTTAGTTCCTGGCATTTCTGTTCCTTTAAATCAAGAAAGTTCAAATGCTGAAACAAATCCAGATGTCTCTAAGGATGTTGAGACATCAGACAAAGAGAAGAATGCTGACATTGCTCACAAGAAAAGGAAGAAGCCCGAACCTTCTGAGTCTGATGACAGTGCTTAAAGGTTGGTGGAGTTGCTGGTTGGTGGAGTTGCTGTTTCCTGGTGGAGTTTGCAAAGTGTGTTCAATTTTTTTTGTTTTGTTGCTTTTACTTTTGGGATGACTGTATAACTTTTAAGAACATGTATCTTTGGCCCATTTGTGGCTAAAGAGGGGGAGATATATTTTGGTAGACTTTATTAGACATTCTAATTTTCTGCAGTCATTTTTTTTCTGCTGCTATCTATCTCTGATTGCTTAGGGGCTTTAGCCAAAAATCTGCCAAAGGGGGAGTTTGTAGTTGTTTAGTTATTGGCATGCATTTTTGGAAAAACCAGGTGTGTGAATGTCATGACTGATGTCATAATATTCTAGTTCATTAGGTACCTTTGCAGAAAAATATTGTCATACATGTGCTGCTGTTTATGAGTGTGTATCTGAGCAATTTGCAAAAAGATCACATTTACCAAAATCAGTAGACAGGAATTCAGATGTCATAACAAATGTTAAGACATCCTGTTCTGAACTAACAGTTATACAGTTTGGGTAATTCTGAGTTTTTTCAGGAAAATGACTCAGTCTTTCCAGAACAGAAAATCTCGTGGACTTGGGGTTAACCTAGCTCAACCCTAACCTGGTTGATAAAGTCCTGTGACCAAGTCTTAAGGTCAAACGGAATTAACCCTAGCTTTTTGTGGAAACCCTAACTGAAGATGCAGCTGCTATATATTCAACAGGGCTGCTGTTTTGGAATTTAATCCCTTTCTGACAGAAGATCATTTAGAAGCTGTATAGTTTTAACTATTGTAATCCAAGCAAGTATCATTGTGATAAGTGACTTGGAATAGGTTTTAATTTTAAGGGTTGTGTATCACTCAAAGCTTTGAAGCAAGAGTGTTTTTGTGTCTCTTGACTAAAGCTTTGAAGCAAAGTCAAGTTAGGTTTATGTATCACTCAAAGCTGTGAAGCAAGAGTGTTTGTGTTGCTTGATTAAAAAGCTGTGAAGCATAATCAAGTGTATGTTTTGAAGAGTGTCTTCATCAATTCATTAGTCAAATTGTTTTAAGTATCACTGCTGTGATTGAGGGGGAGTGAGTAGGAACTCAGGTTTAACTTGTACTTAGATTGAAGTTGCATTGGGTAGGTCTTAAGTGAAGGAGATAAACTGGTTGGTTTATTCCTGAATTAATATCTCTTATAGTGGATTTCCTCCCTGGCTTGGTAGCCCCCAGAGTAGGTGTTGTTGCACACTGAACTGGGTAAACAATTGACTGTGTTCTTTACTGTTTTTGTATTTACTGTCTTATAGAAAGTCAGATACGGTGTCATAACATTGAACGTGACATTGAGTATCTGCAGCCAGAATTTCAATTGGCATCAGAGCAGGCACCATGCCTGTATTACTAGGTGAGATCTAGGGATATCACTTTCTGGCACTATGGACAAAGAAGGAGTTTTTGGAAATAGACCACCCATTCTGGATGAAACAAATTATGACTACTGGAAACCTCGTATGATTGCCTTCTTAAAATCTCTAGACAAAAAGGCTTGGAGAGCTGCTGACAAAGGATGGAACCATCCCACCATAACTGAGAAAGATGGGACAATCAGTCTGAAGCCTGAGGAAGATTGGAGTAAAGAAGAAGATGAGTTAGCCCTGGGAAACTCCAAAGCTTTAAATGCCTTGTTCAATGGAATTGATAGAAACATATTCAGACTAGTACATCAATATGAACTGGCCAAGGAAGTTTGGGACACTCTCAAAACTACCCATGAGGGCACTTCCAAAGTAAAAATGTCAAGGCTTCAGATGTTGACTACCAAGTTTGAGAATCTAAAAATGATGGAAGATGAAACCACTCATGAGTTTCACATGAACATCTTGGAGATTGCCAACACCTCAGGAGCACTGGGAGAAAAGATGTCAGAAGAAAAATTGGTGAGAAAGATTCTCAGATCCTTGCCTAAAAGATTTGCAATGAAGGTAACTGCCATAGAGGAAGCCCAGAACATCAGCAAGCTGAAAGTGGATGAACTTATTGGGTCTCTTCAGACTTTTGAGATGGGGATCACTGATAATGGTGACAAGAAGAACAAGAGCATATCACTTGTATCCAACACTGATGCTGAAAACAAGGAGGATGAAGAAGAAAATATTTCAGAAGCTATAGCCATGCTTGGAAGATAATTCAACAAACTCATTAAAAGAATAGATCCAAAGTCAAGGTCTAATGTTCATAACATTCCCTCTGACATTGACAGTTCCAGCAGAAGACCAAGGTCAGAAGATAAGGGAAATCAAGGCAGAGGAATTCAATGCCATGGTTGTGAAGGATATGGGCATATTCGAGCTGAATGTCCTACCTTTCTTAAGAAACAAAAGAAAGGAATGACTGTTGCTTGGTCTGACTGTGATTCACAAAGTAATTCTGAAGAAGAATCTGCCAAACTAGTTACTGCTCTAACTGGTGTTTGTACCTCTGAAAGTGACACTAGTGATGAAGAAGAGACATTTGAAGAACTGGCTGATACTTACAAGAAATTGTGTATCAGAAGTGCTGAAGTCTGTGTGCAGAATGAGAAACAATCAAAACTCATCATAAAGCTGGAGGCTGAAAAAAGGGAAAACCTTGAAACTATAAGTCATCTAGAAGGGGAAGTTCAATTGTTGAACTCACAACTGAATCAAATGACCAAATTTGTCAAGATGCTGACAAATGGAACAGACAAATTGGAAGAGATCCTTCAGGTTGGACAAAATGTGGGAAACAAATCTGGACTAGGATTTGTGGAAGCAAAGAAATCTGGTAAAGATAAGAAGATCAGGCCTGATAAGCAAATGTCAAAACAAATGTCTCAACACAACTCTCAACATCAGGAACAGAGACATATGAAGAAAAGGTACCAAAGATGGAGATGTCATCATTGTGGGAGGTATGGCCACATAAAACCTTTCTGCTTCAGATTGCATGGATACCCTAATCAGAACTCAGGTGTCAAACCTAAGTCTAAAAAGGTACCACATACTCCTAAATGGAAGAAAAAGGCTACTGCCCTGATAGCCCACACTTCCCTGAGGGTCTCTGCAAAGGAAGACTGGTACTTTGACAGTGGGTGTTCCAGACACATGACTGGAATCAAGAACCTCCTCAATAATGTTAAACCTCACACCACCAATTTTGTGACCTTTGGAGATGGTGCTAAAGGTGAAATCAAAGGAGTTGGTAATTTGGACTGCCCTGGAGTTCCAAGTCTGAATGAAGTACTGCTGGTAAAAGGGCTGACTGCTAATCTCATTAGTATCAGTCAATTGTGTGATCTAGGATTCAAGGTCAATTTCTCAAAATCTGAATGTCTTGTAATTAATGAAAAATAAGAAATTGTAATGAAAAGAGTCAGATCTAAAGACAACTGTTACTTGTGGGAGCCTGGGAACACTAATTTATCCTCTGTGTGTTCCATTGCAAAAGAAGAAAAAGAGGTGAAACTGTGGCACCAAAAACTTGGCCATCTTCATCTAAGAGGTATGAAAAGGATTATCTCCATGGAGGCAGTCAGAGGGATTCCAAGACTGCAAATTGATGAAGGAAGAGTTTGTGGTGAATGTCAGGTTGGTAAGCAGACTAGGATGTCACATCCAAAGTCAAGACATCTGACCACCTCTAAGGTTCTAGAACTTCTTCATATGGATCTGATGGGACCAATGCAGGTGGAGAGTCTTGGTGGAAAAAGATATGCCTATGTGGTTGTGGATGATTTTTCCAGATTCACCTGGATTAACTTCATTAGGGAAAAATCTGATGTATTTGAAGTTTTTAAAGAATTGTGCAAAAGAATTCAAAGAGAAAAGGAAGGGTGTATTGTCAGAATCAGAAGTGATCATGGCAAGGAATTTGAAAACAACAAGTTTGATGATTTCTGTTCCTCAGAAGGAATTAGTCATGAATTTTCTTCTCCTATAACTCCTCAGCAAAATGGAGTTGTGGAAAGAAAAAACAGGACCATACAGGAATCTGCCAGAGCAATGATACATGCCAAAAGACTTCCTATGTATTTTTGGGCTGAAGCTATGAATACAGCCTGCTATTTCCATAACAGGGTCACCTTGAGAAAGGGAACCTCATCCACCATATATGAACTCTGGAAAGGAAGAAAACCAACTATGAAGTACTTCCATGTGTTTGGCAGCAAATGCTATATTCTGGCAGATCGTGAACAAAGAAGAAAATTGGACCCTAAAAGTGATGAAGGCATATTTCTAGGATACTCCTCAAACAGCAGAGCTTATAGAGTATTCAATTCCAGGACCAAAGCCATGATGGAATCAATAAATGTCATAATTGATGATTATCATGAGGAAATAGATGTCCCTTGTAATGTTGAGACATTCTTTGAGACTTCAACCCAACAGAATGATCTACCCAACACCACCACAGCAGAATCTGAATCAAAGGAAGCTAGCAAGATCCCTTCCATCAGAATTCAGAAGGATCATCCAAAAGAGCTCATCATAGGAGATCTCAACAGTGGAGTCATTACAAGATCTAGAGAAATCATCTCAAACTCTTGTTTTGTGTCCAAAATAGAACCAAGAAATGTCAAGGAAGCTTTAACTGATGAATACTGGATTGGAGCAATGCAAGATGAACTGAACCAATTCAAGCAACATGAAGTTTGGGAACTGGTTCCTAGACCTGAAGGAACTAACATCATTGGCACAAAATGGATTTTCAAGAACAAATCAGATGCTGAAGGAGTTGTCACCAGGAATAAGGCAATACTTGTTGCTCAAGGATACACTCAGGTTGAAGGGGTTGATTTTGATGAAACCTTTGCACCTGTAGCCAGGCTGGAATCAATCAGACTCCTATTGTCAATTGCTTGTCTTCTGAAGTTCAAGTTATTTCAGATGGATGTGAAAAGTGCCTTTCTAAATGGGTACTTGAATGAGGAAGCTTATGTGGAACAGCCTAAAGGCTTTGTGGATCCAAACCACCCTGATCATGTCTACAAATTGAGAAAAGCTCTATATGGCCTGAAACAAGCTCCTAGAGCATGGTATGACAGGTTAACAAAATTTCTCTCAGACAAAGGATACAGAAAAGGAGGCTTGGACAAAACACTCTTTGTCAAAACTGAAGGAGGAAAGTTGATGGTTGCCCAAATATATGTTGATGACATAGTGTTTGGAGGAATGTCAGAACCTATGGTTAAACATTTTGCTGACCAGATGCAGGCTGAATTCGAAATGAGTCTCATGGGAGAACTAACTTATTTTCTTGGACTGCAAGTCTCACAGATGGAGGACTCAATCTTCTTATCTCAAAGCAAGTATGCTAAGAACATTGTAAAGAAGTTTGGTATGGAGAATGCCAGTCACAAAAGGACTCCTGCTCCTACTCATTTAAAGCTTTCCAAAGATTCAAGTGGGGTTAAGGTGGATCAAAGTCTATACAGAAGCATGATAGGAAGCTTGTTGTACTTAACAGCCAGCAGACCTGACATTTCTTTTGTAGTTGGAGTTTGTGCAGATACCAAGCTGATCCTAAAGTCAGTCATATCAATCAAGTGAAGAGAATTTTGAAGTATGTGAGTGGAACTTACAACTATGGGTTGCTATACTCTCATGGCTGTGAACCAACTCTGACTGGTTACTGTGATGCTGATTGGGCTGGTAGTGCTGATGATAGAAAAAGCACCTCTGGAGGATGTTTCTTCTTGGGAAATAATCTGGTTTCCTGGTTCAGCAAGAAACAGAATTGTGTGTCTCTCTCTACTGCTGAAGTTGAATACATTGCAGCTGGTAGTAGCTGTTCTTAAATGATCTGGATGAAACAGATGCTTACTGAGTATAATGTCACACAAGATGTTATGACATTGTACTGTGACAATCTGAGTATAATCAACATTTCCAAGAATCCCATTAAGCATAGTAGGACCAAACATATTGACACAAGACATCACTTTATCAGAGACCCTTTAGAAGAGAAGACAATTAAATTGGAACATGTTGCCACTGAGCTACAACTGGCTGACATTTTTACCAAGGCACTTGATGCAAATCAATTTGAAAACTTAAGGGGTAAGTTGGGTATTTTCCAACATGAGGAATTGTAGCAATTAATTTTGCTTAAAACAAGGGTTGAAGGAGTTATGCTTGTTAAGTCTGTTCTGATTGGGTTAAACTTATATTTTTCCATTTCCTTCAATTCTTTTAAGAAGTTGAATAAACACTCCTTTTCTTCCTTCCTCTCTCGTCTCCGCATCAAAACCCAATCTCTCTATCAGAATTTTCTCTCCAGTTGCTATTGGTCTTCTAAGACTATCAAAATGTCTCAAACACCATCATCATCCAATACGACTATTTCGTCCTCTTCATCTGATCAAGATTCTAGGGCAATCTCATCTTGCCTGGATTCTGAAGTCCTGGAGATCGCTCCTCTTAGAGAAGTGGAAACTAACCCCACCAAGGTCAAAGAGCTGAGAACAAAGCATGCAGGAAGGTCCCAAGCTACTGCCTCTGGTAATCCTTCTCATCCTTCTTCTTATGTTCCCTCTGAAATTGCAAATAGGGAAGGGTCAGCCTATGTTCGTCAAGCAATAGCTAAAATTGTTACAAGAATTCTGAACGAGAACCACTTAGTTCCTGGCATTTCTGTTCCTTTAAATCAAGAAAGTTCAAATGCTGAAACAAATCCAGATGTCTCTAAGGATGTTGAGACATCAGACAAAGAGAAGAATGCTGACATTGCTCACAAGAAAAGGAAGAAGCCCGAACCTTCTGAGCCTGATGACAGTGCTTAAAGGTTGGTGGAGTTGCTGGTTGGTGGAGTTGCTATTTCTTGGTGGAGTTTGCAAAGTGTGTTCAGTTTTTTTTGTGTTGTTGCTTTTACTTTTGGGATGACTGTATAACTTTTAAGAACATGTATCTTTGGCCCATTTGTGGCAAAAGAGGGGGAGATATATTTTGGTAGACTTTATTAGACATTCTATTTTTCTGCAGTCATTTTTTTTCTACTGCTATCTATCTCTGATTGCTTAGGGGCTTTAGCCAAAAATCTGCCAAAGGGGGAGTTTGTAGTTGTTTAGTTATTGGCATGCATTTTTGGAAAAACCAGGTGTGTGAATGTCATGACTGATGTCATAACATTCTAGTTCATTAGGTACTGATTCATTAGGTACCTTTGCAAAAAAATATTGTCATACAGGTGCTGCTGTTTATGAGTGTGTATCTGAGCATTTTGCAAAAAGATCACATTTACCAAAATCAGTAGACAGGAATTCAGATGTCATAACAAATGTTAAGACATCCTGTTCTGAACTAACAGTTATGTAGTTTGGGTAATTCTGAGTTTTTTCAAGAAAATGACTCAGTCTTTCCAGAACAGAAAATCTCGTGGACTTGGGGTTAACCTAGCTCAACCCTAACCTGGTTGATAAAGTCCTGTGACCAAGTCTTAAGGTCAAATGGAATTAACCCTAGCTTTTTGTGGAAACCCTAACTGAAGATGCAACTGCTATATATTCAACAGGGCTGCTGTTTTGGAATTTAATCCCTTTCTGACAGAAGATCATTTAGAAGCTGTATAGTTTTAACTATTGTAATCCAAGCAAGTATCATTGTGATAAGTGACTTGGAATAGGTTTTAATTGTAAGGGTTGTGTATCACTCAAAGCTTTGAAGCAAGAGTGTTTTTGTGTCTCTTGACTAAAGCTTTGAAGCAAAGTCAAGTTAGGTTTATGTATCACTCAAAGCTGTGAAGCAAGAGTGTTTGTGTTGCTTGATTAAAAAGCTTTGAAGCATAATCAAGTGTATGTTTTGAAGAGTGTCTTCATCAATTCATTAGTCAAATTGTTTTAAGTATCACTGCTGTGATTGAGGGGGAGTGAGTAGGAACTCAGGTTTAAGTTGTAATTAGATTGAAGTTGCATTGGGTAGGTCTTAAGTGAAGGAGATAAACTGGTTGGTTTATTCCTGAATTAATATCTCTTATAGTGGATTTCCTCCCTGGCTTGGTAGCCCCCAGAGTAGGTGTTGTTGCACACTGAACTGGGTAAACAATTGACTGTGTTCTTTACTGTTTTTGTATTTACTGTCTTATAGAAAATTAGATACGGTGTCATAACATTGAACGTGACATTGAGTATCTGCAGCCAGAATTTCACTTTCTAAGGGAGAAAGAGAAGGTTAAATCATGAAGATGAAACGAGGA
Organism: Vicia faba; assembly: GCA_948472305.1. Taxonomy (NCBI): domain Eukaryota; kingdom Viridiplantae; phylum Streptophyta; class Magnoliopsida; order Fabales; family Fabaceae; genus Vicia; species Vicia faba. The sequence continues at coordinate 618,500,295 of OX451739.1, forward strand.
AGCTCGAAGACTTGAAGAATAGGTTTAGGATTAGGCTTAGAACCAAAAAAATTGTGTAATTATTCCTTGATAATTTTGTAATGGTTTATTTTGGTAATCTAAATGGTGATGACTTTTGGCTATTGGAATTATTTGAATCAAGAGTTTATGTTCAATTTTTGAATCAAAAAGCTTTTAGCAGAAAGATGTTTACGGGGGTTTGGTTCAAACTTGAATTTTGAATGAACATTGAAAATTGTATGAAGAATGTTATTTGGATTTTTAACTTGTAATTTTATCTCAAAAACATCTGCTCCTTATGTATCTCAATATCCAGAAGCAACATAAGGTGAAGGCATGTTTCCACTTTTCAATGTGCCTTGGTGAATGTAACGAGACAATGACTTGGGATAAACTTTCAAATTGTAATAAACTTTGAATCAAAGGTGAACTTGAATGAACCATGGTGTTTTTGCAACCTGCAACTTGTATTCCATATGAATTTCCTTAAAATCTTAACTTGGAACATAAATGAAACCTGGATGAACAATTCTAAACCAATCTTCAATTAACAAAACCAATCAATTGGTATTCGTTTGCCTTGCGAGCAACAAGCATAACAAGGAACCCACAAAATTGTTCTTTGAATCATGATTTAATACTTTGAAATTAAATCTATAAGCCTTTGACTCGATAACCAGTGATATCACAAAGTACCATGTCTTGAAGAAAACTTTAATTTCAATTCCCACCTCCAATCTAACTTGCAATATAAGCGATCAAACAATTGAGAATGATAATGCCCTTGATCATAATGAATTCACAACACCCTCCTTATATCATGTCTCGCTATCCATTGAAATACCCAATGAAAATGTTAAGTAACCTAATTATAATAGGATATAAACCCTAACCTCCCTGAAGTATACATTGCATGAAGAAGCAACTTAACATAAAAAGCCATACCTCACAACCTTGATTCCTCAATTCAGATGCACAGAAAAATATCCAGATGAAATATCTTCGGACCATGATTCAACAAAACCTGAATTAGTTAACTGACGAGTGGATGAATGCCATGTCATGGTCATTAATCCTGATCAAATGATAAGCACACTTATCTGAAGAGACGTCTTGATTCAAGGACTACGTATGCTAGGTCCCGCCCTTGAATTCTTGACAAAAAACCTGCAACCAATTCTTCATCAGAAGATAATAACTTTGTTGCTTGAGGGAGAAGAAATCCAAAAATGAGCATGAATCAAAACCCTAATTCCACTGTCTTGTACACCAAGAAGAAACTGAATAATCAACCTTATTCAATCATATACACCTCAAATCAGTCATAAACCCTAGATTCATAGCTGCTAATATTTTGACCCTCAGATGCTCTTTTAAATGCAATGTATGATACCTTAGTGACCTAATGGAATATATGAGAGTGAATGCGAAGGTCTAAGCCAAATAAAAGAAATTAGGAGGGAAAATTTTGGGGTGCAACAACGGTCTCTGATAAGCAACGGTGGTTGGAGCTACACCAACAACTGGAGTAACTGAGGCGACTTGCTGATGACGCTGATAATTTCTTCTAGGAGGATTAACCCTCCTCTCTTGCATAACAGCATTTGCATCCCCTTCCTTCTTCTTGGTAAACCCATAAGATGGCTTCTTCGCACTTCTGGAGTTTTCACTCTTTGTTAAATGACCCTCTCTTACAGCCTCTTCTAAACGGATACCCATGCCTACCATTTCAGTAAAGTCACTTGGCGCTTTTGCTACCATCCTTTCATAGTAGAAAGCACTCAGAGTCTTCAAGAAAATCTTAGTCATCTCCTTCTCTTCCATGAGAGGAATCACTTGGGCGGGTACCTCACGCCATCTATGTGCATATTATTTGAATGATTCCCTGTATTTCTGAACCATGGCCCTGAGTTGATCATAGTCAGGCGCCATGTCCATGTTGTACTTGTATTGTCTGATAAATGCTTCTCCCAAGTAATTGAAAGTATGGATATTGACGTTGTCTAAACTCATATACCACTTCAGCGCAGCACCGATCAAATTATCCTGAAAAAAGTGAATCAACAGACGCTGATCATGAGTATGGATAGACATTCTCCTTACATACATTACCAGATAAGCACGAGGGCAAGTGTTGCCCTTGTACTTCTCAAACTCCGGGACCTTAAACTTTGCAGATATCTTAACATTCGGGACCAAGCATAATTCATTCACATTTTTCCCGAATAACTCTTTTCCCCTGAGGGCCTTCATCTCCCTCTGCATCTTGTCAAACAGCTCTTAAAAATCATCCATTATGTCATAGAGACCCAAGTCTTCACTTGATGGAGGAAACGGATGACACACATCATTGTTAACAAATGGAACCATATTCACCAAAGGAGGTGCAGGAGTAACAATAGTCTGAACAACTGAAGTATCTTGAGGACCAAGATTGAAACCTTCAGGTGCAAAATTCTCTAGCATTCCCCATGGATTACCTTGAGGCATGTGATTCTAAATAATAGATGGGGTAGAAGATATAGGAACAGCCGGGGCTTCAGCAGTAGCCCTTGTTGGTTGAGGTTGAACACTCGGTGGATGATCCTGAGCAGCCACCAGAGATTCCATCAGAGCATTAAGATTGGCCATTCCGGCCTTCAAAGTAGAAACCTCCTTGCGCGGCTCGCAATTCTCTTGTTCTAAGTTGTCCATCTTCCTTCTAAAATTAGCCCGAGTATTGTAGTGGTGAGTTAGTTTGCTGAACGAAGTAAAGAAGATTGGTAAGACACTTGGATATGCATAACAAATTCAAGAAATATGTGCAATATGATGCATGATATGCAATGCATATGATTTTATTTTGTTATTTAATATTTCAAGGGATTTAAAGTTTTATAGACACATTGCAAATATCAAAGTAATAATGCATTTGAAATACTGAAATTTTTTTATTATAATAACTTCAAAATAGGTTACAAGTCTCAACAATCCCAAGTACAAGATGAAAATAAAGTCTAAAACCCTGAGAAGTAAAGTTGTTGGAGATCACTCTACACCCTGGTGCTTCCCTGTAAGCCTAGCAATATGAGCCTTCAACCTCTAGTTTTCTTCCGCATACCTGGTGGCAACCTCTTTCCAATCACCTGAATTAGGAAGTGAGTAATCAGCATCTAACTGAGGCTTAGGAGAAAATAAATCCCCTTGCCTCTCCATAGTCTCTACGGCTCGACTCTCAAGGATCTCGATCAAGTCGTCTTTCTCCTTCAAGTATTCTCTATAGGAAATCTCTAAAGTTTGGCACTTATTCTTCTAAGCATCTTTTTTGTGATACGGTGGCCAGAACCGGGACTGTTTGTGTTCGTAAAATGTCGCAGTAAGCAAGAGTCGCCACCGACTTTTATTTTATCCAACAAGGAAAGGAAAAAAGCACAGAAAAATTCCTTTTTCGAGATTTTCTGAGTACGGGGGGTAGATTATAGAAAGGGAAGGTATTAGCACCCTTTCTATCCGTAGTTATCTACGGGCTCTTAGGTACTTGCTCATCATTTTCAAAATTGATTATGTGTGTTTGTGTGATTTGAAAAGTTTTTGTTTTGACTTCGATTTAACTCTTGCTTCTGTCTTCAAGAGTGTTACGAAGTGTTTTTGAAAACTTTGTTTGAAAAGGAGTGTAAGTGTGAAAAAGTTTATTTGGATTGAGCAGGTACTTAAGAACTAATCTACCTACTCGAAAAAAGAATTGTTCTATGTTTGTTTCCTTTAGACAACGCTATCCCACTATTAGTGAGTAGGTAGCATCGCCGTTGGAGTTTTGAGGGTCAATTCGAAAAGGGACGTACGGTCACTAAAGCAATGCTAGGACGTCTTAGTAGTAACCCTAATGTCTTAGATCAATATTCGAGGCAACAATTCCGAGGCAACTATTCCGAGGCAACTTTTTCGAACGGGACTTTGATCTTTGTTTAGACAAAAGAGCAACCACGAAAGCATCCTATACTTAATGACCGTTTACCGAAGGCAACCGAAGTGAGAGTATACCCTAGGAGTGCGCATGTGCGAGTGATTCAATTTCAAGTTATTATCTTTGCACATTTAGGGTTTGCTAACTGTTTTAAAGTTTACATACATTCTCGTCATGCAACCCTAATTATTCATACATCTAACAGTTTAATATTTGCGGAATTTTTAAAATGCGGAAATTAAACTACGCTATTACAAGGCTTCGGGTATTTACATAGCCAAAAACAAACCCTTAAAAATAAAGCGATAAATGAAAGTAAAAAAAACCTAATTAATCTATTACAACTTGTGAGCAATTACATTAATATGATAAAATAAAATAATAAAGCGCGTGTGAGGAAATTTAGATCGGGAGAGAACTAGGGTTTTGACCCCTTCTAACCTAATTAAAAGAAAAAATTGTTTTTTGTTGTTTTTAAGAAAAGAATTAGGTTTTTAAATTAAATACGAAAATAATTAGTAATTAAATTAATTAATGAAAATAAATAAATGGCCTATTTTTGTGTTTTTGGTTATTTTAAGAAAAAAAGAAAATATAATTAAGTTAAAACCGTAATTGTTCTAATTAATTTTAATTATTTACAAAAAAACAATTAAAGTTACCTAAAATTAAATAACCTAATTAAATTAATTAATTTTGATAAAAAAATAAACCTAAATCTAATTGGGTGAAATATTATTTTTTATGATTTTTTTGATAAAAAGAGAAATAATTTGTATGTTAGTAAAATAAATAAGTGAATTAAATAATGGAAATATAAAAAGAAAAGAAAAGAAACTTGGGCCTGAGAAAGCAGTTTGGGGGGTATGAACATTAATTTCTGGGCCCAAAACCAATAACCCATGTTGACCTCCAAGATCTCCTGCCATGCGTTGATTGAGGGCTTTGGTGGACTTTCATCCGATGGCCCATAGATTTGGCCATCTGGACACTTGGCATGTTGGATGATGAGGTCACATGGTGGTCTTTAACAGTGTGTGCGCGCCTGAACCTGGAAAGAAAAATAATGTGAAATAATGGGGGGACCTGGGATTCGAACCCAGGTCCTGAAGCATTTTACACTCGCCTTGCTACCAACTACACTTCATGCGTTAGTTGTTCATATAATCAACATAACGCATAATAAGGGAAAACAACAAGACTCCAAATCCAAACGCGTGAATTTTCAAACGCGTGAATGATGGCTTGCCATGACGTCTTCTTCCTCCTTGCATCGTTGGTAAAAGTCATAGACTTTTACCTACGGCCATTTGTTCGTATCTACAGCCTCTGACATTCTCAAAATCAAATACGAGTGAGATAAATAAATTCTAAGGCCATGAATCAACTCGTCTGGACCTTCTGAGCATGATGATGCCCCTTTCATGGCCCAATTTCACTTGTACACAAAGATCTCAAATCGAAGCAACAAACCCTAACAATGGCAAACTCTAATACAGTCCATAAAAATGCAATTGAATATTACAGATAGTTCGCAAATGTTCCAAGGATCAAGAATATACAAATATTTCATGATATAGGTATCAGAATGATGCAATTCGAATTCAAGAAAGAACCAAGGTCGTGGATGACTTACAGTGCGTTGTAGTGCCTGAAAGTGCTTGTTCCTGATTGGTTTTGCTTGCTGGTGATCCCAAGAAGCAATTGGGATGGTCGGGAGGCTTTGTAATTGCTTGGAAGTATGAATTTGACTCAGCACTTTTTGTGATTTTTTTCATGTTTGGTTCTTGTTCTTGCGCCTCTCTCTAGCCTTGTTTTAGGTGTGCAAATGCTCAATATATATCAAGGATTGGATTAGGGTTGAAAACCTAATCTCAACCTTCCTCCATCATTGCTTTTGATCTTGATTTGATTCCTTTGAATATCTTGATAAAAATAGGTCAAAATCAATCTTTTTATGCACACAAAGGCCTTGCATGAATTCAATCACTTGCCAACTGGATATAGGACCTGAAACATGTACAAGATCTTGAGATTTCAATGATTTGGATTTTCTATGATTTGTTTTGATTAAAATTGATTTAATTCAAATAAAAATAAAAATAAATAATAAAAAATAAGATAAAGACATGTGCCAAGAGCTAGGGCTCGTGGAACATGCTACCAACCCAAGACAAGTGCAAAAAGATTGGGCCCATTTGGCAAAAATTGCAATTTGAGGCATAGTTATCTTTTGACAATTTTGCAAAAAAGGTCAACTTCACCAATGCATAACTTCCTCAATTTTAACTCTTTGAAGGTGTTCTTGGACTTTTTAGAAAGCTTGAGATGTCCTCTAAGCAAACCTTTTGTTATCATCTCAATTTGGTATTCCATGTCTATGTATGAAGCTTTGACAAAAAATGTGTTTTTGTTGACTTTTCAAAATGACCTATAATGTAAAAATTCATAACTTCTTGTGAGTGCATATTTTGAACTCGGGAGATGAATATGGATTGTAGATAATTGCATCCTATTCAAAATGAGCTTTAGATGGGTCATTTATCATAAAGTATGAGAAAGTTATGCTTGGTCAAAGTTGAGTTGACTTTTCCTACAAAACCCTAATTTAGCAACTTTTGGTTCTTGATGAATTATGAGCAATCCTTGATGAATCATGATCAACCCTTGATCAAATGATAAAATATACTTCAAAATGATGATGTTGACCAAAAATATTGAAGTTTGACTGTATGTGGGCCACAGTTGACTTTTGCCCTAGCACAGTCGATTTTCAGGCCTTTGAGCAATTGACTGAGCAAATTTCCTCTACATGGCTTGAAACTTAACATGGATGATATTGAGAACATATTAGGACAATGGTGATCATTTGGGATCCCTTGGACTCAAATATCTTGATGCAACATGAAACCCTAATTTGAGGTAGACTGCCTTAGGAGAGAGCTTGTCTGGCCAACCCTTGGACTTCCTTGAGCAACTTGAGGATCTTTCTTGAAATGTTTTGAGAAATATGGGAGGGAAAATTTTGGGGTACAACAGCTGCCCCTGTTCAATCTTCTTAAACCTGAGGATGTAGATTGGCTTGCTGGCCTTTCGTGATCCAAAGGTGGAAGAGGATTGAACACTAGAGTGCCCAGAAATTTGCACTTGCATGAAGTAGTATTTGTCTTGTGATGTCGGGAATGGGCTTATAGATGCCATGTGGAAATTGATGACGAGAGATGGGCTTAAAAGATGCCATCCGAAGGAGTGTCAATCGTATAAGAGATTCCTTAGCGAGAGTCTGTATACCTGTTGTTGAGGAAGATTTCGCTGGGGAATGTTGATCTCTGTCTAGAGAGAAATAGAATTTTATGAGCTTTGGTCGTCTGTTATTCTACTGGGGAATCATCTCTGTTTTGAGAAAAGTTGAATTTTAGGAACTTCGGTCGTCTGTTATTCTTATTGAGGAATCGTCTCTTCGTCGAAGAGGTGAAAATGAACTACTATCTGGTTGTGATCCAGGCTTCATAGTAATAAGACCGACTGCTATCTGGTTGTAATCCAGGCTTTACAGTGACTTACTGGGGAGGTGAGATTAAACTTGCTATCCGGTCATAATCTGGGCTTCGCAATTTCTCGATTCTTATCTAGTCGTAATCTAGGCTTCGAAAGGAATTAAGTTGTTATCCGGTCGTATTCGGGCTTTAACTTGAACTTAGGGCACACTAATATCCGGTCGACTCTGGGCTTCTTAGTAATTATCCAGGTAAACTTCTATTTGGTCGAAATCCAAGCTTCGTAGTGTCTTGTACTGTTATCTGGTTGTAATCCAGGCTTCAGTCCTTTTATCGTTATCCGGTCGTAATCCAGGCTTCACGATGCTTTATACCATTATCTGGTCGAATCCAGGCTTCATGGTGTTCTGTAATACTATATGGACGTAATCCAAGCTTCACAATACCTTACATCTTATCTGGTCGTAATCCAGGCTTCAGAAGAGATCAAATGGTTATCCGGTCGTAATCCGGGCTTCCCTTTGGTTTTGGGCCTACTAATATCCGGTCGTAATTCGGGCTTCAATAGTATTTGGCCGAGTAAACTTCTATTTGGTCGTAATCCAAGCTTCATAGTGTCCCTCACTGTTATCTGGTCGTAATCCAGGCTTCACAGTGTTTCTTACCGCTATCTGGTCGTAATCCAGGCTTCGCGATGTCTCATACCACTATCTGGTCGAAATCCAGGCTTCATGGTGTTCGGAGGAAATCAAAATACTATCCGGTCGTAATCCAGGCTTCATAACTTGTATTAAAGATATACCACTATCTGGTCATAATCCAGGCTTCGCGGTGTCTTTGGCTACTATCTGGTCGTAATCCAGGCTTCACAGAAACTTGTATTGTTATCTGGTCGTAATCCAGGCTTCACAATAACTTGCTGAGCTACTATTCGGTTGTAATCCAGGCTTCACGGCTTGTGTTTATGATGAACCACTATCTGGTCGAATCCAGGCTTCATGGTGTCTCGGACTGCTATCTGGTCGTAATCCAGGCTTCACAAGAACTGGATGAGCTGGTATTCGGTCGTAATCCAGGCTTCACGGCTTGCTGGGGATTAAACTATTATCCGGTCATTCTCCAGGAATCATAGCTTAAAGATAAACCACTATCTGGTCGAATCCAGGCATCGCGGTGTTCGATACTGCTATCCGGTCGAATCCGGGCTTCACAATATGCTGTAGAAATCAAGATACTATCCGGTCGGATCTGGGCTTCATAGCTTGAACCTTGTGAGAATTTGATTGTACTTTCCCTGAAAGGTAAAGAGTTAGTCGTATGTAATGTCATGATGCATGACATGTATCAAATAATGATGTTCTCAAAAATAAATGAGATTGTGTTGTATGATGCATATGTATATGTCATGATGTATGTATATTCAATGTTTGTATGATAATCTCTAGATGGGGAAAATAAATCCCGGATTGCTGCTGGAGAAAAAAACGTTGAATTCTTCATTCTCGCTGGGGATAGTGAATGAAGATGATTGTGAGAATAATCCTGCTGGAGAATAAACCGGCAAGAAAATGATCCTGTGGGAAAGATATGCTTTGTTAGAGGACATGTTGATTTGGAGGAACAACCTCGGCTGGGGATGGATTATCATTGCTGGCGATGATGAACTCTGTTGGGGATTGAGCTTCTGTTTATGAAAGAAATGAACTCCACTGGGGATAATCTTTTAGTGGCGACTTCACTGGGGATAATCTTTTAGTGCGGTCAATAGATAAACTCTTCTTGGGGAGAATCTTGCTGAATCATTCGCGATTGTGAGCCTCGGCTGGGGAGACTGGTGTCCTGTTCGGGACCGCTAATATCAATGTCTTTTCCTTACTCTACGGGGAGTGAATGTACCTTCAAACGTTTTCTCCAACTAGGTCTATCCCTATACCTGGTGGATAGAGAAATTTTACGGTTTGGAAATTTCTTATTTGCCCCTGTTTCTGATATTACGAGCAATCGTCTTTTGTTTCGCATGTAAATATTTATGAACAACAATTATTGTCAAATGCATATATCAAAAATGAACCATTGGACGTTCTTGCAAAACAAAACAGAAAAAGAAAACAATTTGAAATTTCTTTGTGAAAATTAATTGTATTGATTTTGAAGTTGACCTGTAAATAGGCATTTTTGTATAAAAGGTTGACGTCCTAGTAAGAGAACGCCGCCGAACAAACAGAATTTATATAATTTGTGAAAAACAAAGAAAAACAGCTATGTGAATAATCCCACTGGGTTCCCACTCTGCTATTGCCTTTATATCCTCGAGCATCTCATCACTTTGCTACTTGGTTGAAGGTATATCAGATTGATTAGCGTCGTCCGAGCTTGATAGTCGATACCGAAGTCTGGTTGCAAGATGATCCAATGAGACATGGTGTTACGCTTTAATCCCTAATTTTTGCCTGGACCGCCCTTTCGGGTTTTCAGTCCACCGGGATACCCTTTTTTGCCCAAGCCGCCTTTTCAGGTTTTCGACTTGTCGGGTGTACAATTTTTTTCATTTTCATCCCTTATTTTTGCCCAAACCCTTTTGGTTCGCCGGGAAGCCCTTATTTTTGCCTAGCCCAGTCAACCTAGCGGGTCTTTGATTAGGCATAGTATTTTTTCACTATGTCTGCATTGACGGGGTGAGGAAGGTCGTCACCATCCATGGTGGTTAGAATCATAGCTCCTCCTGAGAAAACGTTCTTAACCATAAATGGCCCTTCGTACGTAGGGGTCCATTTCCCCCTGGGATCACATTGTGGCAATATGATGCATTTGATTACTAGATCCCCAACTTGATATTCTTGTCATCTAACTTTCTTGTTAAATGCCTTGATCATCCGCTTTTGATACGTCTGACCATGACAAATAGAAGTAAGTCTCTTCTCATTGATTAAGTTCAGTTGATCAAGCCAGGTCTGGATCCAGTCGTCCTCGCTCAAATCTGCATCCTTCATAATCTGAAGAGAGGGTATCTGAACCTCAATAGGTAAGACTGCTTCCATGCCATACACCAAAGAGTAGGGTGTTTCCCCTGTTGAAGTCCATGTTGAAGTACGATACCCATGAAGAGAAAATGGTAACATCTCGTTCCAATCTTTGTATGTCACCGTCATCTTCTTCACAATCTTCTTAATGTTTTTATTAGCCGCTTCAACAGCCCCATTCATCTTTGGCCGGTAAGGAGAAGAGTTGTGATGTTATATCTTGAACTGCTTGCAGATCCCGGTGATCATTGTATTGTTGACATTTGTACCATTATCCGTAATGATCCTCTCTGGTACACCATATCGACAGATCAGATTGTGTCGAATAAACCGCGCCACGACGTTCTTGGTTACAGTAGCAAAGGAAGCTGCCTCAACCCACTTCGTAAAATAGTCAATTTCTACCAGGATGAAACGATGCCCGTTGGACGCAGTAGGTCTGATCTTGCCGATCATGTCGATGCCCCACATTGCAAAAGGCCAGGGAGCTGTCAAGGCGTTCAGAGGAGCTGGAGGTATATGCATCTTATCAACATAGACTTGGCACTTATGACAGGTCCGAGAATGCTGATAAAAGTCGGCTTCCATGGTGGACCAATAATACCCTGCCCGAAGGATCTTCTTTGTCATGGTATGTCCACTGGAATGAGTTCCGAAAGTGCCTTCATGTAACTCTGCCATGATCCTTTCTGCCTTGTTCTTGTCCACACATCGTAGTAAGGTTGAATCATGGTTACGCTTGTAAAGGACATTGTTACTGATGAAGAACTTCGCAGCGAATCTCCTCATAAACTTCTTATCATTAACAGATGCACCATCGGGGTATTCTTGAGCCTCGAGATACCTCTTTACCTCATGAAACCAGGGTTTATCTGCTACCTCTTCAGTCTCGATGTCACAGCAATGTACGGGTTTGTCTACCCTCTCAATGGTAATCTGGGGAGCCTCATTGTCCCATCTGACTTTGAACATAGAGGACATGGTAGCTAGCGCGTCCGCTAACTGATTCTCCTCCTTGGGGCAATGTTCAAAGGTTATCTCCTCGAAGTGAGAAAGCAACGTCAGTACATACTCTTTGTAAGGAATAAGATTTGGGTGCTTCTTATCCCATTTGCCTTTAATATGACTGATCACTAGAGCGAAATCTCCGAATACACTCAGAAACTTAATCCTTAGGTCAATAGATGCTCGAAGGCCAATGATGCATGCTTCATACTCCACCATGTTGTTGGTGCAGTTAAAACATAATCGGGCGGTGAACGGAGTATGACAGCCTTCAGGAGATATTATCACGGTGCCAATGCCATTACCCAATTCATTTGAGGCTCCATCAAATTACATGGACCATCGGGATCCCTCCTTAGGTCCTTCATCCGGTCCAGGTATTTCACAGTCAGTCACCAATATGATGCTCTCATCCGGAAACTTGAAATTCATAGACTAGTAATCATCCATGGCCTGATGAGCCAAATGATATGCCAACACACTCCCCTTGATTTCCTTTTTGGTTGTGTACTGGATGTCATACTCAGTCAAGATCATCTGCCATCTTGCTATTCTTTTGGATAAGGCAAGCTTTTCGAAGATATAATTGATTGGTTCTATCTTTGATATCAATAGGGTAATGTGAGTCAGCATATACTGTCTCAGCCGACGAGCAACCCATGCCAAAGCGTAGCAAGTTTTCTCAAGCAGTGAGTATCGGGTCTCACAGTCGGTAAGCTTTTTGCTAAGGTAATAAATAGCATGCTCTTTTCGGCCAGACTCGTCATGCTGCCCCGACATGCACCCCATCGAATTATCGAGTACTATCAAGTATAAGATTAAGGGTCTTCCTTCAACTGGAGGCATCAGAATATGAGGCTCTTGGAGATATTCCTTGATCCTTTCGAAAGCGGCCTGACATTCATCATTCCATCTTTCCACTTGTTCTTTCTTCATCAGCTTGAAGATTGGCTCACAAGTAGAAGTCAGGTGCAAAATGAATCAGAAAATGTAGTTCATACGTCCCAAAAAGCCTCTGAGTTCTTTTTCTGTTCGGGGAGCTGGCATTTCCTGTATAGCCTTCACCTTTGCAGGATCCACCTGAATACCTTTATCGCTAACAACAAAACCTAGTAGCTTACCAGACCTTACCCCGAAGGTGCACTTGTTCGGGTTTAACCTCAGCTTGTACATCTTCAACCTGTCGAATAGTTTCTGGAGATGGTCAAGATGTTCCTCTTCAGTTTGGGATCTTGCAATCATGTCGTCAACATATACCTCAATCTCATGGTGAATCATGTCGTGGAACAAAGCAACCATGGCGCGCTGATACGTTACCCCAGCATTTTTCAATCCGAACGGCATGACTTTGTAGCAAAAGGTACCCCACTGTGTAACGAAGGTTGTCTTCTCCATATCCTCTAGAGCCATATTAATCTGATTGTAACCATAAAAACCATCCATAAAAGAGAAGATCTTATGATGTGCGGTGTTGTCGACCAGAACGTCGATGTAAGGGAGTGGGAAATCATCCTTGGGGCTTTCCCTATTCAGATCCCTATAGTACACACACATTCGAACCTTACCATCTTTCTTGGGCACTGGAACCACATTGGCGACCCACTGCGGGTAAGAAGTGACAGCTAGAAAACCGGCATCAAATTGTTTCATGACCTCAGCTTTGATTTTCTCAGACATCTTGGGGCGCATTCGGCGAACTTTCTGCTTCACTGGAGGACAGTCTTCTTTGGTTGGCAAGTGGTGTACCACAATGTCAGTATCCAACCCAGGCATATCTTCATAAGACCAAGCGAATATCTCAACATAGTCATGCAACATCTGTACCAACTGTTGCTTGACACTAGACTCCTGATTTGCACCAATCTTGGCCTCTTTCTTGTCTTCTTCTGTACCCAGATTCACTGATTCTACTGGCTCTTCATGGGGTTGTATGGCCCTCTCTTCCTGTAGTAACAATCTAGCAAGTTCCCTAGGCACTTCACAATCATCCTCACCTTCGTCCTCGGCTTGGTTTATCGGACTTTCGAAGTCATAACTGGAAGTAGCAGAGTCGTTATCAGTGGGATCCAGAGTGGATGTGGATCTGTATTATGATATGTGAGTGTGTGTAAGACAATAGCTGTTTTGATAAAGTGCAAGATAGAAAAGAAAAACAAGGAGCGCAAAATTTGTAATGCAAGAAAACGCCCAATGCTTTATTGATGATATATGGAAATGACAAACATTAAGCCCTCACAAACAAAGCCACGGTGTCTCGGGTTAGGCACCAGGCTGTAAAGTTTCAAATTGTCTGTTACAAAACTCAAAACAAAAGGTCTATTATTGTGTAATAAAAGAAACGGGCACGAAGTCCTTCGCCGTCCAGTTGTTCAAGCCACCGTTTGTAGTCGGGTAAATCCAGCTGTCAATATCTGACTCTTCTTCATCATCCTCAATTGCATTCACTCCCTGATCATGCTTGGGAATGGGTGCAGTTATGACATTGGGCTTTTCTGGTGCGTCAAACTCGATCTCTTTAGCTTCAATCAAATCTTGCACCTTATTCCTCAAGGCCCAACAGTTGTTGGTATCATGCCCCAGACTATCGGAGTAGCGGGCGTTCGGATTATACAGTGGTGATGTGGTATTGGGATTCTTCGGGGATTCCCTCAGAGTTATCAAGTTAGTTTTCAACAACTATAGCAGAATTTGAGACAGAGTCATACTGAGCCAAGTATACTGTCTTTGTGGTCTCTCTACTCTTTGCTGATTGTTGCACTGTGGGGCAATAGTGGGTCTTGATATTACCACCTCATTAACTGCTTGGCGGCGTTCAGGTTGGTCTTGGCTCCTCAAGTTGTATACTGCACTAGATTCCTTCTTGAAAGGCTTCTTTTCTGTACTTGATGAAGCACCTTTCTGTATCTTGCCACTTTTGATACCAGCTTCCACTCTCTCCCCAGTCATAATCAATTCAGTGAACCCAGATGATGAACTACCGATCAAATGATTGAAATATGGACCAAACAAAGTCCCAAGAAATATATCCACCAACTCCCTATCAGACAAAGGGGGTTGGACTCTTCCAATCAGATCTCTCCATTTCTGAGCATAGTCCTTAAAGCCTTCACTCGCACCCATAGACATACCCTGAAGTTGAGTATGCGTGGGAGCAAGGTCGGAATTATACTGGTATTGCTTGTAAAAAGTAGAAGCAAGGTCCTCCCAATTACGGAGATTATCTCCTTCCAGTTGATAGAACCATTCAAGCTGAGTCCTTGACAGACTATCTTGAAAGAAATGAACCCACTGGTTTCTATCAGCAGTATATGGTTGAATTTTTATAACGTACGAGCGGAGATGAAGCTTTGGACAAGAGACTCCATCATAATTAGCAAAGACAGAAGCTTTGAATTTGTGAGGGATCACCACCCCAGATGCCAGTCCCAGATCTCCGAAGTCCAACCCAGGTACCTTCTGAATCTCCATTGCACTCAGCCAATCTTCAAGTTGCTTATACCTATACTCAGCAGGAGGATACTGGTCTTCATCAAAATCAGTGTCATTGTCAGAGACCACAGGACTAGGACCCTTTCCTTCTTCTTGATTCTCTCCTCCTTCAGATGAATGAGACAAATCAGTTTCCTGTCGCAACCTATTCCCAAATCTGTGACCCATATTCAGGAGGACCACCTTCTTCTTCTTCTTTTTCTTCTCCTTCAGGATAAGGGTCTTCAGATCCTGCTGCCCTCTGGCCAAGTTCAGGAACATCTCCTGGAACTGAGCATTCTGTGCTTGAAGAGCCTTGATGGCTTGATCGGTAGATGTTTCAGAAGACATTATGTGCTGAAATAAACAGCGAAGAAGATAAGAAACCTGTAATGGTACCTGTGATGAGGTGCATGATGATGAAATGTGTATGAAATGATTTCAAAGACTTTGGGAGATTTAAATTTGCAAACCAGGAAATAAACAAACTTTATTAGATTCAAACTTGTAACAATGTTTAACAATTCCTTTAAGGCGTTACAAAAGAAATAAACTGAAAAGAAAATCTAAACTAGAAACAATAAAAGACATCAGAAATCCCATGGTCGCTTTCCCTTCGTGCTGACATAATCGTTGATTGTCCTTTCATTCTCAAGTTGCCTCGTAAGCCTCAAGATCTTCTGTTCCTGCTCATGATACTTCTCCCTATAGGTATCCCTTTCTTCCTTTAATTGGATCCAAGATCTCTTCAATGCCCCAAGATCAATAGGCATATAGGAATGAAGGACTGTGTAAGGAACCCCTTCTTCATTAGTATGCTCTACAATCATCGGCAGAACCGCTTCATAAGGCATCCCCAGCTTTTGAGCACGGGCTCGAACCCAATGGAGATAAGGTTGCATAGGGAGAGAAGTCTTTAGTCCTAGCTCTTGAGGTTCGGACCTGTTCACAATGCCCTAAGCTCGTATAAACCTGCGGCAATGCTCATTGACGTCCCCTTGTAGTGGAAGACAATATCTGTAAGAAGCAGCTCATAGGAACCGCCTCTCCGAGCGCGTCCAAACTGTCTCAAAGCCAAGCAAGGGTTGTAGGTTATACCCCCGCTAATTCCAAGCAATGGGACATTAGGGTATTCCCCACATCGATCAATGATAGCTACCCTCTCCATATCCTTAGAACTCCAAAGGATGTCCGTATGAGCAAAGGACATGATTCTGTAAGCCCAACCTACACCTTCCTCATTCTTCAATATAGACTTGGGGAGGTGCGAAATAAACCACCTCGCCAGCAGCGGCGTGCAACACATGAGGGTCCCCCTTCTTCACACGGTACGAGTATAGAGAGCATGTAGAATATCACCAAAGAGAGTAGGCACTGGATTACGAGACAAGAAGATCTTGATCGCATTCACATATATGAAGGAATCTGGATTCGGGAACAGAACCAAGTCGTAGATGAGGAGAGCCAAGATGTCTTCAAAAGCTTGAAAGTCTAAGTTGTCCCAGAACTGTTGAGCTTGATCGATCAGAAACTTAGCCAAGAAACCTTTAACCCCGCTCCGTGTCTCCCAGTTAGACATTACATCATCCTTTTTCAGGTGTAAAGCTGAAGCAGTGTCCTCAGGTCTAGGAACCTCCTCCAAACCTGTGAAGGGTGTCTGCTCGAGAATGGATATACCCAACAAATTAGAAAACTCCTCCAAAGTAGGGACTAGCTGATAATCCGGAAAGGTGAAACAATGATGCAACGGATCAAAGAACTGGAATAACACACTCATCATTTGCTCATCCAACTTTGAAGTGGCCAAACTAAGGAGATGACCATGTCTTCTAACAAATGAGGAAGTATCAGGAACCTTTGAGACTAACTCTCTGAGCTGAGCAGGGATTTGCACGAAGTTAACTCGAATGGTATTTCTGCGCATAGAAGTCATGATCTGTAAAACAGAACAAAGATGAATCCCCTTAGTCTTTGAAATGGTTAGTCTAATGAAACATGCATGCTATGTCATGATGCATGATGTCGTGATAAAAACACACAACAGGTATCACAGATAGCAGACATGGTAAAGGCAAACAAGTCACACAATAGCCCTTAAGTCTCAGGCTTGCATGGAGTTTAGGTATTACCCTCTTGAAGTTCAGTTGGTTCAACCTGTCCTAATAATAGTAAGCGGGTTCTAGAGGTTCTCAATATCACTGACCATCCTCCATCGGTCATGGTTTCAGCTCACACAATCTTTTCTTGCGGCCGGAACTATCTCGAGAGTATGGTCTCAATGAGTGTAGTATCGAGTATCAACCAGTTCTCAGCTCTATGCCGAGGCCGGCTATCTCATTACTTCCTATGGCCAAGTTGGTCAATTATAGGTTCTAAGGTCAGTTGATGCTTAACGACCCATATAGTAGCCCCATATTATCCTTGTTTCTCCACAAGGGATATCGGTACCAACTAATGTGCCACATCAATGTAGCTACTGCTTCAACCGTATCAGTCTACACCATACAGTTCCCTCACAGTTTATTGCTACTTACCTAAAAGGTGCCCCCCAGATCCGGTTTAGGATCTATAGTAACTCCAATACAAAGCCCACAAAGATAAAGCAATCAAATCAAACAATAGAAGCAATATGATGAACTAATCCTAAGGTATACCCCACTTATTAAGTCCCCAGCAGAGTCACCAAATATGTGATACGGTGGCCAGAATCGGGACTGTTTTTAGGAATGTTGGTTTGCGTTTTGCGTTTGTGTTTGCAAAATGTCGCGGTAAGCAAGAGTCGCCACCGACTTTTATTTTATCCAACAAGGAAAGGAAAAAAGCACAGAAAAATTCCTATTTCGAGATTTTCTGAGTACGGGGGGCAGATTATAGAAAGGGAAGGTATTAGCACCATTTCTATCCGTAGTTATCTACGAGCTCTTAGGTACTTTCTCATCATTTTCAAAACTGCTTCCGTGTGTTTGTGTGATTTGAAAAGTTTTTGTTTTGACTTCGATTTAACTCTTGCTTCTGTCTTCAAGAGTGTTACGAAGTGTTTTTGAAAAATTTGTTTGAAAAGGAGTGTAAGTGTGAAAAAGTTTATTTGGATTGAGCAAGTACTTAAGAACTAATCTACCTACTCAAAAAAAGAATTGTTCTATGTTTGTTTCCTTTAAACAGCATTATCCCACTATTAGTGAGTAGGTAGCACCATCATTGGAGTTTTGAGGGTCAATTCAAAAAGGGACGTGCGGTCACTAAAGCAATGCTAGAACGTCTTAGTAGTAACCCTAATGTCTTAGATCAATATTCGAGGCAACAATTCCGAGGCAACTTTTCCGAACGGGACTTTGATCTTTGTTAAGACAAGAGAGCAACCATTAAAGCATCCTATACTTAATGACCGTTTACCGAAGGAAACCGAAGTGAGAGTATACCCTAGGAGTGCGCATGTGCGAGTGATTCAACTTCAAGTTATTATCTTTGCACATTTAGGGTTTGCTAACTGTTTTAAAGTTTAGATACATTCTCGTCATGTAACCCTAATTATTCATACATCAAACAGTTTAATATTTGCGGAATTTTTAAAATGCGGAAATTAAACTATACTATTACAAGGCTTCGGGTATTTACATAGCCAAAAACAAAACCTTAAAAATAAAGCGATAAATGAAAGTAAAAAAAACCTAATTACAACTTGTGAGCAATTACATTAATATGATAAAATAAAATAATAAAGCGCGCGCGAGGAAATTTAGATCGGGAGAGAACTAGGGTTTTGACCCCTTCTAACCTAATTAAAAGAAAAAATTGTTTTTTGTTGTTTTTAAGAAAAGAATTAGGTTTTTAAATTAAATACGAAAATAATTAGTAATTAAATTAATTAATGAAAATAAATAAATGGTCTATTTTTGTGTTTTTGGTTATTTTAAGAAAAAAAGAAAATATAATTAAGTTAAAACCCTAATTGTTCTAATTAATTTTAATTATTTACAAAAAGACTATTAAAGTTACCTAAAATTAAATAACCTAATTAAATTAATTAATTTTGATAAAAAAATAAACCTAAATTTAATTGGATGAAATATTATTTTTTATGATTTTTTTGGATAAAAAGAGAAATAATTTTTATGTTAGTAAAATAAATAAGTGAATTAAATAATGGAAATATAAAAAGAAAAGAAAAGAAACTTGGGCCTGAGAAAGCAGTTTGGGGGGTGTGAGCATCAATTTCTGGGCCCAAAACCAATAACCCACGTTGACCTCCAAGATCTCCTGCCATGCGTTGACTGAGGGCTTTGGTGGACTTTCATCTGATGGCCCATAGATTTGGCCATCTGGACACTTGGCATGTTGGATGATGAGGTCACATGGTGGTCTTTAACATTGTGTGCGCGCCTGAACCTGGAAAGAAAAATAATGTGAAAGAATTGGGGGACCTGGGATTCGAACCCAGGTCCTGAAGCATTTTACACTCGCCTGGCTACCAACTGCGCTGCATGCGTTAGTTGTTCATATAATCAACATAAATCATAATATGGGAAAACAACAAGACTCCAAATCCAAATGCGCGAATTTTCAAACGCGCGAATGATGGCTTGCCACGACGTCTTCTTCCTCCTTGCACCGTTGGTAAAAGTCACCGACTTTTACCTACGACTATTTTTCCGTAGCTACAGCCCCTGTCATTCTCAAAATCAAATACGAGTGAGATAAATAACTTTTAAGGCCATGAATCAACTCATCTGGACCTTCTGAGTGTGATGGTGCCCCTTTCATGGCCCAATTTCACCTGTACACAAAAATCTCAAATCGAAGCAACAAACCCTAACAATGGAAAACTCTAATACAGTCCATAAAAATGCAATTGAAAATTACAGATAGTTTGCAAATGTTCCAAGGATCAAGAATATACAAATATTTCATGCTATAGGTATCAGAATGATGCAATTCGAATTCAAGAAAGAACCAAGGTCTTGGCTGACTTACAGTGCATTGTAGTGCCTGAAAGTGCTTGTTCTTGATTGGTTTTTGCTTGCTGGTGATCCCAGGAAGCGATTGGGATGGTCAGGAGGCTTTGTAATTGCTTGGAAGTATGAATTCGACTCACCACTTTTTGTGATTTTTTTCAAGTTTGCTTCTTGTTCTTGCGCCTCTCTCTAGCCTTGTTTTAGGTCTGCAAAATGCTCAATATATATCAAGTATTGGATTAGGGTTGAAAACCTGATCTCAATCTTCCTCCATCATTGCTTTTGATCTTGATTTGATTCCTTTGAACATCTTTCTAAAAATAGGTCAAACTCAATCTTTTTATGCACACAAAGGCCTTGCACATATTCAATCACTTGCCAACTGGATATAGGACCTGAAACATGTACAAGATCTTGAGATTTCAATGATTTGGATTTTCTATGATTTGTTTTGATTAAAATTGATTTAATTCAAATAAAAATCAAAATAAATAATAAAAAATAAGATAAAGACAAGTGGAAAGAGCTAGGGCTCGTGGACCATGCTACCAACTCAAGACAAGTGCAAAAAGATTGGGCCCATTTGGCAAAAATTGCAATTTGAGGCATAGTTGACTTTTGACAATTTTACAAAAAAGGTCAACTTCACCAATGCATAACTTCCTCAATTTTGACTCTTTGAAGGTGTTCTTTGAGTTTTTAGAAAGCTTGAGATGTCCTCTAAGCAAACCTTTTGGTCTCATCTCAATTTGGTATTCCATGTTTATGTATGAAGCTTTAACAAAAAATGTGTTTTTGTTGACTTTTCAAAATGACCTATAATGTCAAAATTTCATAACTTCTTGTGAGTGCATATTTTGAACTTGGGAGATGAAGATGGATTGTATATAATTTCATCCTCTTCAAAATGAGCTTTGGATGGGTCATTTATCATAAAATATGAGAAAGTTATGCTTGGTCAAAGTTGAGTTGACTTTTCCTACAAAACCCTAATTTAGCAACTTTTGGTTCTTGATGAATTATGAGTAATCCTTGATGAATCATGATCAACCCTTGATCAAATGATGAAATATACTTCAAAATTAGGATGTTGACCAAAAATATTAAAGTTTGACTGTATGTGGGCCATAGTTGACTTTTGCCCTAGCATAGTCGATTTTCAGGCCTTTGAGCAATTGACTGAGCAAATTTCTTCTGCAGGGCTTGAAACTTGACATGAATGATCTTGAGAACATATTAGGACAATGGTGAGAATTTTGGATCACTTGGACTCAAATATCTTGATGCAACATGAAACCCTAATTTGAGGTAGACTGCCTTAGGAGAGAGCTTGTCTAGCCAACCCTTGGACTTCCTTGAGAAACTTGAGGATCTTTCTTGAAATGTTTTGAGAAATATGGGAGGGAAAATTTTGGGGTACAACACTTTTCCTGATGCATCTTGACCAAAGCAAGTTGCAGCTCTTCTAGATCATCCAATAAGGGATGAGTGGTCTTCACAAACAAACCAGGCGTAGTGTTTCCTGGGAATACGACATCTTCAACTGAATAGCTCTTGCTTGGACCCACTGAGGATATGGCTCCAAAGAAACAACCCCCCTAGGTACCAAGTCTTTCCGACTCTTCTTATGAATGTGACGCCAGGCCTTCGCAATCTGCTCCTTATCTTCCTTATGGTTTCCTCCCTCCTTCATAAAGAAACTACTCAAATGAATACTATTTGGTTTATCCCTCATCGGATAACCAAGTTGTCGTCGTGCAAGAACAGGGTTATAGTTAATTCCGCCCTTTGTACCAAGAAGAGGTATATTGGGGAAACTACCACAACTGTCAACAAGCTCTATATCCTGGTAAGCTCGATGGTACCAATCAATATCTGAGTGAGTAAGTGCCATGATCTTAGGAGACCAACGAGGATCCTTCTGGACATCCCAGAAAGCACCAGACTGAGGCATATGAGAGATAAACCATTGGTACAACAAAGGCGTGCAACAAATAATCATCCCTCCATGATAAGAATTCTAAAGATGAATAGAGTAATAAGCATCACCCAACAACATAGGAACTGGGTTTCCAATCATGAAGATCCTGATAGCATTAATGTCAACAAACTTGTCCATATTAGGAAATAAGAACAATCTGTAAGCAAGTAGAGCAAAGATGGCCTCAAAAGCAACTGTGCTCTTCATCTTGGAAAAGTAACATGCTTTCTCCAATAAGAACTGAGTTGGTAATCCTCTAATCCCTAATTTAGTAGTCATACGGGCTTCTACCTCAGACTTCCCCAGATGAATCAAAGCAGCAATCTCATGTGGTTTTGGCTCACCTTCCAAACCAGTAAAAGGAACACGGTCTGTAACAGGTAAATCCATTAAATAAGAATACTTCTCCAGTGTAGGCATCAACTGATAGTCGGGAAAAGTAAAGCAATGATACACCGGATTATAGAACTGGACAAAAGTCAGGAGAATACCCTCCTTCATCCTAAGCTTCATAAGAGGAATGAAGGATCCATACTTCTTCCGAAAATCTGCAGAACACTCGATCTCGGGAATTAGACTGATCAGCTCATCTATCTTGGGATCCTTGAAACTGTACTTCCCTGTCTTTCTTTTTCCAGAATCCATGGTTAAAAAGTACCTAAGATAACTTTTAAGTCCCTTGAAATAAGATTTCTTCAAAAGATGCTTATGAGTGCATGGATGCATGATGCAACAATCACATACAAGATCACACATATAGGGTTCATAGGTTTAACGTCACGAACATGAGGTCGAAGGTGTGATACGGTGGGAGAACTGACTAGTGTTTTGTGTTCGTATTCGCACTTGTGCGGTTGAGCAAGAGTCGCCACCGACTTTTTATTTTATCCTAAAGGAAAGGTTTAAAAAAGCACAACAAAAACCTTTTGAGATATTTCGTGGGTTCGGGGGGTAGATTATGAAAAGGGAAGGTATTAGCACCCTTTCCATCCATGGTTATCCATGAGCTCTTAGTTACTTGGTTTTTTAGATCACTTGCCTTGTTTTTTCGATTGCTTGAAAATGGTGTGTGTGTGGGTGCTTTTGAAAATATTTTGGAAGAAGATGCCTTGTCTTAGGCAACTAATGTATTTGACTCGTGATTGAGTGTTTTACAAAAGTGTGGATCTTTTCGAAAAGATGTTTCAACTGTTTTTGAGAGTTTGTTTGAGAGTGTTGTGGATTGTGGTTTTTGAAAAGAAGGCAAGTGTTTTTGCAAATTGATCTCAAGTAACTAAGAGCCCATGGATAACCATGGATGGAAAGGGTGCTAATACCTTCCCTTTTCATAATCTACCCCCCGAACCCACGAAATATCTCAAAAGGTTTTTGCTGTGCTTTTTTAAACCTTTCCTTTAGGATAAAATAAAAAGTCGGTGGCGACTCTTGCTCAACCGCACAAGTGCGAATACGAACGCAAAACACTAGTCAGTTCTCCCACCGTATCACAGAACTGGCGACTCTGCTAGGGAGAAGGTTCAATGGTCTTGCTCCGCTGGGGATTGATAATTTGAAGTTTTAGCCTTGCTGGGGATAATGAAGCTTGACCCTGAGTGGAGCTAGCTTGAGAAGAATCTGAACAAGCGATAGGTTAACCTCCGTTACTTGGAGAACCCGTGAACTGTTTTCAGAAATCTCGAGATTGAATCAGCAATAGAGTCACATCCGTTGTTGGGAAGCGTCCGTAAACTAATTTCAAAGGTTGAGAAGAGTCTGAACAAGTTGGTAGATTAACATCCGTTGTTGGGAAGAATCCGTAAACTGTTTTCAGAAGTCTTGAAGAGGAACCGGTGTAGGGTTTCCTGAAGATGAGCTTGTGTAAAACTGCATCGGGTTTTGAACACTTTTGACATTCTAATGCCCCAAGTGGTGATGTAGATAAATTCCTGGCTTATTACAGGTGTTGGTCTACAATCGGTCGTTCACAGATGTTTTCCTGGGTTGTTACAGGTGTTGATCTGGAATTCTTCAGACATGCCCTGACTGGATACAGGAGTCGAATCTGGAATTGTGATAGTTGATAGACATGCCCTGGCTGGATACAGGAATCGGATCTTCAAACTCTTCAGACGTGCCCTGGCTAGATACAGGAATCGAGTCTGGAAATGTGATAGTTGATAGACATGCCCTGGCTGGATACAGGAATCGGATCTTCAAACTCTTCAGACGTGCCCTGGCTAGATACAAGAATCGAGTCTGGAAATGTGGTCAACAGATATGCCCTGGCTGGATACAGGAGTCGAATCTGGAAATAGTCGTCAATAGATATGCCCTGGCTGGATACAGGAATCGAATCTTCAAACTCTTCAGACGTGCCCTGGCTAGATACAGGAATCGAGTCTGGAAATGTGATCAATAGATATGCCCTGGCTGGATACAGGAGTCGAATCTGGAATTGTAATAGTTGATAGATGTGCCCTGGCTGGATACAGGAATCGAATCTTCAAACTCTTCAGACATGCCCTGGCTAGATACAGGAATCGAGTCTGGAAAGGTGATAGTTGACAGATATGCCCTGGCTGGATACAGGAATCGAATATTCAACTCTTCAGACGTGCCCTGGCTAGGTACAGGAATCGAGTCTGGAAATATTGTAGTTGATTTGTTGAACACTTTTGACATTCGAATGCCCCAAGTGGTTGTGAAGGAGTCTTGAATCAGATTATTCTGCATATTGAGAGACTTCCTGAAATCTTGACTGGACTGCCCCAGGTTAATTGGATTTTGAAAGATCTGTTGGACCTTGACTGGACTGCTCCAGGTTAATTGAATTTTGAAAGATCTGTTGGACCTTGACTGGACTGCCCCAGGTTAATTGAATTGTGACATGTCATGCCCCTTGTTGATAGGAGATTTGATGGGAGTGTTATCCTCTTGAAGTGATTTTGACTTACTGAGAGAGTTTTCGTTCCTCCGAACATTCGCTGTATGAATTTCTTCGCTGTCAAACAAAAAGGTCAAATGCAGACAGTGATATTCGAATAATGCAAAGTTTATGTTTGTCTCGAAGTTTTGAAAAATGCATTTTTTAGAAGAAAACTTTTCATAAGATAAGCCAACACAAGATTTAGAGTAAAGCCCTACAGGAGTCAGGATACCTTTTGTAACAGTATGCTTTCGAACTAACCCATGCTTCAATTAGGACTTTTGAAGGGTTGTAACGTGGCCTGGTTCACGGTTTAAGAAACAAAGGATAAAGGCTCAAAGTATATTTGTACCCACCCGCTCTTCGTGATGTTCTTCAACCTAAGCTCAGTTAATTGCGTCATACTCTGTTTTGAGTTTTGAACGACTTTTGGGTGATGGTTCACCAGTTGAATTTGGGGAGACAGTCATCATCTCTTTTTTCTTTTTCAACATTTTTCATGTTGTTGAGGATTTTGTAATGACCTCACTATTTTGATTTTGATTTGTTACCCCTAACTTTTGCCTGACTATTCCCATTTTCGAGATTATTGTCAGCGGGATGCCCCAGCTTTCTTAAGCCTCCTTTATAGGTTTTGGCTCGGCGGGCTTTTCTCTTTTGAGAGATTGACTGTCTACGTGATAGGGAACCACCCTTGTCTTTTGATTCCAAAGGAATGCTTTCTTTTTTGACGTCGTTCGTTGTATTGTGAACTGAGAGTTTGCGACTTCAATGCGCATTTTCTCTTGAATTAACTGAGAGACTACCCTGCCCCGGGTTTATATCAAAGGTTTTGATCGTTTAGAACAGAAAACTCCTACTTCTTTGGCTCAAAGGGGTTGACTAGGGATTAACTTCCTTATAACTCCAGTGTTTGGGATTTGAAAGAAATGCCTGTACATCATCAGCAAGGTCCGTTCAAAAGCATACTGTATAAGATCATGGTATTGTTTCGTCATCCTCCCTCTAAAGGCTTGCAGCTTTTTATCAAGAGTCAAATATCATAAAGAAAAGCATAAGAGTAGTGAAACGAATGGATGAATTCAAGACAAACATATGCAATGCATTAATGAAAACAAAGTTTTAACATCAACAAATAATTGTTTGACAGCAAAAGAAATTACAATTTTGAAAATTCAAAAAGAAGCAAAAGTCTTTCAGTTCGAGCTTCGTCGCTTCAAGTGGAGAACCCTTTAACGGAAGATTTTCATCTCGCCGTCTGGCATGAATTCCAGCACCCCAATGTCGATCAGATCTTGAATCTTGTTCTTCAAGGCCCAACAGTCGTTGGTGTCGTGTCCCGGGCTGTAGGAGTGGTAAACACAGAATGCGTCGGGATTATAGTGAGGAGAGGAGATATTGGGCTTTTGAGGAGGGTCCTTTACGGTGAGCAAATTGACCTCCAACAGGCGCTTCAGTATGAAGAATGAAGGTATTTCAGTCTTCGTGAACTGTCTTCCCGACTTTTCTTGCTTACGCCGATTGCCCCGTTGACGCTGGCGAGGTTGTTGATGGGATTGTGACCCTGAAGCAAGCAAAGGAGCTTTCCCCTTGTCTTCTTGAGTTGATGGAGGCTGAGCGGTGACTTGCTCTTCAACCTCAGATGTTTGCCCCAGTTGGTTGTTTGGAAGCAGTTGGCGGACAAGAACTCTGATTTCCTCTTGTCTTTGGGATAGGTCTTGGATGAGAGCCATCTGGCCCACCAACTGTCCCATCACTTGGGTCCTCAGTGTTGTCAGATCAAACTGCAGCTCCGCAAGCTGATCACTCCTGGCACTGTTGGAATTCTCCAAGCCCTTGGTGAGGAGAGCTTTCATCTCTTCTTGCCCCAGAGACAAGTTCAGGAACATCTCCTGCAGCTGAGCAGTCTGGTCTTGGATGTCTTTGACAGACCTTTCTAGAGCCATCTCTTGCTGAAATAAACAGCAGGAGAGTAAGGAAACCTGAAAAAGGAAAGATTGTCAAAATGAAATGCATGATATGTGGATGCAATGCTTTCAAGGATCTCTAGGGGTAAACACAAGAAAATGTTAGAGGTTGAACTCTGCTCTTGGATTGAGGATCTCTGCACCGGTGGACGTCCTTCCACGAGAATCAAGCTCACCATGTCGAGTGGGTCATAGCCACTGATTCAAGTTGTTGTTCTTTGAACTTTGTTTGGAGAACTTTGTATCGGTGGATGTCTTTCCACGAGAATCAAGCTCACCATGTCAAGTGGGTCATAGCCACTGATTCAAGTTGTTGTACTTTGAACTTTGTTTGGAGAACTTTGTATCGGTGGATGTCTTTCCACGAGAATCAAGCTCACCATGTCAAGTGGGTCATAGCCACTGATTCAAGTTGTTGTACTTGATCTTTGACTGGATTGGTTAGAGGAGAAACCTCTTGCCCCTTGGTAGGTGTCTGGTTCAACGTAACCCTGCATCAACAGAACCCTCGAGATCCTTGAAATGGTTATTGAAAATGCTATGGTATGATGTCATGATGTTATGTACATGTATGCGGAAAGCAAGTTAGTGTATATACAGGCAAACATATTCACACAAAGCACACAAGGCCTTAGGTTTAGGCTTGCATGAGGTTCAGGTACTACCCTCTTTCAGTTTGTTGGTTAAAACCTGTCTTATCAAAAGTAACCGGGTTCTAGAGGATCTCATATCATTGGCTACCCTCAATCGGTCATAACTCCAGCATCGCAACCTTTTCTCGCGGCCGGAACCATCTCGAGAGTTTAGCCTCAATGAGTGTAGCATACTGCTACTGTTCTAATGGCCAAGTTGGTCAATTTAGGGTTCTAAGGTCGGTTGGTGCTTAATGACTCCTTGGAAGACCCATATTCTCCCCGTTTCAACACGAGGGATATCGGTACAGACCAAGGCGCCACACCAACATAGCCACTGCTTCACCCATGTCGGTATACGCCGGACAGGTCCCTCACAGATTATGCTACCTAAAAGGGTATTCCCCAGATCCGGGTTAGGATCTATGAAACTCCGATACAAAGCCCACAAATGTAAAAGCAAGCAAAGCAATCAAATAAAGGTGATCTAAACCCTAAGGTAACCCCACTTTAAAATTTGTCCCCAGCAGAGTCGCCAGTTCTGTGGTACGGTGGGAGAACTGACTAGTGTTTTGCGTTCGTATTCGCACTTGTGCGGTTGAGCAAGAGTCGCCACCGACTTTTTATTTTATCCTAAAGGAAAGGTTAAAAAAGCACAGCAAAAACCTTTTGAGATATTTCGTGGGTTCGGGGGGTAGATTATGAAAAGGGAAGGTATTAGCACCCTTTCCATCCATGGTTATCCATGGGCTCTTAGTTACTTGGTTTTTTAGATCACTTGCCTTGTTTTTTCGATTGCTTGAAAATGGTGTGTGTGTGGGTGCTTTTGAAAATATTTTGGAAGAAGATGCCTTGTCTTAGGCAACTAATGTATTTGACTCGTGATTGAGTGTTTTACAAAAGTGTGGATCTTTTCGAAAAGATGTTTCAACTGTTTTTGAGAGTTTGTTTGAGAGTGTTGTGGATTGTGGTTTTTGAAAAGAAGGCAAGTGTTTTTGCAAATTGATCTCAAGTAACTAAGAGTTTTGTCTACCCTATTGTACTCAAAGGTTTTTGTTATGTTTTAACCCTTTTTAACAATTTCGTTTCACCATTGAAATTGGTGGACGATCTTGCGTTTAGGAAGTTTATTCGGGACGGGCGCGGGTCATCGTATGGACCATGAATGCAATGATGCCAAGTGTCTTTGGCAATTTGCTTTGAAGGGACTATGATCATTCCGTTTAGGCAACATTTTGAGACTTATGATCATTTGATTTTGTTTTGCCAAAGATACTCGACGTGCAAGCACGACCCATTTTGGAAGGCAACATGTGGGATTACCATAGAGGGTGCAAGTGTGATTGTGTATTGATTACATGCATTTGTCTTGTGTTAGGTTATCTAGCGTTTGATTTTATGTACATGCAAACCCTAGGTCTAACCATGGTATAATTGGAAAACTGTAAATTGCGGGAATGTAAAATCTACGCTATTACAAAGTAAGCATCCGGGAGTGGGGGTACATGTGTATGAATGGGGATGAGACTTATAGTATCCAATAAGTTACAACCAAATCGAATTTGCGACCAAATGTAAATATCGAATATATAAATATAAGATAAACAAATGTGTATAGGGCAATGTGAATGTATTTGTGTAAGTGTAAGTGTGAGATGTATATGTATATGTGATTATTTACAAATGCGACAAGGTGAAATTAATGAAGTATTGTTAGGGTATTTGTTTAACCTAAATGATAATTAAACGCTTATTTAATCATTGATCTTGCATTTCTTTTAATATGTACAAAAGAAAATGTTTTAAATTGAATGTTCAATGTTTTAATTAAATTATGAAATGATGTTTTGAGAAAAGAAAATATTTCTAGGTTTTCATTATTATATACAAAAAGTATTTAAATGTCCAAAATTAAATTATGTATGTTAAAAAAGTATTTTTAAATTGTTATGTACAAAAATGTTTTAAGAAATTAAATTATGCAAAAAATGTATATTTACTTAGTATGTACAAAATATATTTAAAAGAAAAAGATATTTTCAATTATATAGTATAGTGCGAAAATGTATTCTTTATGTATGTGTGTTCAATATATGTTCGAAAGTGTTTTAAAATTAATTGAATTAAGTATAGAAAATAAAGTTTTAATTAGATAAAATATGTTTTTTTTATGTATTAGTATTAATATGATATTTGTAATATGATAAGTTAAAAAGAATATATGGTTTGTAAAAAGAAAAAGGTTAGTATTAATCAAGTGTTTGTATAAAAATGTTAGTGATTTTGTTGGGCTTCAGAGGGAATTAGAAACGGGTCAGGCCCAACGATTGCTGGAGCAATATTCTTAGGGTTTGAGAATTGTTATTCAGTTAGGACAAGGCGTTTAGGGTTGGCAGCGGCGCGTTCGTACTTTTCGTTCAACTTCATCTTCCGGTCATAGCTCCTCCGTCCAGCCACCAGCGTCGCTCTCCCCAAATCTCTCTTCCCTCCATGGCGTGAGCTCAGTGTTCTCTTGATACAAGGTTCGTTTTCAATGTTTATGTTTCCCTTTTTTACGAATTTGCGTGCGTTTTCGATTTGAATCTTAACCTTAATCTTTTATTATGAGGTGAAGGAGAAGAAAAGAGGGAGAAGATTGTACTACCTGACCTTGGAAAAGGAGGAGAGACGGGGGATGTGGCGCTCAGGAGGCCGGAACGAGCGGAGGGAGATTTGCGCGATGAAGCTGACTTTGGTAACTTTTATCTTTTCTTCTTCCTTAGGGGTTTGATGATGATCTTTATACTGAAAACCTGTTATATCCTTCTTTCCTCTTCTTCTTCTGTCCCTTTGTGTTGATTGGAATATGATGCTTGCTCTTGAATATTTTCTCTCTTATTCTCCTATTGCCCTGAACTTTTGTTGAGTTGGATGCCTCTTCTATATGCTTGCTTGGAATGTTTGTTGCTGGCCCTCTGAGATTGATATGCTTTTAGTGCTTGACCTTCTACCCTGTGATGAATGTTCTGAGGGTTGTCGTGGGTTTGGAATATGGTATGCCTTGATGTTTGTTGCTCCTGAACGAACTTTCTCTCTTCTTCTCTTGTTGCCCTGAACTTATCTTGAGTTGGATGCCTTTGGAATGTTTTATTGCCCAGTGATGTATGTTTGCTGAGGGCCTAGGGTTGGTTCTGAATGCTTGCTTGATATATGTGATTGCTTGCTTCTGTATCTTCTCTTACAGTTGCCTAGGACTTTCGTTGAGTTTGCCTTAGATTTTTACTGCCTATGATGAAAGGGTTTCTGAGGCTTAGAGGGTTAGAAAAATGGTTCTGATTGGCTTGGTGGTGTTGGCAAGTAAGATGTTTGTGACAGGTTGGTCTTGTTGGTTTAGGTTCAGCAGGTTTTATGTTATGCGTTTGTAATGGTTCAGGCTTTGAGCTCATCAGGTTTTAAGGCTTGGATAATGCAGGTTTTTTGCTTGCAGTAGGTTATGTGTTTGATGGTTTTACTGATGCAGATTTGTATGTTGAGGCTTAGCAGGTTCTGGCTTAATGCAGGTTGATGCTTGCTTTGTATGGTTTCAGCTTGCAGGTTATGTGTTTGTTTCAATTTGACGATAGGCAGGTTTAGGGCATTAGCAGGTTTTTTGTCTTTGGGTGATTTTGTGAGGCTTGGCCTTAAACTGGTTTATGGGCTGGAGGTTTTAAGGCATAGTTACAGGTTTGGTGTTTGTTTGATGTATGTTTGGCCTTGACAGTAATGTGAGGCTTCAGGCTCTTTGAGTTTGTATATTTTTTTTCTCTCTATCCTCCTCCTGCATAAAGCCTGAACCCTTGCCTCTTATCTCTCTTCTTTTTCTCTCTATAGTACAGTTAATATATTTAATATGATTTATCCTGTACTATTTTGTTCTGAAGGGGCCCCTTCTTGTTGGGAAATGATGATAAAGATGTTGGTTGCTTGCATACAATTTCTCTGCATCTTTATCCTTCTTTGACAGTTTGTGTGCTTTTTTGATATCTTTCCAAAATCTTCTCTTGACAGCTTTTGAGTAGACTTTGGCATTTGACAGCAAACTGTACTTTTTTTTTATCTTCTTTGATATCTTTGAGTAGACTTTGGCATTTGACAGCAAACTGTACTTTTTTGATTTTTCCAGTTTGGTTGAACTTGAACTATGCAGTTTGAAATCTTGAATTTGTGCATTTGACATTTTGCATTCATGAATAAAATTCTTCCCTCTTTGTGAACCGGGAGAAATCCCGTGATTTGCAGAGAGGGTTAACTGATCCCAATCAGTGGCCTCTAATGATGAGCAAATTTTATCTGTCTTTAATTAATTATCAGTCACTGATTTTTCTTCTTTTTTTTCTTTTGCAGATGAAAAATGGAACACCGGAGCGAAGTGAAGAATGAAGAGATTAGGGACTTAGAAAATATTTAGAAAAAACAGGATAGTTTTTATTTTCAATTTAATTATTTGTAAACCATTATTATTTTAAATACTTCGTAATAAATACTTGTATCCAAATAATAATTGTAACAACTATTAAATATAAAATAAAAATTCCATTGATTCATTTAAATCTTTTCAATTCCTTTTCTTTAGTTATTTACTTGTTATTTATAATCCCTTAAATTAAATAAAATGAAAGTTAAATTTCAAGTATTTAATTCTTAGAACCATAAATAATCAACTAAACCTTGTTGATCAAAATAAATGAACTTGACGTCTCCATCATTCAAAGCAACGCACAGTCGAACACAAAAACTGATCAGACGCAATCCTTTCTTATTGATTTCTTACCAAGCACTGTAAATCCAAACTGCATCTTTCTTTTGACTGGCTCAAACAAAACAACATGAATTCAACCCAACTGCCTCTTTTACTGATTAAATCAAAACAATGCGAATCTAACCCGAATCTTGAAAAATCTTGCAACGTGCTGTGGAATTTTAATCTTTCTGAGAATATGCCCACAAAACCTTAATTCCTGATTAAATGCCAAATAACGCTCGCCTGATCAAAATTGAACCAAAAATCATTCAAAACCCTAAGCCAATTGTGAAACAATCCAGAGTCCTGAAAATCAGTAAAAACCCTAATTTCGCTTGACTGACAAGAAAAGTCTGTTTGTCCGATTCTTGAGCCAGTTTGAAAAATCAGGAAAGGCTTGAAGTTGAGATTTCTTGTGGAAAAAATGCGAGGGCAAATTTTGGGGTACAACAGAAGGTACTACCCATAAGGTGTTGGTATAAAATTTATCACCTGCCAAACAAGGTTCTAGAGATTCCCCGAGTCTACATCCTTCCTTCGGATATTACCAACTTCCCGATTAACTCAGTAATTAGTAATATTCTCAAGAAAAAATCGTCCGAGCGTAGTATCGCGTGACAACTATTTCCGGATTACTCCATCATAGCTTCCACACTACACCTAAAAGGCCAATATGGGTTAGGTATTCTACGGTCCTTAGATTCAGCAGGCTCCCAAGTCAAAAGCAGTATGTCTTCCCGATTCCTCGGTAAACGACACTACAGTCAAAGGGGCCTCCACTGAGTAGGGGATATCATGCCTCCTTTTTTGGGATTACTCAATCAAAGTTAACATGACTATATCGCCCGTCCTATCTTAAAGTTTACCCAAGTATGGGTATAGGACTTATAAGTAATCACCGAGCAACCTGAAAACTAGGAAAATCCAGACAAACATATATACAACATATAACACATAAACAGCAATAACACATATACAAATATAAACAAATATAGGCTCAACCCACTTAGGGATGGACCAGCAAAAGGTCAATCTTTCCCCAGTGAAGTCGCCATTTTTTCTGTAGCAATAGAAATGTTTAAGACTAAGCCATTGGATTGACTAGACTTGTAAAAATCAAAATCAAAATCTCCACTGCACTTTATTGTTTCCAAAGGAATGGGAAAAGAGCGAATAACTCGTAGAGAGGGGGAAAGATTCTAGGTAAGGGGTTGGTTATGCAAAGGGAAGGTATTAGCACCCTAAACATCTACGGTACTCCGCGAGAACCTCTTTCTAAAATCTGTATATTTTGGCTATAAAATATTGTATAAAAATAGATGATGGAGGTGAGAAAAGAAGTATTTTTTATAATTTTTGCACCCGCTACGGTTGCGAACCTTTAGTTCCTACATACCACCTTTCGTGCAATAGGGGATCATGGTACACGTAGTTCACCTTTGAAAATTTTAAAAAAAAACACAAGTGTGTTGGTTAATTTTATTAGATAAGACATCATCGTCATTGTCCGTGTGGAAAAACATACTTACTACCCACAATTATGAGAAAGGAGAATTTTGCATCATCTCAAAGTGGAGGATATGGCTTAGATTTTAAAATCAACAATGCCTCACTCAACACCCAAGTGGAAAATATCTCACTTCACTACATATCGTAGAAGTATATTTGTTTGCATCACTACAAGGATTGACAAGAGTCTAATATTTTGAGAAAAGTTTTAAAGTAGAAGTTAAAGTGGCAAAATGGTTTGAAATGAGATCGATTGACTTTTAGAATTCTCACAAAAAATGTTAAAGTATTATTAAGTTAATTGAAATTTATTTATGAAAATATTTTGAAAATGCTTGGACATAAGTCCAAGTTTGTTATGAAAATGGTTCAAGTTTTAAAACAAGAAGAGTTTTCAAAAGGAGGAAGGAGATTTTTGAAATTAAAGAAGATGGGAGGAGAAGAAGAGACTATCTTAAAGCATAAGATAAAAGCTAGGGATAAGGACCATATAACCAACAAGAATTCAATACTTGATATTATGAGCCAAGATAGAATTCTCATTCTTTGGATTGAAACCAAGCAAGAAAAGATACTAGGCCTCTTGAGAGAACCAAACATCAAGTGTATTAAGTCTTCATAAAAATTGGACAGAGTAACAACTGTATACGGGTGAATTCCATATTACAAACAAAGAATGTAATCACAATAACCTGCACACAAAACAATCAAACAAACAACCAAATTTCTTGAGGTAAACCTAGAGAACTCCAGACAAAATATCAATTATGGTCACAAGGTTTCCAACATAGGCCAAGGTCTATAATCCTAAGTCCAAGAAGTCCAATACTCCAGAATACCAAGGATGGTAACCAAATAGTCCAAGTATCATTAAAGGTTTTTATGGTTCATATTTATTATTAAGTGTCTTAGAAGAGAAAAGAAAAGCTCAAATGAGAAAAATTAAAATGACATGAAATGTAATGCTTAAAGTAAATGGTACATAAAGCATAAAAAATAAAAGGGCACAAAGTAAAAACAATTTAATAATTAGTGGTTAGTTGGATGACTATCTTGAAACTTGCATTTGGAACTCATTAGAGGATTGGTAAAACCAAAGCCTCCATGCAACAAACTGCATTTGTTTTTTGTCAAGTATATCATCCATTTGTAATCCTCAAAAGTACCATTTAATGATCAACGGTGTTTAAGTGATCTGCGTTAACCAAAAGTGTTGTAGATCCATTAGAGGATTGGTAGAACCAAAGCCTCCAAACAATGAATCTCAAGGTTATTGGATCAAAGAGATCAAATTAACATACTTGGGCTTGCAAACATAGGTTTGGGCCACGAATGATCATTTATTCGAATCGGGACAAAATTTAGCGCTATGTTAAGCAATCGTAAGTGGACTTCTATAGAAGTCGCACCTATTTTGAGGTCGGTCAATAGCAATTTATGTATTTCATGTTTGGATAAATGATATAGAGATCATTATCACATAACATGTAATACAATGAGAAAGGAGAATAAGATGAAGGGGGAGGGGATGAGACAAACAAACCACATTTGAATTAAACTTTAATTAAACTATTATTAAAATTATTCATCCATTTTTATGGAGTTAAACTCAACACCATGGATCCAATGATGTTAACAAAGTTCATAATCAAAAATTCAACCCAAGATCAGCCAGAAATTAATCACAAAATAATATTGCATTTAATATGTGCATTAAAAAAGGTTTTAAAATAGAAATAAAAGAGAAAAATATCAACTATATTCAAATTAATCAAGAAATAAAAAGTAAGACCATAGAAAAATCAGAAATGAACTAAAATGATTTTATAAAATTTTTGGTAATTTTTTTAAAGTTAGAAACTATTTTTAAAATGAACAGAAATAAGTAAAATAAACCAAAAATGATTAAAAAAAAATAGCAAAGTCAGAAATAAAAAATTAAATGAGGTCACCAATATTTGTCACAATATCATTGAATCCTTCCATAATTTTTTCAGAATTAAAAAATGCATAAAAGTATTTTTAAACATTTAAAACAAATCAAATAAAGTGAAATTTATAAAAAAAAACATCAAAACACAAAATAAAATTGTGAAAAAATAAAAATCATAAAGAGAAAAATCAAAAATATTTTTCATAATTGTTTCAGATTTTTTTGACTAAAAATAAATTTTTTTGATTTTTTTTAAATTTAAAACAATTAAATAT
This sequence comes from Vicia faba, assembly GCA_948472305.1. NCBI lineage: Eukaryota > Viridiplantae > Streptophyta > Magnoliopsida > Fabales > Fabaceae > Vicia > Vicia faba. The sequence goes on from OX451739.1 coordinate 618,536,141, forward strand.
AAAAATCAAAAAAGAAAAATAAAGTCAAAAATATATGGACCATTGGATGAGAGTCAAAACGCGTTAGTAATCAAATCCAAGGGTCTGACGCACTATGCATATCATGGTCATTAGTGAATAAAGAACTGAATCAAATGTAAATCAGAAATTCAAAAAATCCAAATGGCGTTGTTTCATTGGTTGAAGGATGAAACGTTGGTCATCTTCAACCTCCAACCAGTCCCAAAACCAGGTTGCTCAATTTGTAAAATTAGAGCACGAGACCTATACCATTCGCTTTGTCTCTTCAAGACGAAGACAACCATACCTTCGCGATAAATTTATATAAATTGTAGCTCAAGCAATTTGGAAAGAAAATTTTGAAAAGGGATTTGAAATTTCATGGTCAAAACAAGTTTCCAGATGAAAGTAAGTATTGCAACTAGAATCAGGTCAATGAGAGCATCACAATGATATCAAAGTTTTGAAGAATTGATGAAGAAATCTACCTATTGAAGTTGAGTTGCAGAGCTCTGAAACTAGACATCTATGGAGCAAAATAGGGCACGACTCTTGAATGTAATTATATGGTTAGCTTCATGGAAGATCAAGGAAGGTAAATTGATAGAAAAATTGGATTGAAAAATGCTTGAAAATAGATTTCGAAGTTGTAGAATTTTGAGTTATGGAACAAGTTTGGCAGGGTGATTCTGGCTATCCAAGCTAGAGGAAATGAATGGGGGATGACCCTCTATTTATAGGGAATCAAATGGAATGTCCAAGCATGTGAAATGATGAAGTTTGGAGGGAAATCGTGTGAAGTTGCAAACAAGAAAAGTGTGACTTCTAATTTGATAAAAACTCGTCCAAAACGCGCATTTTATTGTGCTAATTGTAACAGCCCGAGCCTTCAGCGTTCCCGACACTATTACCTCACGATCTTCTTTACCCCCCTCACTAGTAGAGTTTTTGCCTTTCGTGGGAATCGAACCCTGTACCCTGGGGTTCAAGTACATGCTCAATGCATTCCCACTACCAATTGAGCTACGTAGCTCAATTGGTAGTGGGAATGCATTAACCTTGCCATGCCATTTCTTCCAAAACAAATCCAATGGTGAGGTTTTAACTTCTCAAGCTTTATTGACTAGGGCATGGAAATAAACTCATGAACCCATGGAGAAACTTGCTAAATCTCATTGCCTTTACCTACATTAGTAACAAGAAAGACAAATCAACATTGCATTTTATTAATTAAAAGTAAAAATCAAGACAAAAATATTCATGATCATAAAAGAAAACAAGTCAAGGTGCTTGGTGATTCCTCAAAGAGCAAAGCTAAAGATAGGGGGAGAACCAAAAGCCCCAATGTGATCTTGTTGTGATTGAATCTACATGGTATGATGAAGGGATACTAGGGGCAAAAATTGGGGTACAACAACTAGGATTTGGTTATTCTCACTATCTTTAGCTTTGCTCTATAGGGAATCACCAAGCACCTTGACTTATATTTTATGATCATTTATGTTTTGATTACCCTTTAACTAATGAATACAATAAGTGTTTTCCCTAATTTATTATGATTGTAGGAGAAATCACAACACGTTCCATCAAGATTGATCTAGATTCATGAGCTCATTTCTATTCTTTCCTCAACAAAGCTTTATTGAGAATCAAGCCTCAACATTGAAGATACTTTGAAGCAATATCATAAAAAAGTATGTTATGATTCATCATACTTCAATTTGTCAAAGATGGTTCAAAGGTACAAGGATTGATTGAAAAAGTTTGACTCAACTGGGAAAATCCTTGATTCATTAATCACAAGTGCACATCTCCTTCAATTATCAAGATTTAAAAGTGGTTCTGGTTTCTATGGTTTCTCCTTATCATCCTCAACAACTCATATTCACATTACAAAAGCATTTGTCTGAATAGGTAGGACAAAATTGCAAAGGTTTCCCAAGGCATTATCTTGCTCTAGGAGCTAGGGTTTTGAACTTCACAAGGGCATATCTTACTCATCTTTTGGTATTTTTGAATGATTCCAAAGACATGCTTCTCTTCAAAGGGTTATAAATAAATCACTTCAAAGTTTTCAAGGAAATTTTGTGTGGAAGAAACTTAATGATGAAGAAAGATTACAAGTCCTCCAGATGAACCCTCAAATTCCATTAGGTGATTTCAAATGATCATACCTTGGTCAATTTCTATCACCTTAAACCCATTATTTTTCCACAATGATCTTAAATATATGAACTTCAACCTGTCTTTTAAGTGAAAAGTGTAAAAATGGATGGAAGATGCCCTAAGGATGCAAAGGATTATAGGTCATTTCATGAATTTTTGCCAACTTCAACAAGTCATAACTTTCTCAATTTTTGGAAATTTTTAATGGTTCAAGTCTAAAAATGTCATTCAAGAGATTTACTTCATGCCATCTTTTTTGGTCAAGAGAAAATTTCAAGAGGAAGGCCATGTTTGGATGCAAGACATTACAAGTCATTTTTGAAGAAAAACATAGAAATTTTCTAAGTATAGAAAGTCAACCTATTTTTCTCAACTTTGACTCATCACAACTTTCATCTAAAGCATCCATTTGATCCCATTATTTTCACATTGTAAAGCTTGTAATCTCATCTTTTTAAAGCTTTAAGAATCATGTCCTAAGACCCCTTGAGTTGAGAATTCCATTGATTTGAATTTGGTAACTTGAAACTGAAGTTTCTCCATAAGTCAGAATTTAAAATCCTTGTTTTGTCTTCTAAACACAAAATTATTGGGAGTTTTTTCTACAAACCACGTTTAGTGAACCTCCAGAATTGATTAGCACCTCAAAATGCAAAGAATAACTGAGTTTTAATGAAAATCAAGTCACACTTCACTCGTGCTCGACCTCCATCAAATTCTCAACCCCATTCAATTCCCTATAAATAGAGGACCTTACTCCACACTTTTACACAAGCTTTGAGAGCCAAACACACCCTGTCAAAACCTCACACGAACTTCAAATTTTTTAAATCAGTTTCTCAGATTTAAACTTTTGTCGCCAAAATTATTTGCATATTCATCATCCTCTATGATCATACAAGCTCTCCAGCACTTAAGCCAAGCAGAACAAGCCATAAATCAAGTTACAGAAGTCCATTTCAGAGCTTCATTCTTAAACTTTGAACAGGTAGAATTCTTCATCATTTGGACCCAAACGAAGCACTAACTTACTCTACTCCCTCTTCTGATTCTTATGCTTCTTACAAAATTTTAATTCATTAAGAATTGAGAGAGAAATCTCAACTGAAAGGTGCTCACTATTTTCTATGTTTTTGATCCATATCTCTTTGCACACTTTACATAAATTTGGCGCGATGGTGGGGTTAGGATCATCTTGAAGAGACGAATCCAATGATACTAGTATAAGATTCTAATTTTCCATTTGAAGAAACTCATGAAATCTCCATTGCAGGGCGTCTGGAGGTTGAAGATGATGACATGTCTCGTCTCAACCAATGATAACGCGCCAATTGTTTTATTCTGATTCATTGGCTATTTTCTGATCTAGTGTATTTTCAATTAAGGTCCATATCAAACACAGTGTGTCTGGTCACTTGATCAGCTTACTAACGCATTTTGACTATGATCTGAACGTCCACATCTTTTTAGTTTTTTTATTTTATTTTCTGATTTTATATTTTAATTGTTTAAATTTCAAAAATTCATAACTCTTTTATTTTTCATCTAAAAATTATGAAAATATATATAAAAACACCTTGAATTATTTATGACTTTATGAATATTTTTTCATATTTTTATTTTGATGTTTGATATTTTTCATAATTTTTGTTTTGTTTGCTTTATTTTAATTGTCTTAAAAATACTTTTTGACATTTTTAAATTCTGAAAATTTTTATAAAAATCATTTTCATCATTTCTGACCTTCTGAATATTTTGTTGAATTTTATATTTTTTTTAATCTTTTTTCCTTTATTTGAGCAATTTAAATTAGTTTTAAAATAGTTCTTGACTTTAAAAAATTACCAAAAAATTTCATAAAAATATTTGAGTTCATTTCTGATTTTTTTATGGTCTCATTTAATTTTTCTTGAGTGTTTTGAATATAATTGCTATTTTCCCTTATTTCCAAATTTAAAAATCATTTAAAACTTTTTTCTTTTATTTTTAATATTATTTTATCTTTTGTACATATTTTGGCTGACCGTGGACTATGAAATTTGGATTATGAACTTTATTAACATCATTGGATTCATGGTGTTGAGTCTAACTCCATAAAAATGGATGGATGATTTTAATAATAGTTTGATTAAATTTTTGGTTCAAATGTGGTTTACTTTTTAACCTATTTCTTCTTCATCTCATCTCTCTCAATTGTACTAAATGTTATTAGAGCATGATTTCCATATCATCTCTCAAAACATATGGTACATAGATTGCTATTGACCGACCTCAAAATAGGTGTGACTTCTATATAAGTCCATTTACGATTGCTTAACATAGTGGTAAATTTTGTCCCGATTCGAGAAATGATCATTTGTGGCCCAAACCCATGTTTGCAAGCCCAATTATATTGATTTGACTCTTTGATCCAATAACCTTGAGATTCATTATTAGGAGGCTTTTCTTCTACCAATCCTCTAATAAATCTTCATCAATTTTGGTCAAATTGGATCACTTAAACATCATTGACCATTTAATGTTGCCTTAAGAATTCTTAAATGGATGATATACTTGACAAAAAGCAAATGCAACTTGTTGTTGAGAGGCTTTGGTTCTACCAATCCTATAATGAGTTCCAAATGCAAGATTCAAGATGGTCATTCAACTAACTACTAATTTTTAACAATTGACTTTAATTTATGCTTTTACCTCATGCTTTTTACTTTATGTACCATTTACTTTAGCATTTACATTTCATGTTATTTTCATCTTTGCTCATTTGAGCATTTATCTTTTATGTCATTTTTATTTTTGATCACTGGAGCTTTTCAACTTGAATCCTAAAAAACTTTAATGTTACTTGGACTACTTGGTTACTATCCCTAGCACTTTGGAGACATAGACTTCTTAGACTTAGGATTAGGGACCTTAACCTATGTTGTAGACCTTGTGACCTCAATTGTTATTTTGTTTGGATTTCTTGGGGTTTACCCCAAGACATTGGGTTGTTTGTTCGTTTTGTGTGCAGGTTATTGTGATTATATATTTTATCCGTGATCTGAAATTCATCTGTATACAGTCATTACTCTGTCCAATTTTTGTGAAGACTTAATCCAAATGGAGTTTGGTTTCCTTAAGAGGTTCTTTTTGTAATTGTTTGTTTGGTTTCAAACTTAAAGGATGAGAATTCTACATTTACTCATTGTGTCAAGTGTTGGCCTCTTGTTGATTAGACGGTTCTTTTTTCTAGCTTTTATCTTATGCTTTAGGATAGTCCCTTCATATTCTCTCATCTTCTTTAATTTTAAAAATATTCTCCCTCCTTTTGAAAACTTTTCTTGTTTTAAAACTTGAACCACCTGCATAATAAACTTGGACTTAGGTTTATGCATGTTCAAAAAAAATATTTTTTTAATCAAAATTTAATCAATTTAACAATACTTGGATATATTTGTGAGAAGACTAAAAGTCAATCAATCTCATTCAAATTATTTTTCCATTTTGACTTTTATCTTTAAATTTTTTTCTCAAAAAAGATTAGACCCTTGTCAATCCTTATAGCTATGCAAACAATTATACTTCTATGATATGTAGTGAAGTGAGGTATTTTCCACTTGGATGTTGAGTGAGGCTTTTGTTGATTTTAAAATCCAATCCATATCCTCCACTTTGAGATGACGCAAATTCTTCTTTCTCATAATTGTGGGTAGTAAGTATGTTTCCCACTCGGACAATGGCAATAATGTCTTATCTCTTAAAATTAACTAACACACTTGTGTTTTAAATTTTTTAAAATGTGAACTACGAGTACCCCGATCCCCTATTGTACGGAAGGTGGTACATAGGCACTAAAGGTTCGCAACTGCGGAGGGTGTAAAAATTATAAAAAAATATTTCTTTTCTCATCCCCACAATCTATTTTTGTATACAATATTTTATAGCCAGAATATACAGATTTTCAAAGAGGTTCCTGCAGAGTACCATAGATGTTTAGGGTGTTAATACTTTCCCTTTGCATAACCAACCCCCGAACTTAGATTTTCTCTCCCTCTTTTTGGGTTATTCGCTCTTTTCCCATTCCTTTGAAAACAATAAAGTGCGGTGACAATTTTTATTTAATCTGTACGAGTCAAGTCAATCCAATGGCTTAGTCTCAACATTTTTACCGCTACATGATTGTACAAGATTTTTAGTTGTGTTGAGTGTACAGAGTTTCCATATTTAGCATGAAGCTTGTGTTGTGGTTTTATTCCTTTCTCCAATTAAATTTATGTTTGGGTTGTTTTAGTCAAAATTTTCCAAAATGAGAGATTGTTAGTCCCATGGATTTATGGTTGGTTAAATTTTGGCTAACATGATTCTAACCTTGGTTCTATGTTGATATTGAGTAAGATGGTGCAACATCTTTATCAACTGTCATAACAAGTTTTGTTGTTATGTGTTTTTTCGGCCAAATGTCACAAAAGATGTTGTGACATCCTGAGGTTGATGCAGCAGGAACTGCTTTTGGTTATTGTTGTACCCCAAAATTTGCCCTCCCATATTCTTCAAGAATTGCAAAGAGCATGCTTCAAAATCTCCCCAAGGGTTGCACAGCTCAAGGGCCTCCTAACAGTCAAAAATTAGGGTTTTGGCTCTGACAAAGAAAATGAAGTTTCCAAGGGTCCAATCAAGTCCCACATGCTTATAAACATTGTCAAGTATCCTCATGTCAAGTTTCAAGACTCACAGCACAAAATTGCACAGTCAAAAACCCTAATTGCCCTACAGTCAACTGCAGGGGCAAAATGGTCATTTGACAGTCAAAAAGTTCAAATTTTTGGTAAACATCTCATTTTGAAGCCACAAACATCATTTTATCAATGCTTGATCATGATTCTCAAAGCTTGGCTCAAAAAGTCTCAAGATGCAAAAGTTTCCATATTTGGACAGTTGAAAAACTCAACTTTAACTTGACCAAGGCATAACTTCCACATGGTTTATCAGAAAAATTCCATCCAAAGCTCATTTTGAAGAGAAAGACATTTCCTACAACTCCTCTTCACACTTCAAGTCCAAGAAATACTCTCACAAAAAGTTATCAATTTCAACATTATAGGTCATTTTCAAAAGTCAACAAAAAGAGACTTTAAGTCAAAGGCCATAACTTGAGATTGGTAAATCAAAATGACATGGGACCAAAGGCATTTGTTAGAGGACTTCAAGACCTTTCCAAAATGTCCAAGAACATGATCAAAGCTTAAAAATTGAGCAAGATATGCCTTGTGGAAGTTGGGCAAGTTTTGGGTATTTTGAAAAGTCAACTTTGCTTCAAATGCCTTAAATTTGCTAATGGGCCACATTTTCTTCCAAGAATCATCATCCAAAGCATATGCACGACCATTGGGCCCAAATGGGATTTATTCATCATTTTTATTTATTTATTTGAATTTTTAATTACTATTAATTCATTTAAATAAAATAAAATATGGAAAATACTAAACCAATGCTTTTGAATCTTTTTATGCAGTGTAATCATTCATTGGATACTCAAGATTTCGTGCATACTAAAATTGGAAAGTTTGGCCATGATTGGAATCAAAAACATGTGAAAAAGATTTGAAAGATTATGCCATGAAAATCAAATATTGTTCTCATCAATGCAAGGATTTTTTGGATCAAAAACTCAACCCTAATCCATCCTCATATAAGTGTGATCAAAACCTAATGCCAAGGGACCTCGAAGCTGCACCCAAAGCTGAAGAAAAACATTGAAATTTTTGTGGAAAAAGTGAAAACTGAAAACACGATTCCAAGGAGTTTCAAGGCAAAACATTAACTCCATTGCATTCCTGAGGCTCCAAGGAACGTATACTGATCAAAACCATCAACTCTAACGTCAAGGAACGGTAGAACGACCGTGTCCTGTTCATGATTTTTTCCATATTCTTGTATCATAATTCATGCATTGTTTGCAATTTTTAATATTGGATTTGTATTCATTGGATCATTCTAAAGCTAACCATATGTTTTGATTGAGTTTTTATGCATCGTACGCGATTTCAACATTGAAGCTCGCTAGGGTTCCTCAAGCTCCAAATTGGGCATTTTCGTATGCTGTAAAATTAGGACATCCCAGTACCATGGCTAAACTCAGGAAGCTTGGACGAATTTAACACACTATTCGCGCTCAATTTATGAGCCACCATATTCTATTCACTATTTTTATGCTTGCTATTTAGTGGGGGTTTAAAACCCCCGCTATTCAATCTGTTTTTGTTTCAGGTACAGCAAGCAAGTGGGGAAAAAGGTGAGGTGTAAGGCGATGGTTGGTGTATTTGAATTTCGCGCGGAAAAATGCCACTAATCTTTGTTTCACGTTATATTGATCACTTGTCATATTATGTACAAAGCAACACAACAGCGCAGCTGGCAAGGTATTGGTTTGGTAAGCAATGGGACCTGGGTTCGATCCCCAGGTCCCCTCCCTTTATTCCATACTATTTTGCTAACCATGTTCCTATGCAGCACTTTCCCCAAGCGTTCATCATACACCCATAATCCAGACGTGCCACATGGCCACTGAGGGCAATCCAAGGGTCCTGATCTGATGAATACCATGGACACTGGTCAATGCACACGCACGCTTCATGAAAAGTCAAACAAAGGCCTTAAACATTGGGCCTAATTACTAGACAATTCCTCCAGTTTGGGGACAGAACCCCCCATTGGTTTGCTTTTTCATTCTTTTTTTCATATTTTTCTATTTTATTTGTTTTAATTAGTTTTAACTTAATTCTTTAAATTAATTTATTTTCATAAAATATAAAAATAATATAAAAACCAGAAAAGATAGAAAAAAAATATATATTTTATTTTAATATCTTTGTAAATAAATTGTATCAATTAATTTAGTTTTAAATTCTAGGATTAATTTTAATATTTTCTAATAAACTAAAAATTTTTAGAATTAGGGTTTTGATTATTTTTATCCTTTCTTTTTCACCATATTAATAATTAATTATATATTTTTGTAAATAAAATTGAATTAATTAATTAGGTTAATTTTAGGTGCAACTTTAACCTATTTCTTAATAAATAAAAATAGTTAGAATTAGGGTTAATTAATTAATTTTTTAATTTCATTTAATTCTCTCATAAAAGTCCATAAATACAAAAACTCAAAAGTCTTTTCTTTTTATTTTAATTTAATTAATTTGTTAATCGTAGTTTAATTTCATTAAAAAAGGGTCCAACGCCCTCGCATTCGATCGTAATTCCAATTCGTGCGCTTATTTTATTTCCTCTTTTTATGTAATTCTCCCAAAGCCGTGTAAATTTGATATTTATCTTTCGCACTTTATTTTATGTCAAATCGGGTCCTGGATTTAATTTGGCGATGTGGACCCGCGCCTTTGTAATAGCGTAGGAACTTTAATTCTCGCACTTTTTAACTGTTAATAAATTTGCATGCAAGAATGAATGTCAAAATAAAAACAAAAGCGTAGATCACCAATACATGACAAGACAAAAATAAATGAAAACGACACACAAATCACACACCACCCCTAGGGTACGCCTCACTGTTGCCTTGCCCCTCGAAAGGTGATCGTCGAGTAGAGGATGTTTTAGTAAGTCCTCATGATCCGGGAACCTGGCATGAGGGTAGATTCTAAGGTATCTTCCTATTGCTCTGGTGATCACCATGTCCCGAACCTTCGAATCGACCCGAATACCTCCAACGGTGGTGCTACCTACCTCTCAATGGTGGGATGGCACTACTTTAAAGGACATTTACACAGACGAATTCCTTAGGGTAGGTAGACGACTCTTGATACTTGCTCTAACTTCAAAACAAATCAAAATACTTTTCACACCGACACTTTTCAAAAAGCTTTCGAAAGCAACTTTTCAAACACTCTTGAGGACCGATACAAGAGTCGAACTGAAATTTTCAAAGAAACTTTTTTTAAAAACACACAATTGAAAAGCAAACAAACCATTTTTGAAAACACAATGAGCAAGTATCTAAGAGCCCATGGATAACCATGGATAGAAAGGGTGCTAACACCTTCCCTTTCTATAATCTACCTCCCGAACCGAGAGCAATCTCTACAAGGAATTTTTCTGTGCTTTTGTCCTTTCCATTTGGAGAAAATAAAAGACGGTGGCGACTCTTGCTTCCGCGACATTTCGCGAACCAGCGTTAAACAGTCGGTTCCAGATCCACCGATCACAGAACTAGCGACTCTGCTGGGGACTTAAACTTAAAGTGAGGTGTACCTTAGGATAGTTCATAACTGTGTTTTCAATTGTATTGACTTGCTTGCTTTATTATTGTGGGACTGTCTTGGGAGTTCTATAGATCCTAACCCGGATCTGGGGATACCTTCTTAGAAAGTAGCAACAAGGCTATGAGGGAACTGTGCGGGGTATACCGACATGGTTGAAACAGTCTGCTACGTTGATGTGGCACTTTGGTGTGTACCGGTAACCCTTGAGTTCAGTCAAGGAGAGTACGGGGCCTCCGCGTGGTGTCGTGAAGCATCAACAGACCTTAGGAACCTTAATTGAACTATCTTGGCCTCTTTAGGGTAGTGAGATAACTGACTTTGGTGCAGTCCGAGGTTGGTTGATACTCGATACTACACTCAATTGAGGGTTGCTTTCTTGGAATATTTCGGTCGCCAGTTCAGTGGATAAATCGAAACGATGAACAATGAAAGCAATCCTGTGATATTGGGACCCTTAGAACCCGGTTACTTCTAATAGGACAGGTTGAGCCCACCAACTTCAAGAGGGTAATACCCAGCCCCCATGCTGGCCTAAACTCTAAGGGCTTGTCTTGTGTGACTTGTGTGCCTTACATGTTTGCCTTTGTAAATATCTGTGGTGTGTTAATCATAACATCATGACATCATCCAGCATCATATGCATCGACTAACCATTTCAGGGGTTCGAATTTTCATCTTTGTTCTTGTTTTGTAGGACATGGAAACTGTTCGCAGAAAGACAATTCAAATCAGCCTTGTAAGGGTCCCTCCTCAGCTTAAGGAGCTTATATCCAGGATTCCCGAGAGCTCTTCATTCAGTGAAAGACATGGAAGACTCATCAGCTTGGTCAATACCAACATTGAGGAAGATATGATAAAGGTCCTGTTCCAATTCTTTGACCCTCTGCATCACTGTTTCACCTTCTTGGATTATCAGCTGGTACCTACATTGGAGGAGTTCTCCCGGCTCCTGAAGATCCATATCCTTGATCAACTACCCTACAATGGTACGGAAAAGGAACCCAAGCTTGAAGAGATTGCTAAAGCCTTACACCTACAATCATCTGACCTCAAGGGACATTGGGAAGTTAGAAGTGGTATCAAAGGGTTCTTAGCCAGGTTTCTGTTTGAAAAGGCCCATGAATGTTGGAACTCCCTTGACTTACAAGCTTTTGAAGAAGTTGTGGCCCTCCTTGTCTATGGTTTGGTGTTGTTCCCTAACCCAGATCAGCTTATAGATATCAGTGCTGTCTAGATCTTCATGTCCAGGAATCCTATACCTACGTTGCTGGGGGACATCCTTCACTCATGTTACACTCGAACCATGAGAAAAAGAGGTGTCCTTATGTGTTGCACTCCTCTCCTGGGAAGGTGGTTTATTTCGCACCTTCCACAATCAGCTTTGAAGAACGAGCGGGGTTTGAGATGGTCACAACGATTGATGACTCTTACACATGCAGATATACATTGGTGCCCTCGGTCCAGAGAGGATGTCATTATCATTGATCGTTGCGGAGAGTACCCTAATGTTCCTTTACTTGGAATCAGAGGAGGTATTACTTACAACCCATGCCTGGCTTGGAGACAGTTTGGTTATGCTCGGAGGGATGGCCCTCACGGTATGTTAATTCCTGACATATTTTTTGACTTCGACAACGATGCCCAAGGACTTCGCCAGAAATTTATCAGAGCTTGGAGGATGCCAAGTAGGATAGACAGCAAGACATTGGGGCACAGGAATTCCATCCCATTGGAATCTTATCTCAAGTGGGTACGGGCCCGCTCCCAGAAGTTAGTGATGCCATATCCTCACATGCTCCCTGTGATCAAAGAGCCAGTCTTGGAAGGAGAAGTGTCCTACACCATTCAGCATCCTGACATGCCCACATCCTGGGAAGAGATGCAGAAGAGCTGGATCTAGCTTAAGGAAGAACGAAATTCTCTTGAGACCAGCCTACATGCTAGTGAAAAGAAGGTCCTGGAGCTCACCCGCCTATTGCATGAGGAGAGGAATCTCAACACCTACATAGCTCCAAAGAGGATGCGTAGTGTCTTTTGGGATTGATTTGCTTTGTAATATGTGCCCATGAGGCTTTGATGTACTGAACAATTATTTCCTTAATGATGACGTGTGTTCCTTTTTGTCTACCACAAATTTGAACTTTCGAACCCTTGAATGCATTGCATAAACACATATCATTCATCATGTGCATAGCAGGTTTTCTTCTTTTCAGGTTGCTTACCGTTCTTCGCTGTTTATTTCAGCATCATGAATCCTGATTCATCATCAACCGAGATGTCCATCAAGGCTCTTCAGGCGCAGAATACACAATTTCAGGAACTAATCATGGGTTTGGCTCAGGGCCAAGAAGAGCTGAAGGCTCTGCTCCTGAAGAAGGAGAAGAAGAAGAAGAAGAGAACTGTCCTTTTCAACTTGGGCCGAAGGTTTGGCAACACTCTGCAAAATGAAGAGGCTGGTTCTTCTATAGGCAAGAGCAGTCCCCAAGGGGGAAAAGGTCCTAGTCCGGTGGTCTCTGACAACGAGACTGATTTTGATGAGGAACAGTATCCTCCTGCAGAAGACCGGTACAAGCAGTTGGAGGACAGACTGAATGCTATGGAGATCCAACAAGTGCCTGGGCTGGATTTTGGAGACTTGGGTTTGTCTACTGGCGTGATCATTCCTCATAAGTTCAAAGCACCATCTTTTACCAAGTATGACGGGGCGTCTTATCCCAAGCTACACCTCAGATCCTACGTGCGGAAGATTCAACCGTACTCAGTGGACAAGAACTTGTGGATCCACTTCTTCCAGGAGAGTCTTTCAGGGACTCATCTCGAATGGTTCTATCAGCTGGATGGGACCAAGGTTCGTAACTGGGAGGAGTTGGCTACTGCTTTCTATAAGCAGTATCAATATAATGCCGACCTTGCCCCTACACGTACCCAACTCCAGGGTATGTCGCTAGGGTCAAGTGAAGGTTTTAAAGAGTACGCACAGAAGTGGAGGGATCTGGCTGGCAGGGTGCAGCCTCCGTTGACTGACCGGGAGTTGGTAGACATGTTCTTGGGGACCCTATCTGGGCCATTTTTCAACCATCTTATCGGTAACTCATCTGCAGGGTTTACTGATCTTATTCTGACTGGAGAGAGAATAGAGGCTGGGATGAAGTCTGGCAAAATTCAGAAGGGTGCATCTGCAAGTTCTGAGAAGAAGCCCTTTAAGAAGGAGGCCAGTGCTGTATATGGGTCTAGAAGACCAGAGAAACCTGAGCGCCGCCAATCTGTCAACGCGGTGATGATTGCTAAGCCTGCTGCTGCTCCTCGGCAAGCCAATCCTCCAAGGGCTGAAAGACCTAGAAGGGAGTTTACCCGTTTGAGTATGACTCTATCACAAATCTTTCCGCAGTTACTATCCACTAACTTAGTGACTGTCAGGGAGGCCTCGAAAGTTGTGAACACTGCCTCCCCCAAATACAATCCAAATGCCCGCTGTGCTTATCACTCCGATAGCCTGGGGCATTCCACTGATGACTGCTGGGCCTTAAGGAACAAGCTGCAGGACCTTATTGACGCCAAGGAGGTACAATTTGAGGCATCTGAGAAGCCTAATATAGTGACAGCTCCCCTGCCTGCTCATGGAGTGAATGCTATTGGGGAGGATGATGAAGTGGATGAAGCTGAGTTCGACAGTTGGATTTACCCGGCAACCGACAGTGGACCTAGCAATTTGATTGCAAAGGATAACCTACATGTTTCTCTTGTTACTGAGTAATGAATTCTTTTGTTTTGTTATCTGTAATAAACAATTAAAACTCTATGGCCCGGTGTCTTACCCGGGGCACCGTTGGCTTCATTTGTGAGGGCATATAAATTGTCATTTCATATATCATGAATAAAGACCTTGGACGTTTTCTCGCATTTCAAATCTTATGCTCCTTTTCTTTCTTTCATTCCTTTATATATTTCAAAACAGCTGTATTTACACACACTCACTCATACAGGTTTCAATCCACTCTGGATCTCACTGGTAACGACTCTGCTACTGCCAGTTATGACTTCGAAAATCCGATCAACTTAGCCGAAGACGAAGGTGAAGATGATTGCGAAGTGCCTGGCGAGCTTACAAGACTGTTGCTCCAGGAAGAGAGGGCAATTCAACCACATGAAGAGCCAGTGGAAACAATAAATCTGGGTACTGAGGCAGACAGAAAGGAGGTAAAGATTGGTGCCAACCTAGAGCTCAGCGTGAAGCAACGGTTGACTCAGATGTTACATGATTATGTAGAGATCTTTTCCTGGTCCTACGAAGACATGCCTGAGTTGGATACCGACATTGTGGTCCATCACCTGCCTACTAAGGAAGACTGCCCTCCGGTTAAGCAAAAGGTCCGCCGTATGCGTCCAGAGATGTCTGAGAAGATTAAAGCTGAGGTTATGAAACAGTTTGATGTTGGGTTCCTTGCAGTGACTTCTTACCCTCAGTGGGTTGCTAATGTGGTGCCGGTACCAAAGAAGGACGGTAAGGTCAGAATGTGTGTCGACTACAGGGATCTGAACAGGGCCAGTCCCAAGGATGACTTCCCCTACCTCACATTGATGTCCTTGTTGACAATACAGCTCAGCATAAGGTGTTCTCTTTCATGGATGGTTTTTCAGGTTACAATCAGATCAAGATGGCACCTGAAGACATGGAAAAAACTACCTTTGTCACTCAGTGGGGCACCTTCTGCTACAAGGTCATGCCTTTTGGACTAAAGAACGCTAGGGCAACCTACCAACGTGCCATGGTTGCTTTATTTCATGATATGATCCATCATGAGATAGAAGTGTACGTTGATGACATGATCGCAAGGTCCCAAACTGAGGAAGAGCACTTAGATCATCTGCAGAAGTTGTTTGACCGTCTGAAGTTGTACAAGCTGAGGTTGAACCCGAACAAGTGCACCTTCGGGGTAAGATCGGGAAAGTTGCTAGGCTTCGTTGTAAGTGATAAGGGTATTCAAGTGGACCCTACCAAGGTTAAAGTTATTCAAGAGATGCCGGTTCCTAAAACAGAGAAAGAGGTCAGAGGCTTTCTAGGACGCATGCATTACATTGGTCGGTTCATCTCACACCTAACTGCTACCTGTGAGCCAATCTTTAAGCTGCTGAAGAAAGATCAGGTGGTACGTTGGAATGATGAATGTCAGACTGCTTTTGACAGAATCAAAGAGTATATCCAAGAACCACCCATCCTTATGCCACCGGTTGAGGGGAGGCCTCTGATACTATACCTGACAGTGCTTGACAACTCAATGGGGTGTGTGCTGGGGCAGCATGACGAGTCTGGCCGAAAAGAGCACGCCATTTATTACCTTAGCAAAAAGTTTACCGACTGTGAGACCCGATACTCACTGCTCGAGAAAACTTGCTGCGCTTTGGTATGGGCTGCTCGCCGGCTGAGACAGTATATGCTGACTCACACTACCTTGTTGATCTCAAAGATGGATCCTATAAAGTACATATTTGAAAAGCCTGCTCTGTCTGGGAGAATAGCAAGATGGCAAATGATCTTGACAGAATACGACATTCAATACACGACTCAGAAAGCCATCAAGGGAAGTGTATTGGAAGACCATTTGGCACATCAGGCCGTAGACGACTATCAGTCAATGAACTTCGAGTTTCCAAACGAGAGCATCATGATAGTGACTGACTGTGAAGTACCTGGACCGTATGAAGGATCTGAAGAAGGATCCCGATGGTCTATGCACTTCGACGGAGCCTCCAACGCTTTGGGTAACGGTATCGGTGCTGTGATCATATCCCCTCAAGGCACCCATACTCCACCCACTGCCCGGCTATGTTTCAACTGCACCAACAACATGGCGGAGTATGAGGCATGCATCATGGGTCTCCAAGCTGCGATCGACTTAAGGATCAAGTTTCTGAGTGTCTTCGGAGATTCCGCTCTTGTGATCAATCAGATCAAAGGAGAGTGGGATACGAAACATCTGAATCTTATTCCTTACAGAGAATGTGTGTTGACATTGATCCCCCACTTCATAGAGATAACCTTTGAACACTTTCCGAGAGAGGAGAATCAGTTAGCGGACGCGTTAGCTACAATGTCTTCTATGTTCAAGGTCAAATGGGACAATGAGGCTCCCCGGATCATCATTTGGAAACTGGACGAACCGGCATACTGTTGTGATCTCGAGACTGAATTGGTGACTGAGAAGCCTTGGTACCATGAGGTGAAGAGATACTTGGAAGCTCAGGAATACCCTGAAGGTGCGCCCGTCAATGATAAGAAGTTTCTGAGAAGGTTCGCAGCGAAGTTCTTCCTTAGCAACGGCATCCTGTATAAGCGAAACCATGATTCGACCTTACTGCGTTGTGTGGACAAGACTGAAGAAGAAAGGATCATGGAAGAGCTACATGAAGGGACCTTCGGTACACACTCTAGTGGACACACTATGGCAAAGAAAATTCTTCGGGCAGGGTATTTTTGGTCCACAATGGAAGCCGACTGCTACCAACATTCTCGGACATGCCATAAGTGCCAGATTTATGCAGACAAGGTGCATGTTCCTCCGGTTCCTCTAAATGTTCTGACTGCGCCTTGGCCTTTTGCAATGTGGGGTATAGATATGATCGGTGAGATTAAACCTACAGCGTCCAATGGACATCGCTTCATCCTAGTGGCGATTGATTACTTTACGAAGTGGGTTGAAGCAGCTTCCTACGCTACGGTAACCAAGACTGTTGTGGCACGTTTCATTCGGCATAATCTGATCTGTCGATACGGCGTCCCTGAGAGAATTATTACAGACAACGGTACCAATCTCAATAACAAGATGATCACTGAGCTCTGCGAGCAGTTTAAGATACAGCACCACAAGTCTTCTCCTTACAGACCGAAGATGAATGGGGCTGTAGAAGCAGCAAATAAGAACATTAAGAAAATTGTGCAGAAAATGACAGTGACCTATAAAGATTGGCACGAGATGTTACCGTTCGCTCTACATGGGTACCGTACCTCAGCCAGGATGTCAACCGGGGCAACTCCTTTCTCCCTGGTCTACGGTATGGAGGCACTCTTACCGATCGAAGTGCAAATACCCTCTCTCCGCATAATGAAGGATGCAAATCTGAACGAAGATGATTGGATCCAGACACGACTTGATCAGTTAAACCTTATTGATGAAAAGAGACTTGCTGCTATCTGTCATGGTCAGACGTATCAGAAACGGATGATCAGGGCATTTAACAAAAAGGTCAGACCACAAGAGTATCAAGTTAGGGATCTGGTAATCAAGCGAATCATCCTTCCTCAGAGTGATCCAAGGGGCAAATGGACCCCTACGTACGAGGGGCCATTTGTGGTTAAGCATGTGTTCTCAGGAGGAGCCATGATTCTAACCAACATGGATGGTGACGACCTTCCTCACCCCGCTAATGCAGACATAGTAAAAAGATACTACGCATGAAAAAGACCCGCTAGGTTGACATACCTAGGCAAAAATTAGGGCTTCCCGGCGAACCAAAAGGGTTCGGGCAAAATGAAGGGATGAAATGAAAAAAATCTGTACACCCGGCAAGTCGGAAACCTGAAAAGGCGGCTTGGGCAAAAATGGGTATCCCGGTGGACTGAAAACCCGAAAGGGCGGTCCAGGCAAAAGTTAGGGATAAAGCGTAATACTATGTCTCATTGGATCACTCGGCATCCAGAATCCGGTATCTACATCAAGTTCAGACGGCATCGATCAGTCAGCTTCATCTTCAACTAAGGTCATCAAGTGATGAGACGCTCAAAGACATAAAGGCGATAGCAGAGTTGAAACCCAGTGGATCATTCATTTCACACAGCTGTTTTATTTTCTCTTGTACAAATTTGTATAAACTCTTTTGTTCGGCGGCGTTCTCTTACTAGGACGTCAGCCTCTTGTACATAAACGCCTATTTACAGGCAGATTCAAAATCAATACAAAAATCACTTTTCAGTTAAAATTGCCATTTTGTTTTTTCCTTTTCTGTTTTGTTTTGCGAATAACGTCCAAGGTTCAATTTGTGATATATGCATTGACAATAATTTGCTAACTCATGAATATTTGCATACGAAACAAAGGATTAATTACAGGTAACATTAGAAACAGGGGCAATAAAGAGTTGTCTAAGCAATCTGACTGTTCTATCCACTAAAGGTACCAAGGTAGGTTCAACTGAAGAACACAACCAGATATCTCAATTCCCCAGAGAGTGCGTCAGCAAGTCAGTACATTCTCCCCGAGCAAAGCTATTATCAAACCTTAAGGAAGTTGGGTATCCTCCCGCAGATCTCAACATTCCCCAGCAGTATATATGCATTCTTAACAAGCATCCCCGGCAATCTTGATTGTTCCCCGGCGGTATATCAAACATTCAATGGAGTCACTTCCCCGATACAGCTCAAAACTTCCCCAGGAGAGTCCAATCTAGTTCCCAAGGAAAGTTGGAATCCATCTCCCCAAGCAGTAAGCTTATCCCCAGTAGATTCTGGAAGCTTATCCCTCGCAAAGCACGAACACGTCCCCCGGCTTTATTCAAAGAGTTATTTCCTTACCAGGATATAACTGGGTTATCCTCAGCCAAAAGCCACGGAAAGATCGTTCTCGGCGAAGTCTTCTTATCCCCAGCGAAGTCTATTAACACTTCCAACACAACAATGGTATCCCCAGCGAAGTTACCATCAACATTTCAGCAAAGTACCTCTCTCCCCACAGAGTATTATTCCCAGCAATATCGCTAGGGTAACTTTTTCTCCCCGCAGAGTAATCCATTCGCCAAGTTTATTCCCCAACGGAGTTATCTTCTCTTACTGGTATTCTTGCAACTATCATCCCCAGCGGAAGCAAAGTTTATTCTTCAACATCAGCCCAGGAGTGACTTCCCGGCACCCGTCAAAGATTTATTTTCCTAAAACGAAAACATACATTCATAAACATCGCATTTCCATACATTATAGCATGCATAAATGCATCATATCTTACAAATCTCATTTATGTTGAGAACATCATTGCTTGATCCATATCATGCATTGCATATGACTGACCTTTACCTTTCAGGAAAGATTCAGTTAAAGTTCTCAGCTACATTTCAAGACCTAGACCGGTTCAGTTAAATCGACCCTAAGATTTTTCTGTTTCTTATCCAGTCAAAGGCCTTCTCTGGTTCAGTCAGATCGACCCTAAGATCTCCGTGTTTCTTATCCAGTTGAAGACATTTCAAGACCTAGACCGGTTCAGTTAAATCGACCCTAAGATTTTCCTGTTTCTTATCCAGTCAAAGGCCTTCTCTGGTTCAGTCAGATCGACCCTAAGATCTCCCTGATTCTTATCCAGTTGAAGATTCCAAGACCTTGTCCGGTTCAGTTAAATTGACCCTAAGATTTTCCTATTTCTTATCCAGTCAAAGGCCTTCTCTGGTTCAGTCAGATCGACCCTAAGATCTCCCTGATTCTTATCCAGTTGAAGATTCCAAGACCTTGTCCGGTTCAGTTAAATCGACCCTAAGATTTTCCTGTTTCTTATCCAGTCAAAGGCCTTCTCTAGTCCAGCTAAATCGACCCCTAACGGATTTTCCTGATAAAGACTCAGTAGAAGATATCCAAGATTCTCTCAGCGTTACTGTTGAGGTAGAAGTCGCTCAAGATTCTCTCAGCGTTACTGTTGAGGTAGAAGTCGCCCAAGATTCTCTCAGCGTTACTGTTGAGGTAGTAATCGTCCAAGGTTCTCTCAGCGTTCCTGTTGAGGTAGTAATCGTCCCCAGGTTCTCTCAGCGTTCCTGTTGAGGTAGTAACCGTCCCTGGTTCATTCATCACCTTTTGAAGATCCAGATCCAGCTCCTGTAACCAGTCAGGACACATCTATACAAAGAATCTGAAGACCAGCTCCTGTAACAGGTCAGGTAATCATTTTCTTTTTCAGGTACGCAAGCTCTCGCTAAGGAATCTCTTACGCGATCTACATCCAGATGGCATCCATAAGCCCATCCACCATCCATCATCTCTCAGCATGGCATCTATAAGCCCATCATCCTATCCATCAATCTCCAAATGGCATCTATAAGCCCATTCCACCATCACACTGCTACTATGCGAGCGCAAATTTCTGGGCACTCTAGTGTTCAATCATCTTCCACCTTCGGATTACGAAAGGTACGTCAGCCAATCTGCATCCTCAGGTTTAAGAAGATTGAACAGGGGCAACTGTTGTACCCCAAAATTTGCCCTCCCATATTCTTCAAGAATTGCAAAGAGCATGCTTCAAAATCTCCCCAAGGGTTGCACAGCTCAAGGGCCTCCTAACAGTCAAAAATGAGGGTTTTGGCTCTGACAAAGAAAATGAAGTTTCCAAGGGTCCAATCAAGTCCCACATGCTTATAAACATTGTCAAGTATCCTCATGTCAAGTTTCAAGACTCATAGCACAAAATTGCACAGTCAAAAACCCTAATTGCCCTACAGTCAACTGCAGGGGCAAAATGGTCATTTGACAGTCAAAAAGTTCAAATTTTTGGTCAACATCTCATTTTGAAGCCACAAACATCATTTGATCAATGCTTGATCATGATTCTCAAAGCTTGGCTCAAAAAGTCTCAAGATGCAAAAGTTTCCATATTTGGACAGTTGAAAAAGTCAACTGTAACTTGACCAAGGCATAACTTCCACATGGTTTATCAGAAAAATTCCATCCAAAGCTCATTTTGAAGAGAAAGACATTTCCTACAACTCCTCTTCACACTTCAAGTCCAAGAAATGCTCTCACAAAAAGTTATCAATTTCAACATTATAGGTCATTTTCAAAAGTCAACAAAAAGAGACTTTAAGTCAAAGGCCATAACTTGATATTGGTAAAACAAAATGACATGGGACCAAAGGCGTTGGTTAGAGGACTTCAAGACCTTTCCAAAATGTCCAAGAACATGATCAAAGCTTAAAAATTGAGCAAGATATGCCTTGTGGAAGTTGGGAAATTTTGGGTATTTTGAAAAGTCAACTTTGCTTCAAATGCCTTAAATTTGCTAATGGGCCACATTTTCTTCCAAGAATCATCATCCAAAGCATATGCACGACCATTGGGCCCAAATGGAATTTATTCATCATTTTTATTTATTTAATTGAATTTTTAATTACTATTAATTCATTTAAATTAAATAAAATATGGAAAAATACTAAACCAATGCTTTTGAATCTTTTTATGCAGTGTAATCATTCATTGGATACTCAAGATTTCGTGCATACTAAAATTGGAAAGTTTGGCCATGATTGGAATCAAAAACATGTGAAAAAGATTTGAAAGATTATGCCATGAAAATCAAATATTGTTCTCATCAATGCAAGGATTTTTTGGATCAAAAACTCAACCCTAATCCATCCTCGTATAAGTGTGATCAAAACCTAATGCCAAGGGACCTCGAAGCTGCGCCCAAAGCTGAAGAAAAACATTGAAATTTTTATGGAAAAAGTGAAAACTGAAAACACGATTCCAAGGAGTTTCAAGGCAAAACATTAACTCCATTGCATTCCTGAGGCTCCAAGGAACGTATACTGATCAAAACCATCAACTCTAACGTCAAGAAACGGTAGAACGACCGTGTCCTGTTCATGATTTTTTCCATATTCTTGTATCATAATTCATGCATTGTTTGCAATTTTTAATATTGGATTTGTATTCATTGGATCATTCTAAAGCTAACCATATGTTTTGATTGAGTTTTTATGCATCCTACGCGATTTCACCATTGAAGCTCGCTAGGGTTCCTCAAGCTCCAAATTGGGCATTTTCGTATGCTGTAAAATTAGGACATCCCAGTACCATGGCTAAACTCAAGAAGCTTGGACGAATTTAACACACTATTCACGCTCAATTTATGAGCCACCATATTCTATTCGCTATTTTTATGCTTGCTATTTAGTGGGGGTTTAAAACCCCCGCTATTCGATCTGTTTTTGTTTCAGGTACAGCAAGCAAGTGGGGAAGAAGGTGAGGTGTAAGGCGATGGTTGGTGTATTTGAATTTCGCGCGGAAAAATGCCACTAATCTTTGTTTCACGTTATATTGATCACTTGTCATATTATGTACAAAGCAACACAACAGCGCAGCTGGCAAGGTATTGGTTTGGTAAGCAATGGGACCTGAGTTCGATCCCCAGGTCCCCTCCCTTTATTCCATACTATTTTGCTAACCATGTTCCTATACAGCACTTTCCCCAAGCGTTCATCATACACCCATAATCCAGACGTGCCACATGGCCACTGAGGGCAATCCAAGGGTCCTGATCTGATGAATACCATGGACACTGGTCAATGCACACGCACGCTTCATGAAAAGTCAAACAAAGGCCTTAAACATTGGGCCTAATTACTAGACAATTCCTCCAGTTTGGGGACAGAACCCCCCATTGGTTTGCTTTTTCATTCTTTTTTTCATATTTTTCTATTTTATTTGTTTTAATTAGTTTTAACTTAATTCTTTAAATTAATTTATTTTCATAAAATATAAAAATAATATAAAAACCAGAAAAGATAGAAAAACAAAAATATATTTTATTTTAATATCTTTGTAAATAAATTGTATCAATTAATTTAGTTTTAAATTCTAGGATTAATTTTAATATTTTCTAATAAACTAAAAATTTGTAAAATTAGGGTTTTGATTATTTTTATCCTTTCTTTTTCACCATATTAATAATTAATTATATATTTTTGTAAATAAAATTGAATTAATTAATTAGGTTAATTTTAGGTGCAACTTTAACCTATTTCTTAATAAATAAAAATAGTTAGAATTAGGGTTAATTAATTAATTTTTTAATTTCATTTAATTCTCTCATAAAAGTCCATAAATACAAAAACTCAAAAGTCTTTTCTTTTTATTTTAATTTAATTAATTTGTTAATCATAGTTTAATTTCATTAAAAAAGGGTCCAACGCCCTCGCATTCGATCGTAATTCCAATTCGCGCGCTTATTTTATTTCCTCTTTTTATGTAATTCTCCCAAAGCCGTGTAAATTTGATATTTATCTTTCGCACTTTATTTTATGTCAAATCGGGTCCTGGATTTAATTTGGCGATATGGACCCGCGCCTTTGTAATAGCGTAGGAACTTTAATTCTCGCACTTTTTAACTGTTAATAAATTTGCATGCAAGAATGAATGTCAAAATAAAAACAAAAGCGTAGATCACCAATACATGACAAGACAAAAATAAATGAAAACGACACACAAATCACACACCACCCCTAGGGTACGCCTCACTGTTGCCTTGCCCCTCGAAAGGTGATCGTCGAGTAGAGGATGTTTTAGTAAGTCCTCATAATCCGGGAACCTGGCATTAGGGTAGCTTCTAAGGTATCTTCCTATTGCTCTGGTGATCACCATGTCCCGAACCTTCGAATCGACCCGAATACCTCCAACGGTGGTGCTACCTACCTCTCAATGGTGGGATGACACTACTTTAAAGGACATTTACACAGACGAATTCCTTAGGGTAGGTAGACGACTCTTGATACTTGCTCTAACTTCAAAATAAATGAAAATACTTTTCACAACGACACTTTTCAAAAAGCTTTCGAAAGCAACTTTTCAAACACTCTTGAGGACCGATACAAGAGTCGAACTGAAATTTTCAAAGAAACTTTTTTTAAAAACCCACAATTGAAAAGCAAACAAACCATTTTTGAAAACACAATGAGCAAGTATCTAAGAGCCCATGGATAACCATGGATAGAAAGGGTGCTAACACCTTCCCTTTCTATAATCTTCCTCCCGAACCGAGAGCAATCTCTACAAGGAATTTTTCTGTGCTTTTGTCCTTTCCATTTGGAGAAAATAAAAGACGGTGGCGACTCTTGCTTCCGCGACATTTCGCGAACCAGCGTTAAACAGTCAGTTCCAGATCCACCGATCACAGTTATCCTTGAAGATTTAATTTTAAGATATGAGTATGTGGAATATTCTGTATTCATTATAGGCGCAAGCCAATCAAGGATTTTGTGAGAAACAAGTGAGTATTTGATTGGTTACTAAAAAGGTTTGATTGAGACTTTTTAGGAAACTTTTTATGAAAATTGTTTCTATTTTTGTGGAGAATATTCTGCAAAGATTTTTCAGCTGAAGATTGAATTTGATTGAAGAATCCAAGTCAGGCCAAAACCAATTGCAGAAGCCTATATAAGGAGTCGTCCAAGACCTAGTTTTTAATCATAGTTTTTATTGTAAAACCTTGTGAAAAATAAGGGTTTAGGGTTTGATAGTCCTTAGGTTCTCTGTGTGTTTTTATCGTACGTCCTCATGTACCTCTGATATATTTGAGTTGACTGATTGTGCTTGACAGTTTATGAAGTTATTGTTCTCACTTAAAGTTCATAGGCACGATTTGAGTGTTGTTCTTGGTCAAAACTTTTAAGCAAGACTAAGTATTTTGTAATTTGGAAGTGTGCTCTTCCTGGCAGTTCTTGGGATTGAGATTGTCTTTCCCTTTGATTGGGAGTTTGATATCATTGCGGTGATTGGAAGTGAATTGTTTCTCATATCTAGGAGGTTCCTAGGTAGAAGTTGCACTGGATAAGGATTAAGTGAGAGGTTGTAAACGGGAGAGTTTAGGTTCAAATTTATACAGCTGATAGTGGATTTCCTTCATGGCTTGATAACCCCCAGAGTAGGTGAGTTTGCACGGAACTGGATTAACATATCGTTGTGTTCTTTTATCTTCTGCAAGTTATAATTTTGTCGTGTTATTATATTATTTGATGTTCTGTCAGCAGATATCATAACATTTGTTGTGACATTGTGTGTTGTTAAGATATCAGTCTTGATATCTGATATTTTGTGCGTGTTAGAGTTTCAGTTGTCAAGTTGCATGCTAGAGGATGTTGATTTTATTATAGCAATTGACTTAAAATTTCGTTGAGGTTCATCTTCATAAAAATATATCTCATGATCTCAAGAGACAAGGCATTCATATCCTTTTCTTCTTCAATAGATATTACCTTTGGTGTAAATTACTTTGGGAGAATTCTAAGAATTTTATTGACATGGTAAGTAGTAGTATAAATTTCATTCAACAAGTTGAGTCTAAATACTAAAGTTTTAAATATAGAAAACACGAGCTCCATATTTTTACTTTTCTTATATTTTGAACAACTCATGCTTCTTTTTTAATATGTTTACTTTATGTTCTTTCTTAGTTATGTTTTCTTCATAGTTAAGGAACAAAAAATCATAAATAATCTTAGTTTATTTGATTTTGGTAATCTTATGACACCCTTTGAAGGAAATTGAATTTAAAAGAAAGGTTTTGCCTTTATAATACATCTTGTAAGTTTTGAGCATCATCCAAAGAGAAAGAATCAACATTTTTCTGTAGCCAATATTTAGGATGTTGATAACCTTTATTCATTAAACTCCATAGTTATAGATCTTGAAAGATTACGAAACTATAAAATTTATCTTTTTATTACTTAAAATTTTCTCCATTAAATATAAAATGTTTCATTTAGTTTGATGTGTCGATTCCTGAATCATTGACATTTGATTGACCAACTATGTTTTTTCAAAGATATTTTACTCTTATAAGATAATTATCTAAATAAAATATTAGAGCTTTGATATCAACTGAAGATGAGAAAAATAAAATAAAAAGGAGTTTAGTTGTGTTGACCGACTAAATTTTTTCCAATTTATTACAAATGAAACTATAATCAATCAAAAATACTAAATGATGATGAGATAAGGGAAATTATATTATCCACACAAAGTTTATTTTGATTCACCCCCTTTTACTCAGAGCTACAAAGCACATGTTTTCGACTTCGAGAATATAAAAAATAAAAATCAATGATCTAAAAATAAAGATACTAAAAATGTTAAAACATAAAGTTAGGCACAAACCAATACTCGGCTCTCATGTGGGAAGCTCATGCAATTTATTTTAACGATCATCGGGAAAATAACCTGCAAATAGATACACAAATAAGAGGTGAGACATCTTATATGATGTTAAAGATATAAACCAAAAATAGATTAACATAACCGTGAAAACTAAAGAACTATAGAAATTATGGAATTATAATATCAAAAGATATAATGGATGGCAATCAAATGCTTCTTAACATGCTTTATTTCACTTATTTGTCGTGTTAGGTTGATACAATGGACAAAATAGTAAATGGACATCTTATTTTGATAATAATGACACATAAATAGATACAGTGTTAAACTCATTACCTAGATATTTTGAGAATTTTAAATTTATTATTTTTTATGGTATGAAAGATACTATTTATTTTAGATGAAGTATATGTAGTTTTGAGATTCAAAGAACTTTCAATGATAAAATATATGAAGGTTAATGATAATGACGAAGATTTGAGTGTTTCTAAAGGAGGAATAGATAGAAGGGAAGTCTAAATCTAGAGGTTTTGATAGGTCAAAGTTAAAATATTTTATTTGTTATAAAATTAGTCTCTTTAAGAAAGATGGTTGACGCCTCAGATGAGAATAGTTATGAGAGTGTTGGTTTACTAGTGGTGTTGAGTTTGGTGATTGAAAAGAGTTGGGTCATGGACTCATGAAGCTCTTTTAATATGTGTAAGGAAAGAATACTTTGATACTTTGAAGCTAGAAGAAGGTAGAGTAATTCAACTCAGTGGCGATAATTCTTGCAAGGTTCATGATATTGGTACAACTAGACTTAAAATGTTCGACCATCGTGAGTTCTTTCTATTCAATATGAGGTATGTTTATGAGATCAAGTAAAATTGTTTATCCATAAGCATGTTTAATGATATAGGTTATTGCACTAGACTTGAACATAAAATATTGAAAATTTTGCATAGTGGATTAATAATGGCTAAAGAATCTAAAATACACGTGTTATATATTGAGATAGTTCCATTGTAATTGGTCATGCATGTTTAATGAATTAGTGAAGACTTTCATGACAAGAACAATCTATTGGACTTGAGATCAAGAAATATTAATGAAAGAAGGACTAACAAATGCATGTAGGTTATTTTAGAATTTTTTTAATGAGTTTTTGCAGGAAATAAAGTATAAAGAGACATAGAACTGTTGTTGGCACGTTTTTATGAGATGGATTACTAGAGAATTTATGGGTAAGATTGGAGTTAAAGCAGCTTACTTGATCGACACATATCCATTCACAAAAATAGAATTCAAAATACCTATGAAAATTTGGAGAAGGGTACCAGTAGACTACTCTAATTTATAGGTTTTCATAGTTTTTTTCGCTTACATAAATTAAGCTAAAAAATTTGATGGCAAAGTTGTGAAGTGTGTCTTAATTGATTGTCTAAAAGGTGGTAAGGATTACAAGCCGTGGAAGGTAAAACCTAGAGGATCAAAATTCATCATAGACAAATATGTTATATTCGATGAGACCCATATATGGAGGAAGAATAAATATTGTAAGATTAAAGAATCATAAACTATGATGGAGAAGACCCAGTTTAAGGTGGAAGTTTCTACTAGAGAGACTAGAGATGAGAAGTAAATTAAGGCTCATGATTCTAATTTTAGTGAAGGGAAATTTATAGAGGCTCCTGATAATCATTTGACACGTGATAGGATAAGAAGGGAAATTGTACCTTCTCGAGGATACAATTGCGTTGACCTTATTTATTATTCTTTGAATGTGATTGAAGGGTTGCAAGACTCATAACGAAATACTTTCAGGGAGGCATTCAAAATCAAAGAGAGTAAAAATGTTTGAAGATAGTGAATGGTGAAAGTAATTCACTAATGAAGAATCATACATGTGCGCTTGCTAAACTACCTAAGCACAAAAGGGTGATTGTGTGGAAGTGGACGTAAGTGCCTAGATCAAGGTTTAAGAATTGCTTAAACTTGATCAAATTCGTTGAATATCTATTTAAGCATTAAAGAGAGCGGTAAGGTGGTTGATGGTCAAATCAGCATCACAACCAGTTTATTCAAAGTAAATATTTGTTTAAGTATTCCTTTAAAAACTCAAGTGATTAACGAGAGAATATTTTGGCTCAACCAACATCTCGATTAAAGGCTTGACAATATTGGTAAGTGTCTCATTCAAAGGTTTGATCATCTTGGTCAATGTTTGGATCCAATAGGTCAACGGGTTGGTCAACAACTCGGTTGAATCAACGGAGGTTGGGATAGGTTTGCAAATTAGGTTTAAAAATATGATTCACTAGAGTTTCATAATATTATGAATGTGATTATGTCTTACTTTTCTTAGGAAGAGATTATTAAAGATGGAGAGAAAATATGGTAAAAATAGTAAGAAAAATTTAGAAAGGCGTGGGTATAAATTAATAGGATTCATTGTTATAAGAATTTGAAAGATCTTTGGGGATATTAAAGGTGGTTGAGAAATGCATATAAAGACATTTGATTTTTGTAATTCATATATTGAAAGTTTTAGAGAATTAGAAATACTTGACTAAAAATTTAAGTTTGTTTTGAGAACTTGAAAGACAATAGTCTTGTAACTCATTTGGTCGAACTAGATAAATAAATCATTTGAATACTCTTCTTTTATCTTTCTCTTCTTGTGGATTTGTTAAGGGGAGGGAGGAAGCTCTCAAAATTCATATAGAAAAATAGTTTTAAATCATGTTTATATCAAGAAACATAGAGGAGAGAAAAAATATACAGGATTTTGTAATCTTGAATTTATAGTCTAACAAAAAAACCTAGTTGGATTAGAAAACCTTCACGAGGTTTATCGAACATCATGATCATGAAACGGGATATACTAAGCTATTCACTATTGAATATTATATTTATATAGACTATTTTCTATGAGTATGTGCAGAGAAGGAGGAACAAGTTCATTTTACCATTAATGTTTACTCTTTATTATTAATCACATGAAATAAGAAGTTATCGGAAGACTTGGTGGTTTAAAAAAATGGGAGTGAAAAGATATTGGCCAATATAACTGTATAACTTATTGAAAATTATGTACTTAAATTGTTTTATTTTTATAATTTTTTTAAAACTTTATATCTGGCCTTGCGACCGATTAATCCAAATGGATCAATCTTGTCGTCCACTTAAAGAATCTTCATTTAAAGTTAGAGAAAAACTTTGTATGGACTATCCAACAGAAAATTTTTAGCACTTAGAGGGATTCTAACATGAGACTTTGAGAAGATCATACTCTTAAAACCCAAGCCTTCACCAACAAGTAAATTCATGGCGGTTGTTTCGTTTTTATAATTGTTGAATGGATTATATATATTTATTTCCTATTGAAGAACAATGTTGGAAATATTTTCAAGGGAAAGCAAAGAATCCTTATGTATTAAAATTACATTTAAATGTCTATAATGAAAAATAACTAAGGAGGTGGGGAATTGAGGTTTTTGAATGAGTTAGAAAAGAAGGAGGAAGAATAAAGGAGCTTTTTATTTGATAAAAAATGAAGGAAAGGAGGAAGTTAAGAGTATACATTGAAAAATCTTATGATTTGTGTAATTGTGCTTATTTCAAGTTTATGCTTGATGAGGTGGGATTCTTAGAAAAATGGATTTCTTGATCCCTTATTCATGTCAATCTCTTCAGTTAGCAGTTTATGCTTGAAGAATCACTACTAAAGCTTAATGGAGATCTTGGTGTTGTAGAGGTTTTTCATTTAATAGAGCGAGATTGGCCACATATATTGGAGCAAACTAATTTTGAGCCTTTGACCAAAATACTTAAAATATTCTTATGTGTAGACTCTAAAATATTCTAAAAATATTTAAAATACTATTAAAAAAATAATTCCGTTAACGGGTCAAAATTGGGTAATTCTATTTTCAAAATTTATCTAAGAGCTAGATCATACTTATCTTTAAACATCTCTATATATTTAGGAAGTGATAAACCTTGCATATTATATATATTCAACATACTTCTAAGGCAATAAAATTAATTGAAAAGTATAAATAATAAATATATAGAAGTGCAATAGAAATCATTATAGAAAAATAATAACATATATTCGAAAAATATACTTAGACATAATATTTTTGGACTTAACTGTTATTGCAGTAACACAATCTGTAAATGCACACTGCAACTTTACCCGGAGAACAGTTTTGCCATAGACAATCCATGTCACCTTTGCATAAATGAAATGCTGTGATATAAAACAAGAAAAAAATATGTTAAAATAAAAGGGAATGAAAGATTGTGTTTGTATAATATATGGTAATTTTTATTTTTTAAAAGGATGATAAAAGAATTACGAGCTAATTCAGCAACAACAAGAATTGGTGAAAGAAATAGGACCATAATAATACACGCAAGCTTGATTATTTTAGTCATGTTTTTCTTCATACGATAGAAAAACTATTTGATCACGTTATAATATAAAAAACCTTGTGCTATGGTTACAGCATTAAATGGATTTTACTAAAACTAAAAAACGTTTCAAAAGTAGAATCGTTATTAAATGCCTTTATGTACAACTAAAGTACCATAAGATCAAAAGCTTAATGTGTTTATATAAAAAAAGAAGTTAATGTATAAATAAATTTGAGAATTTTATCTCACCAAAAAATAATTGAGAATTTATTAATAATTTTTTTCTTACTTAACTAGCACAAAACAAATAAAAAAATCCGTTCCGATGTCAAATATAAAATTTTAAATCCAAGAGCATCGAATGAAATGGTAAAAATATCTTTCAATTTAACTAGAAGTCTTGAGTTTGAATTCAATCCTAACCATTAAATCTTTTGAGAGAGAAGTATTGAAATCCTTTCCGATTTAAAGAATTATTCTTTCCAGACTATCAGTTGGTGCCTACCATGGAAGAGTTCTCTCAGTTATTGGACATATCATTCTTGAAATGTTTCCTTTCACAGGTCTGGAAGAAGTTCCTAAGCCAGAAGTCATTGCCTCAGTCTTGCATCTGAAACGGACCGACGTGGTATCCAATTGGGAAACAAGAAGCGGAGTCGAGGATTTTCTAGCCAAGTTCCTGATAGACAAGGTCCAGCTGTTTTGGGATGATATGGATTTTCAGGCTTTTGAGGAGGTCTTGACCCTTCTAATCTATGGGTTAGTACTATTCCATAATCTATACTTATTCATAGATGTTAATGCTATCAAGATCTTCCTTTCTCGCAACCCTGTGCCTACCCTTCTCGGAGATATCTTGCACGATCTCCATACTCGTACCATGAAGAGAAGAGGGGGTTCTTATGTGCTGCATGCCATTGTTGTCAAGGTGGTTTATTTCTCACCTCCCTAAGTCTGTACTGAAGAATGAAGAAGGTTTGGGTTGGTCGCAAAGGATAATGTCACTCGCTCACACGGATATTCTCTGCTGTTCCCGAGCTATGAAAAACACTGCTATTATTGATCGCTGTGAGGAGTACCCTAATGTCCCATTACTTAGCATCAAAGGGGGCATAACCTACAATCCTTGTTTAGCCCTGCGATGATTTGGTTACGCTCGAAGAGATGATCCCCATGAGTTACTTATCGATGGCATTGTATTTAACTATGAGGATGATGTTCAAGGGTATCGCCAGAGGTTCCTACGAGTTTGGAGCATGGTTAATCTGTTGTCGCACACGGATCAAAAACGAGTATTTTGTAAAATGCAGTATAGCGACAATGGCTCGAGTCGTATCGCAAGGATTCTTGATCTTATTATTAACTAATAGAAATCTAATGGGGGTTGGTTTTAGGATTGATTCATAACACGAAATAAGTGATTAAAATAAGTGATTATAAAAATAAGTCGATCTATTGTTTTCAGGTTCCAAAACAAATGACCCAAAACTTAAATATAAAATGCTACAACTTCAACGAATTTTATGGCCCTTCTACAGTCCGATTCAGTTCTCGACTTCTGAACGAAAATCGTAGCTCTTTCTCTTATCTTTCCAACGACTGGTAGCACGCCCCGTTCTGACTCTCATAGCTCAAGTTATAAATTTATTCGTGCATACTGCTAATGCTGAAAATAAAGTGCGAAAATCAAATAAGAGTAGAAATAAACTAAAATAGAAAAACACTATAAAATAAAATTAAAAAAAGCTAAACAAACCATGGAAATGCATAAGTACAATCATGGAAGAATGTGCATCAAAATGCACTAATCAATGGTAAACAGATCTGACGCCAAGGCTTTGGGGCCAAAGGCTTCCATTCCTATGGAACCTTATCTCCAATGGGTACGAGCTTGCGCCCAAAAACTTATGATGCCCTGTATGGCCGTTCTTCCAGTGATTGTGGAACCCACTACTGAAGGGGGTATTCCTTACACGATTCTCCATCTTGATATGTCCACTGATCCTGGAGAATTACGGAGATCTTGGATTCAGTTGAAGAAGGAGCGGGATACTTACAGGGATCAGTTCTATGCCCAGGAGGGGAAGGTTTTAGAGCTCACAAAGCAGCTCCATGAGGAAAGAGGACTTAATTTCTATCTCGGCACGAAGAGGAAGCATCCATGGGAATTTT
This sequence comes from Vicia faba, assembly GCA_948472305.1. Taxonomy (NCBI): domain Eukaryota; kingdom Viridiplantae; phylum Streptophyta; class Magnoliopsida; order Fabales; family Fabaceae; genus Vicia; species Vicia faba. The sequence continues at coordinate 618,569,033 of OX451739.1, forward strand.
GATTTTTGCTAGTTTTTAGAATTGTTTTTAATTGTAACGCCTAAAAGGCAATTGATCTTTGAATTCTACTAACAAAATCTTTGTTTCATTTTGGTTCGCAAATTTAAATTTCCCAAAGTCTTTGAAATCATTGCATACGCATCCCATTCATAGCATTGCATATACAGGTACCATTACAGGTTTCTCATCTTCTTTGCTATTTATTTCAGCAGAAATGTCTTCTGAACAAAGCATCAAAGATCTTCAGGCACAAAATGCCCAGTTCCAGCAGATGTTCATAAATCTGGCAAAAGGGCAGTAGGATCCGAAAGCCCTCATCCTGAAGGAGAAAAAGAAAAAGAAGAAGGCTACAGGTATTCTGAATATGGGCAGAAGGTTTAGGAGGTCGTTGAAGCAGCAAGTCGATCTGACCTCTTCATCTAAAGAAGGGGAGAATCAAGAAGAAGAGACAAGGGAGAAGGACCCTAGTCTTGAAGTTTTTGACAATGATATCGACTACAATGATGAGCAGTATCCTTCTACCGAGGATAGATACAAGAAGTTAGAAGATCGTCTGAGTGCTATGGAAATCCAGAGGATACCCGGGTTGGATTTTGAAGAATTGGGATTGGTGTCGGGAGTGGTCATCCCGCAGAAGTTCAAGGCTCCAATTTTTGCAAGGTATGATAGGGTGTCTTGCCCAAAACTCCATCTCTGCTCTTACGTCAGAAAGATCTAGCCCCACGCTGCCGATATAAACTTGCGGGTTCACTTCTTTCAAGACAGTCTGTCAAGGACTCAGCTTGAATGGTTCTACCAGCTGGAGAGAGCCGATGTCCGAAATTGGGAAGACTTGGCTGCTGCTTTTTACAAGCAGTATCAGTACAATGTCGATCTTGCTCCTACTCGTACTCAACTCTAGAGTATGTCCATGGGTGCAAGTGAAGGCTTTAAGGACTATGCCCAGAAGTGGAGAGACTTGGTTGGAAGAGTTCAACCCCCATTGTCTGATAGGGAGTTGGTCGGTATGTTTTTGGGGACGCTATCTGGTCCGTTCTTTAATCATTTGATCGGCAGCTCGTCAGCTGGTTTCACTGAGATGATCCTAACTGGAGAGAGAGTAAAAGCTGGAATTCAGAGCAGTAAAATACTGAAGGATGCCTCTTCGAGTTCGGTAAAGAAGCCTTTTGCTGGTAAGAAATAAGCCAGTGCCATCTATAGCCCGAGAGGCCAAAACAGATCTGAACATCGTCAGACAGTAAGTGTCGTAATAATACCTAGGACTGCGGCTGCTCCACAATCCAACAATCAACAAAGGGTGGAAAGACCACAACGGCAGTTTACCCGAATCAACATGAAGTTGGCCGAAGTTCTACCTTATCTGCTGAGATCCAACTTGGCGACCTTGAAAGAGGCCCCCAAGAATCCGAACACCACATCTCCCCGATATAATCCAAATGTGTGGTATGCCTATCATTCTGAGAGTCTTGGCCACGATACCAACGACTGCTGGGCTATAAGAAATAAGGTACAAGATCTGATCGGAGCCAAGGAAATTGAGTTCGATGCTCCGGAAAAGCCCAATGTTATAACTGCTCCCATGCCCAAGCACGGTCGTGGAGTTAATGTTGTTGATACAAATCTGTTTGTGACCTCGGTTGATGAAATTTCCACTCCTCTTATGACTGTTAAGAAGAATTTATTGTCGGCCGGTTTATTTCCGGGTTATGGTGAAGGTTGCCACATGTGTTCATTTATGCATTCTGGTTGCCATTTGCTGAAGTCAGGTGTTCAGCACCTGATGGACAACAAAGAAATTTCGTTCGAGAAAAACATTTATTCCTGTTGTTCCATCTGAAGAAGTTGCTATTATAACCATTTCCGCCAATCTTTCCAAGGTCTCCTCGAGAAGACCTGTTAGGATTACATCTGTTCCAAGAGTCGCTCCGCTAATAATCATTGTTCCTGGTCCTGTCCCGTATGCCTCTGACAAAGTGGTCGTCTGGCATTATGGTATCGATGTGTACTATCATGGCATCAAACAAGATCTGAAAAATGAAGAGGCTGATCCTGATATTAGTAATATTGTCGGGACCAGTAAGGTCACCCGAAGTGGAAGGGTTTTCTCTCCCGAGATTTCCCCTAAGACTGTCTACATGCCTATTGTCATTCCGTCTGCTGCTCCTGCTAGTACATCAACTACTGCTCCTGTTCTTACTCCAATTATTACCCCTGCCGGTGAACCATCTGGTACCCGCGACAAAGAAGTTACATGTGAGCCTGCCCGGACAGAGGCACCTAGAAAAATTGTCATGGAAGCCTCTAAACAAGAGATAGAGGAAATACTGAAAATAATCAAAAAGAGAGACTATAACATGGTCGAGTAGCTGGGGCAGACCCCCTCAAAGATATCCATGTTGTCTCTGTTGTTGTGTTCTGAAGCCCATGCGAAGGCTTTGATTGGATTCCTCAAGACTGCGCATGTGCCGTAGGAGACCTCAGCTGATCAATTCAAAGATTGTGTGGATAGCCTGACTGTTGACAATGGCCTGGGTTTTTTAGATGCGGACCTGACACCGAAAGGGAGGAAGCATAATAATGCTCTGCATGTCTCGATTGAGTGCAGGGGCACCACTATGGCTCATGTGCTGGTAGATACTGGGTCTTTGCTGAATGTTCTGCCTAAGAAGGCGTTGGATCGGTTGGACTGTGAGGGCTTAAAGTCAAAAGGTATCTCGAGGCTCAAGAGTATCCCGAAGGGGAATCTGTCAATGATAAGAAGTTTCTGAGGAGGTTCGCTGCGAAACTCTTCCTCAGTAATGGAATCCTCTACAAGCGCGATCATGACTCCACATTACTACAATGTGTAGACAAGATCGAAGTAGAGAGGATCATGACAAATCTACATGAAGGCACCTTCGGAACCCATTCCAGTGGACGCACCATGGCTAATAAGATTCTACGGGAAGGATATTACTGGTCCACTATGGAAGCTGATTGTTATTAGCACTCTCGAACTTGTCATAAGTGTCAAATCTACGCTGATAAGGTGCATGTGCCTCTGGTCCCCTTAAACGTCTTGACAACTCCGTGGCCCTTTGAAATGTGGGGCATCGACATGATCGAAGAAATCAGGCCCACTGCTTCCAATGGACATCGCTTCATCCTAGTAGCCATTGATTACTTCACGAAGTGGGTTGAGGCGGCCTCCTTCGCTACTGTGACCAAGAACGTTGTGGCAATGTTTATTCGACATAATTTGATTTGTCGGTATGGTGTGCCAGAGATAATTATTACTGACAATGGTACGAATCTCAATAACACAATGATCACCGAGCTCTATAAACAGATCAAGATACAACATCATAACTCTTCTCCCTACTGGCCGAAGATGAATGGCGCTGTTGAAGCGGCTAACAAGAACATCAAGAAATTTGTACAGAAGATGGCAGTGACATACAAAGACTGGCATGAGATATTACCATTTTCTCTTCATGGGTACCGTAGCTCAGCACGGACGTCGACAGGGGAAACACCCTACTCTCTGGTATATGGCATGGAGGCAGTCATACCCATCGAAGTCCAGATACCTTCTCTCAGGATTTTGAAGGATGCAGGTTTGAACGAAGACGATTGGATCCAAAATCGACTTGATCAGTTAAATATAATCGATGAAAAGAGACTTACTGCTATCTGTCATGGTCAGACGTATCAAAAGCGAATGATCAAGGCTTTTAACAAGAAGGTCAGGCGTCAAGAATATCAAGTCGGGGATCTAGTGATCAAGCGCATCATACTGCTGCAAGGTGATCCCAGAGGTAAATGGACTCCCATATACGAAGGGCTATTTGTAGTTAAGAACATCTTCTCGGGTGGAGCTATGATTCTAACTACCATGGATGATGACGACCTTCCTCACCTTGTCAATGCAGACATAGTGAAAAGATACTACGCCTAATCAAAAGACCCTCTAGGTTGACTGGCCTAGGCAAAAATAAGGGCTTCCCGGTGAACCAAAAGGGTTCGGGCAAAAATAAGGGATGAAAATGAAAAAATCTGTACACCCGGCAAGTTGAAAACCAGAAAGGGCGGCTTCGGAAAAAAAGGGTATCCCGGTGGATTGAAAACCCGAAAGGGCAGTCCAGGCAAAAGTTAGGGATATAAAGCGTATCACTATGTCCCATTAGATCATCTTGCGACCAGACTTCAGTATCGACTATCAAGCTCAAAAGGCACCAATCAATCTGATCAACTTTCGGCCAAATAGCAAAGTGATGAGACTCTCGAAGACATAAGGGAAATATCAGAGTTGGAACTCAATGGGATTGTTTCACATAGCTGTTTTCTTTTTCACAAATTTGTATAGCTTCTATTTTTACGGTGGTGTTCTCTTACTAGACCATCAACCTCCTTGTACGAAAACGCATATTACAGGCCAACTTCAAAAATCAATACAAAATCATTTTCACAAGAAACTTTGAGTTTTTATTTTCCTGTTTTGTTTTGCAAAAACGTCCAATGATTTATTCTTGACATATGCATTTGAATATGATTGCTACTCATTAATATTTACATAAGAAACAAAATACAATTACTCGTAATTCCAGAAACAGGGACAAAAAACAAGAAGTGCCAAACCTGACAGTTACTCTGCCCAACAGGCACCAGGATAAAGTCAGATTTGGAACACAATCGTCAACATATACACTCCCTATAGAGTAAAAATATCCAAAAGCATTGATATCAGCATTCCCGAAACAAGAAGTAATCTTCCCAGCCAGGGTCATTCCGAAACCTGACAGCTGTATGCCCCTGCCGAATTTCATAATCGCGGGCAGGTCAGTAAATTTCATCCCCCAAGAAGAGTTTATTTCTCTGGATGAAGAGGCTCAATCCCCGACATAGCTCATTACTTCAGCTACAAAAATTCCCTTTCTAAGTTTGTTCCCCGCAGAGTTTATTCTCAAGCAGAATCTCTTCCTGGCAGAATATTCATAAATCTCCAACAGCAGTTAGGGATTTATTTTCGCAGACCCGGACATACTCCGATAGCATTTCATGTACATACATCATGACATGCACATACATATCACATACAACATAATCTCATTTATTTGAGAACATCGTCTCACTTTGCATTTCATGCATAGCACATAATTAACCCTGTTATCTTTTCAGGAAAGACGATTAGCTTCAAAAAATCCATGAAGCTATACATATCATATATGCAAACACTAATGGGAAATCAGTTCCCGAAACCAATCAGGTCAACTAATCTACGTGATCAGATGAGGTAAGCCCTACCATCCAGGCTTTCACCTTGAAGTAACCCTACTATCCAGGTTTCTTCCCATAGCCCTACTATCCAGGCTCTCATTTCGAAGTAACCCTACGACCCAGGTTCCTTCTCATAGCCCTGCTATCCAAGCTCTCATTTCGAAGTAACCCGACTATCCAGTTTTCTTCCCATAGCCCTACTATCCAGGCTCTCATTTCGAAGTAACCCTACGACCCAGGTTCCTTCTCATAGCCCTACTATCCAGGCTCTCATTTCGAAGTAACCCTACGACCCAGGTTCCTTCTTATAGCCATACTATCCAGGCTCTCATTTCAAAGTAACTCTACGACCCAGGTTCCTTCTCATAGCCCTACTATCCAGGCTCTCATTTCGAAGTAACCCTACAACCCATGTTCCTTCTCATAGCCCTACTATCTAGGCTTTCATTTCGAAGTAACGCTACTATCCAGGTTTCTTCCCATAGCCCTACTATCCAGGCTCTCATTTCGAAGTAACCCTACGACCCAGGTTCCTTCTCATAGCCCTACTATCCAGGCTCTCATTTCGAAGTAACCCTACGACCCAGGTTCCTTCTCATAGCCCTACTATCTAGGCTCTCATTTCGAAGTAACCCTATGACCCAGGTTCCTTCTCATAGACCTATTATCCAGGCTCTCATTTCGAAGTAACCCTATAACCCTGGTTCCTTCTCATAGCCCTACTATCCAGGCTCTCATTTTGAAGTAACCCTACGACCCAGGTTCCTTCTCATAGCCCTACTATCTAGGCTTTCATTTCGAAGCAACCCTACTATCCAGGTTTCTTCCCTCTTATCTCCAGGCAGCAGTTTACAACACTGTAAGACCAGGACCTGACCAGTTATGGTCGAGTTCACCTTTCCCTAATAAGTTGCTGTGCAGCCTAGAGCCCGACCAGATATGAAGTTCACTTCCACTTCCTTAATCAGGAGTTAATTCCCCAGTAGAGTAATGGACAACCGAAGCTCCTATACTCCATCTCCCAAGACAAAAATCAACATTCCCCGATGAAGTCCTCCTCAACAACGGGTACAGGAATTCTCGCAAAGGAATCTCTTATGTAACCGATATCTTTTCTGGATGGCATCTTTAAGCCCATATCCGACGATTCTCTATCTCCTTCAAAATGGAATATGTAAGCCCATTCCCGATATTATTAATCAGTGCTACTTCATGCGAGTGCGAATTTCTGGGCACTCTAGTGTTCAATCATCTTCCACCTTTAAATCACGAAAGGAAGATCAACCAATCTACATCCTCAGGTTTAAGAAGATTGAACAGGGGCAACTGTTGTACCCCAAAATTTCCCCTTTCATTTTACTCAACACATGTTCATTGAGATACTCAACTTGCTCAAGGATGCTCAAAAGTTGACCAGACAAACTCTCTCCTAAAGCAATGAACCCCCAACCAGGGTTTCCATTATTATCAAGAAGGGTGAGCTCCAAAGACCTCATATTCTCTCCATGGTCCTAATATGTTCTCAAGACCCTCCATGTCAAATTTCAAGCCTTGCAAAAGAAGTTTGCTCAGTCAACTGCTCAGATGCTTGAAAATCGACTATATTAGGTCAAAAGTCAACTGTGGCCCACATACAGTCAAACTTCAAGATTTTTGGTCAACATCAACATTTTAAAGTGATATTCATCATTTTATCAAGGGTTTATCATGATTTCCCAAGGAATGCTCCTAACTCATCAAAACTCAAAAGTTGCTAAATTAGGGTTTCTTAGGAAAAGTCAACCAAACTTTGACCAAGCATAACTTTCTCATACTTTATCAGAAATTTCTCATCCATAGCTCATTTTGAAGGGAATCCAATTTCCTATAACTCATATTCATCCCTCAAGTTCAAGAAATGCACCCATAAAAAGATATGAATTTCTAAATTATAGGTCCTTTTGAAAAGTCAACAAAAACACCTTTTGGGTCAAAGCTTCTTATATGAACATGGAAGACCCAATTGAAATGAGACCAAAAGGGTTGTTTAGGGGACATCCTAAGATTTATAAAAATTCCAATAACACCTCTCTAGGGTTAAAATTGGAAGAGTTATGCATTTTCAAATTTGACCATTTTTGGAAAATTGCCAAAAGCCAAATGTGCCCAAAATTGCATTTTTTGGCAAATGGGCCTATCTTTTTATGCTTGCACCTCACTTCCAACATGGTCCACGACCCAAACATCCTTCCATATGTTTTTAGTCTTATTTATTTAATTTATTTTGATTTTTATCCTTTAAAAATCAAATTAAATCAAATAAATCATCTAGACCATAAAAGATTTCATTACAAATATTTCTATCATCAATTGGCAATTAACAAAAGCTGGCAAGATCAAGGGAAATCGTGGAAAGGGAGTAAAGAACGAATTTGTTCCAAAAAAAAATCATAAAATTTGAAAGGAGAATATTTTGTCATCAAAGCATGGGATTTTCTCCAATTATGTTGACCTAGTATGCTACCATACATAAGGACAATCATTCCAAACATGAAGGATACGAGAAGGCTGCCTCAAGACCAATAAAAAGGTTTCAAAAACATTCACGTTTGCAATCGAAGATCCCATGATCGAACCATTCTCCATTGATTCTAAGCCTCCAATCGTACTCCTGTAGTATCAAGGGACTCAACCTAACTCGTGAGCAATCCCATAACATCATAAATCATCAAAGTCGTGCCTCTCTTTAGAGTAAGATTTCTTGGATCTTAAACTTGCACAAAACCTAATTTAAATCCATATTGACTGCATACATATGTTTATATGATTGATTGTGAGTGTTTGGACGTGTGACATGCGAAGCTAATACCCAGGAACGTCCTTTTCCATTAATGACCGTCGTCTCACGATTTTTCTCATAACATTGTTTACAAGCCGTTTCAGGACAAGAGGAGGTCACCATTGGATCCGTAGCCCTCGAATTATGGGGGTATGGTCCAATTGATCTTTGTTTTTGCAGGTTTGTGCAAGTTTGGAAAAAAAGGATGACCGAAGAAGGTGACCGGAGCTAGGGCTCCAACGCTTCTCCGGTGAGTCAATGTCGATGGGATAGTTTGACTCTGGCATGACACTTGGTGACGTTTTGATTGGTTCGTTCAAAAACTAGGAGCCCACGTGGCTTGTATAATTGACAAATCATCAATTAACCAACTTTTCCCTTTATCTTATTTTTGTTTGATTATATATATGAGTTAACATCCAGCGCAGTTGGTCAGGGGAAAGAGGTATGAAGTTCATGTCCTGGGTTCGATCCCAGGGGTGAGCTTTTGGTTTTTTTCATTATTTTCAGCAGATCCAGTATGCCTCACTATCTAGAGTCCACCATACGCCTCAAATACACAACCGTCAGATCCATCTCCAGTCAGATCCAAGGTCTCATGAAGGCGAAGTCCACGGTAGACCATCAGAAGGCAACCTCACAGGATCTCATGCTGGACAACTGGGCCATCATTCTGGGCCCATTACGAATTTGGAAGCATACCCCCCTAGATTGCTTATGCAGGCCCATTCTTACTTCTTTATTTTATTTCAATTATTTTCTTATTATTTATCAATTATCCTATTTTAATAACACAAAAAAAATCATTTTTTTATTTAATCAAAAATCATAAAAAACATCAGAAATCATTTTTTTGTAAAAAATATTTTATTAATTAATTATTTTAATTAAATTAGGGTAATTTAATGTTTTTCTATTATAATTTAAAATAATTAGAATTAGGGTTAATTGTGTACTTAACTTGATTTTTCCTCAAAAACAACATAAATATTTTCTCCAATTAGATTTTTAGGTCGTATAATTATTTCTCGCATTTAAATTGTCGCGCGCTTTTAATTTTCTTTTTTTAAATATTATTTGTAAATGCTCTGAGTTTGTAATAGATGTAAATAGGATTTAAATTCCGTATTTTATTTTCAGTCAAAATAATTATGTATCTGCCCAAAGCCCTGTAATAGTTAGGACTCTAATTTCTCGCATTTTAATTTCTGCAAATTATAAACTGCCTAGATGTATGTATAGGATTGTATGGAAAGAAAAACTGAAATCAAAACAGTAGAAAACCCTAATTGTGCAAAGATAATTAATCGAAAAAATACACTTGCACATATTCACTCCTAGGGTTTACTCCACTCAGTTGCCTCGGAAATAAAGGTCGTGTCCCTCGAATGTAGGGATACCTTAGAAATGACCCACGATTCAAAGTCGTCATAAAGATCATTGTCCCTACTTGTCCATCTAGTTGCCTATGAATTGATCTTATGATGATAGTCCCTTCGAAATGCTAAGGTATCCTTACTTGTTGCCTTCAGAGACCATTTCGTCCCTTCGAACGTCCCTTTAAAACTCCAAGGACGGTGCTACCTATTCCTTAATAATAGGATAGCATTGTCTAAAGGAAAATGTACAGACTTTTTTCGAGTAGGTAGATTAGTTCCTAGGTACTTGCTCAAACAAAATGTTTCACACAAACACTTTGCAAAACAATTTTCAAACCAACTTCGTCACACTCTTGAGGACTGATACAAGAGTCATCACGAGGTAAAACCTTTTCAAAACAAGCACACACAAGCAATTTCAAAAATGAGCAAGTACTTAGGAGCCCGTGGAAAACCACATATAGAAAGGGTGCTAACACTTTCCCTTTCTATAATCTACCCCCCGTACTCAGAAATATTCTCGAAAAAGGTTTTTTCTGTTCTTTTTCCTTTTCCTTTGTTGGATGAAATAAAAGTCAGTGACGACTCTTGCTTACCGTGACATTTGCGAATGCAAAATACAAAACCAGTATTAACAATCAGTTCTTCTACCGTATCACAGGTGCCAATCTTGATAATGTGGCTCATGCCACCAATGAAAAAATTCCTTCGACGGGATCCCGCACCAAGGAAGACTTGGCACTACTCAAAAGGAGTAACCCTCTTGGCTATCTGAATGCCATTCTTAAAAGCAGAGAAACTTCCTCCGACCAAAGTCATGATGCTTCGACTGCATCTGTGTGATACGGTGGGAGAACTAACTTGGGTGTCTTGCGTTTTATTGCAATTATTGCGTATAGCAAGAGTCGCCATCGACTTTTATTTTATCCAATAAGGAAAGGCTGAAAAGAACAGGAAAGACCTTTCGAGATTATTTGAGTTCGGGGGTAGATTATGAAAAGGGAAGGTATTAGCACCCTTTCCATCCGTAGTTATCTACGGGCTCTTAGTTGCTTGCTAGATCACTTGCTTTTGTTTGAAAGTGTGCTTTGGGGTGTGGTTTGGAAAGTATTTTGAAAATGTGACTTTGTAATGGCTCTCGTTTCTATAAGAACGCGTACAAAGTGTTGTCTTTTGAAAATGTTTCAAAATTAAAGTGTTGGTGTATAAATTTTTTTATATTGTGAGCAAGAGAGCAAATAGGAGCAATCTACCTACTCAAAAGGTCTTAAATGTTCTTTTCCTCCTCCTTTATATGTTTCTATCTTACCAATGACTTGGTAAGAAACCCCATCGTTGGATGTGAAGGGACGGGGGTGGGACATTTGTATAGTCATAGAAGGCAACCTATGGGACATTTTAGCAATGTCGTTTAGGGACTAGATCGTTTACCAAAGGCAACATCGAGGGTCATCGAGGGAATATAATCTTTTATCGCGGGTCTTTGCTAAAACGCCCATGTTCGAGGGACATGACCATTTTTCCGAGGCAACAAGTGAGATTACCCTAAGGGTGCAGTGTGCAAAGTGTGTTTGATTGCATGCATTTTATCTTTGATTTTTGGTGGTCTACTTGTTTGTTTTATCTTTCCATACACACCTAATTACTACCATTTGTACAAAAGTAATAAAAAGTGCAAAAAATAAATCCTAAACTATTACAACCATATTGAAGTGCATAGAAATATAAAGGCAAAAATAAGATAAAAAGAAGAAAACAGAGCTCCTTCGATTGGGGGGAAGCAACCTCCGATTATGCTTCTGTTAGCCTACTTCGATTGGGAGCTAGCATCCAGCAAGTCATGGCCTTCGATTGGGCCTTGGCAGCAACTGGTCATGGCCTTTGATTGGGCTTGTCAACAGCTGGGCTTGCCTTCTGGTTCTGCCTTTCTACCTTGTTGATTCTGCCTTCTTCGACTGGGTTGGAGACAGTGAGGGAGTGCCTTTCGTTTGGGCCTACATGTCAGTGTATTCGAAGCAAGTGTGTATGTGTGCTGAACATGTCTATATCGAAGCATGTGTATGTATCGAAGCAAGTATATCGAAGCATGCATATTTTGTATTCCAACATTTTTAGGGGACTGTACAGATTAGTTCTTAAAGGAAAACACAAAGATTAACATCGAAGGCCATGATTATTACATGTTGGTTTAGAAGATGAATCAATAAAGATGTTTTAAATTAAAGAGTTAAAGTCAGAAAGACTTACCTCAAAGCTGGTGTTTGGACTTCAAACTTGAACTACTACCTAGACGTTTCCAGAATTCGAAGAGTAGTCACAGGGGGTTTGCTTTTCGTTTGAAGAGTCATCACAGAAGGTTGTCTTTGAGTTTGAACAAACTTCTATGTGTGGGGTGTTCTTCAGAATCGAAAGAGGTGAGTGTTTGGGATTTTGGGTTTACTTTGACAAGTATTTAAGAACTTGAGAGTTTTTGTTGTGTTTGAGAAAAGTTGGGAGATTCGTTCCTCTGGTCCAAAGATCCTCTTCTTTCCTTTGCAAATAATTCCTATATTTATAGAGAAAGAATGGACATGCCAGCCTTGCAAAGAAATGATAAAATAATGTAACGTGAAAGTACAAGTGTGGGGCCTTTTGGCAGTTGGGGTGCAAAAGATGTGACTTATGCTTTTGGACCTCTGATTATACAAAGATTTGGAAGCAATATAGTCTGTCAAGTAGGGTAAGGATATGCGATTTCCTTAGATTTATTTCAAACGAAACTTGCTTTGAATGGTTTAGCTTAGATTCGAAGTAAATGGATTTTAAGGGAATCAACATTTCAATCGAAGCTTTGCATGTGGGTACTTTTGTCCAATCGAAGGCTTGCCTTCCCATGGTCATATGTGGCCAAACGAAAGAGTATACATGGGGGGGGGGGGGGGGGGGGGCTGTCTTGTAACTGTTTAACATGAGGGAAGTTAAATGCCCAAACAAAATGTTTGACCCTGTGCTGAAGGAATCATGCCCAAATGAAACAAGCATACAGGAAGCAAACTTGTCCAATCAAAGAAAGCATGCAGACATCATACTTGTCCAATCTAAGAAAGATTACAGGTAACATGTTCCCAATCGAAGCAGGCTTACAAGAAGCATGTTCCCAATCGAAGCAGGCTTGCAGGCAGCATATGCCCAATTGAAGCAGACTTATAGGCAGCATGTACCCAATCGAAGCAGGCTTGTAGGGGGCACATATGGCCAACGAGTTATGGCTTTCGATTGAAAGCATGAATGAAACATACTTGTCCAATCGAAAGGCTTTCCCTTCATGGGGAACTTGTGGCAGAAAAATTGGTATTCAAAGCAAGCAATGTAGGCAACAAAAGACACAAACAAAACCCGCCACAAGAAGTTACACGCCCAGGCGAAAGAGGCACACTAGCAGCCATTTTTAGCAATCGAAGGAGGCCAAGAATAAATCGAAGGGTGCTGAATCAAAGAAGGTGCAAAGTCCAATCTAAGGGGGCTGAATCGAAGGAGACCTATTTTTCTCCAAATTTGTCAAAATGTTATTTTTATCTGTTTTCTCCCTTTTAGACAGTTTCCTTTTACTTTTGGTACTGGAAAATCCCAATGCACTTGCGCAAGCTTGAATCCTGAGAATCTTTGTGAGAAAAGCCTTGAGAATTGAGAGGGCATATTTTGGGGTACAACAGTTGCCCCTGTTCAATCTTCTTACATATGAAGAGTTAGATTGGCGAATCTGCCATTCGTGACTTGAAGGTGGAAGTTGATTGAACACTAGAGTGCCTAGAAATTTTCACTTGATGATGTGGTGGTTGATTATGTAGGGAATGGGCTTAAAGATGCCATTTGGTAAGATGATAGAGAGTTGTCGGAGATGGGCTTATAGATGTCATCCAAAGGTGATTGTTGACAGAAATTAGACTAAGTCTAAACTTGACTTCAACTGGAAAAGAATCAGAATAAATCTTAGAGTGATTTATCTGAACCAGAGGAAATGTCTACCCGAAAGAATTAGGATAAACCATTGAGAGATTTAAACTGAACCAGCAGAGGTCTGGAAAGAATCAGAATAAAACTTGGGGTGATTTATCTGAACCTGAGAAAATGTCTACGAGAAAGAATCATGATAAACCATTGAGAGATTTAAAATGAACCAGCAGAGTTCTCGAAATAATCAGAACAAATCTTGGGGCAATTTATCTGAACCGGAGAAAAAAGTCTACTGGAAAGAATTAGGATAAACCATTGAGAGATTTAAGATGAACTAGTAGAGGTCTTGAATTTTCTTTAACTGGAAAGAATCAGAATAATTCTTTGAGCGATTTATCTGAACCAGAGAAAATGTATACGGGAAAAAATAAGGATAAACTGTTGAGAGATTTAAACAGAACCAATAGAGGTCTAGAAAGAATCAAAATAAATCTTGGGGCGATTTATCTGAACCAGAGAAAATGTCTACGGGAAAGAATCAGGATAAACCATTGAGAGATTTAAATTGAACCAACAGAGGTCTGGAAAGAATCAGAACAAATCTTGGGGCTATTTATCTGAACCAGAGAAAAAAGTCTACAGGAAAGAATCAGGATAAACCATTGAGAGATTTAAACTGAACCAGTAGAGGTCTTGAATTTTCTTTAACTGGAAAGAATCAGAATAAATCTTGGAGCGATTTATCTGAATCAGAGAAAATGTCTACGGGAAAGAATTAGGATAAACCGTTGAGAGATTTAAACTGGACCAGTAGAGGTCTGGAAAGAATCAGAATAAATCTTGGGGCGACTTATCTGAACCAGAGAAAATGTCTACGAGAAAGAATTAGGATAAACCAATGAAAGATTTAAACTGAACTAGTAGAGGTCTTGGGATGAGTATCAGAATAATATTCATAAATGAATTATATCTGACTCGTATCTAAAAGATGTACTGAATGAGCGTCAGAATGATATCCGTATCTGGATCGTATCTAGACTGTATTTGAATGAGTGACAGAATGACATCCGAATCTAGATCGTATCTGGACTGTATTTGAATGAGTAATAGAATGACATCTGAATCTGGATCGTATCTGGACTGTATTTGAATGAGTGACAGAATGACATTTGAATCTGGATCGTATCTGGACTGTATTTGAATGAGTGACAGAATGACATCTGAATCTGGATTGTATATGGACTATATTTGAAGGAATCTTGAGTAAGTATTAGAATGTCAGCCATATCTGGATCGCATCTGAACTATTTTCTAGAAGGAAATATGGAGTAAGTATCAGAATATCAGCCATATCTGGATCGCATCTGAGCTGTTTCTAGAAGAGAATCTGGAGTAAGTATCAGAATGTCATCCATATCTGGATCGCATCTGAACTGTTTCTAGAAGAGTGTATAAGAAGGAGTCTGTGTAGGATTGCTTCAGCTGGTCGTGTAGATAATTGCCCTAGCTTGTTACAAGTATTAATTTCTGACCTTTTGAAGATGGTTGACAATAGCCATCTGTTGATTAACCTTTTCCTGAAAAAGGTAAAACATTAACTGTATGCAATGTCATGATGTATGAAATGCAAGGTGCAATAATTTTCTCAAAATAAATGAGATTGTGTCGTATGCACTTGTCATGTATGTAGTATGATGCATGAAAGGTGAAATGTTATTTGAATGTATTTTTTTGTCTGGGAAAATAAATCCTTGACAAATGTTGGGGAGTCATTAAATCCCGGACTGCTGTTGAAGAGTAGGTGGTTCTTCAAACTTTGCTTAGAATGTTTCCACGGGGATTCCTATTTTGTTGTTTTAAGGATAAATCTGCTGGGGAATATTGAAAACTCTGTGGAGAATGTTGATTCCTGCTTGGGGAAAAGAGTTCAGGAGTCTCGGTTGTCCGTTGCTCTACTGAGGAGTTATCTTGGGGAAGATTTAAGTTAACTGTTATCTGGTCAGTTCCAGGTTTCATAACAACTTACTGAAGTTAATTGTTATCTGGTCGGTTTCCAGGCTTCACAGTAACTTGCTGGATATTGTAGAGTAGTCTACTAGGGAAGAGGAGTTGTGGTCCTCTGATTTGTAGTAGTCGGAGAGGCAAAATCAAGCTGGGGAATCCTGCTGGTTGTTAGGAAAATAAACCCTGTCACCGGTCTGTTGGAGAGGTAAAGACTTCACTGGGGAAAATCCTCGAGGATTCTTGAGGTCGAGTGATTCAGGGAAAAGGTTTTCAGAGATTAAACTATGGCTGGGTGTCATCCTATGAGAAGGATTTTTTGGAGATTTGTCACTGCCCCTAGTAGCAAGTGTTAGTGGCACTACCATGAATTAATTGACTATACGTAACCCTTTATTGGGATTTGCGTTCAATGCCCCAAGTGATGGAGATGGAGACTTGCCCCTAGTTTTTTAGCACTTCTTATGAGATTTCTTGGAATCTTGACTGGATTACCCAAGGTGTGTTGGATAGCGACATGTCATGCCCCCTTGTTGATAGAAGATTTTTCATTGGAAGTGTCATCCCTCTTGAAGTGATTTTGTTCACTGAGAGAGCTTTCGTTCATCAGATATTCGTTGTGTGAATTTTTCCGCTGTCAAACAAATAGCCAAACGCAAATAACGATATTCAAATAATGCAAAGTTTATGCTTGTCTTGAAATTATGAAAATGCATTTTAGCAAGTAAAGAAATTTTGTAAGAAAATTCAAACTCAGGATTTAGAGTAAAGCCTTATAAGAGTCAGGATACCTTTTGTAACAGTATGATTTCGAACTAACCCATTCTTCAATTAGGACTTTTAAAGGGTTGTAACGTGGCTTGGTTCACGGTTTAAGAAACAAAGGATAAGGCTCAAAGTGTATTTGTACCCGCCCGTTCTTCATGATGTTCTTCAGTCCTAAACTCAGCTAATTGTGCGTTTGAACTGCAATGATGTTTTGGTGATGGTTCAGACAAGTTGATTTTATCGGAAGGCAGTCATATTTTGCAACATTTTTCATGTTGTTGAGGATTTGTAGTGACCTCTTTTTTTTATATTTATTATCCCTGATTTTTTCCTGACTGTTCTTGGTTTGAGATTACAGTCAGCGGGATGGCCCAGTTTTCTTAAGTCTCCTTTGTAGGTTTTGACTTGGTGGGCTTTTCTTTTTAAGAGATAATGACTGCCTATATGATAGGGAACCATCAACGTCTTTTGATTCCAGAGGAATATTTTTGATGTCATTCACTGTGTACGAAGTGAACATTTGCGACTTGAACGCATATTTGAATTAACTGAGAGACTACCATGCCCCAGGTTTTGATTAAAGGTTTCAATTTGTGTAAAAAAGAAAACTTCTACTTCTTTGGCTCGAAGGGGTTGACTAAGGATTATCTTCCTTATAACTCCAGTGTTTAGGATCTGGAAAAAAACGCATGTACATCGTCAGCAAGGTCTGTGCAAAAGCATATTGTATGAGATGAAGGCATTGTTTTCGTCATCCTCCCTCTAAAGGCTTGTAACTTTTAGCAAGAATTGAATGTTATAAAATTCATAGTTTAAATGTAATGAAAACGAATGGATCAATTCAAGACAAACATATGCAATGCATTAATGAAACAAAGTTTGACATTAATAGATAATTGTTTGAATAACACAAGAAATTACAATTTGAAAATTCAAAATGAACAAGACGCTCTCAATGATTCGGCATAGGAGCAGTGATCATGTTAGGAGCCCCTGAAGGGTTGAACTCAACCACCTTGGCATCAATCATGTCTTGGAACTTGTTCTTCAGAGCCCAACAACTGTTTGTGTCATGTCCCAAACTATCAGAGTGGTATGCACACCTTTCATTGGGATGATAGGTAGGAGCGAAAGTCTTGGGGTTCCGGAGAGGAGCCTTTAATGTAATCAGCTCTGCCTTCAACATGTGTTGTAGCGCTTGAGCCAGTGACATGTTGATCTTAGTGAATTGTCTTTTAGGCGTGACCTCCTTACGCTGATGCCCCTGTCTTTATTGAGCAGGCGTAGGATTAGAGATCAAGATTGCTCCTACGTGTTGGTCATGACGACTCTTTTGACCATACACAACATTGGACTCTTTCTTCCCATTGTATGGCTTTTTCTGAGCATCATAGGTTTTAGCTCCTTGGATCTTTCCACTTTTGATGCCAGCTTCGACCCTTTAGTCCGTTGGTATTATCTCGGTGAACCGGCTGAGGAGCTTCCGATTAGGTGATTGAAGAAAGGTCCTATCAAGGTTCCTATGAAGATGTCAATCAGCTCCCTGTCAGTTAGAAGGGGATGCACCCTACCATCCAAATCTCTCCATTTTTGGGCGTATCCTTTGAATCTCTCGTTGGAACCCATGGTCATGTTCTGCAATTGCACACGAGTTGGTGCAAGATCAACATTGTATTGGTACTGCTTGTAGAAAGCAACAGCTAGATCCTCCCAGGTGTGGATGCGATAACCCTCCAATTGATAGAACCATTCAAGTTGAGTCCCTTCTAGGCTCTCTTGGAAGAAATGGATCCAAAGCTTCGGATCAGTTGTGCATGGTTGAATCTTGCGGACATAAGACTTTAAGTGCATCTTAGGGCAAGAGACTTCATCGTACAGGGAAAAGGTAGGGATTTTGAACTTTGGCGGGATGACCACTCCAGAAACCAAACTCGTGTCTCCTAAATACAAGCCAGGTATCTGCTAAATCTCCATAGCGTTGAGGCGATTCTCCAACTGTTTGTACTTGTCATCAGCAGGAGGATATTGTTCCTCAGAGTAGTCAACTTCGACTTCATCAATCTCCAGACTTTTGTCTTCTTCATGACTATCCCCCATGTTGGATGGAGTTGAGAGATCTAGAGCTCTCTTGACTGGTCTTCTAAGTCTTCTTCCCAAGTTCATGACGCCTACTAGCTTCTTAGGCTTCTTCTTCTTGTCTTTGAGAAGAAGAGTCTTCAGGTCCTCTTTCCCCTTAGCCATGGCCAGTAACATTTGTTAGAATTGAGCGTTTTGAGCTTGGAGATCTTTCATTGTTTGTTCCATATCCATCTTACTGAAATAAACAGTGAGAAGATAAGGAAAACTATATGGGAGAGACCTGTCATGATATGATGCATGATATGTGGATGCATATTTTCAAGGACCTCGTGGGGTAAATGTTAATAGTCACTTACATCTTTGATTGGAGAACTTCGTATTGGTGGATTTCCTTCCACGAGAATTAAGCTCACCATGTCAAGTGGGTCATAACCCTTGACTCAAATTGTTGTACTTGATCTTTGACGGCGTTTGGTTAGAGGAAAATAAATCCTCTTTCCCCTTGATAGACGTCTGGTTCAACATGACCCTGCATCATAGACCCTTGAAATGGTTAATGATAAATTCTATGGTATAATGTCACGATGTTATGTACAAGTATGCAAAGTAAGCAAGTTTATATACAAATAATCATATACATACAAAGTAGACAAGTCCTTAGGTTTAGGCTTGCATTGAGTTTTATAGGTATGTACCCTCTTGAAGTTTAGTTGGCTCAACCTATCCTAGTCAATAGTAACCGGGTTCTAAGGGATCTTAATATCATTGACCTTTCTTTTAGGAATTATCTCAGCACAATCAATCTTTTCTTGCGGCCGAGATATCCCAAAAGTCTAGTCTTAATGAGTGTAGTATCGAGTATCAACCAGTTTTCAGCTTTCCACCGAAACCGGTTATCTCACTACGTCCTAATAGGCCAAGTTTGTTCAATTAAGGTTCTAAGGTCAGTTAGTGCTTCATGATGCCACTCAGCGGCCCCGTATTCTCCTCGATTCAACACAAGGGATACCGGTACCCACAATTATGTCACACTAACATAGCCATTGTTTCAACAGTATCGGTTTACGCCGTACAGTTTCCATAATCTATTGCTACTTATCTAAAAAGGTTTCCCAGATCCGTGTAGCGGATCAAAGCAAACCCAAACAAAGAACCATAATGTAAAGCATGCAAGTCAAATGAGAAAAGCAAGTAAATGTGATCTAGCCCTAAGGTAACCCCACTTTTAATTCTCCCCAGCAGAGTCGCCAGTTCTGTGATACGGCGGGAGAACTGACTTGGATGTTTTGTGTTTTATCGCAATTGGTGCAGATAGCAAGAGTCACCATCGACTTTTCTTTTATCCAATAAGGAAAGGCTAAAAAGAACACGAAAGACCTTTCGAGATTATTTGAGTTCGGGGGGGGGGGGGGGGTAGGTTATGAAAAGGGAAGGTATTAGCACCCTTTCCATCCGTAGTTATCTACGGGCTCTTAGTTACTTGCTAGATCACTTGCTTTTGTTTGAAAGTGTTCTTTGTGGTGTGGTTTTGAAAGTATTTTGAAAATCTGACTTTGTAATGGCTCTCGTTTCTCTAAGAACGCGTACAAAGTGTTGTATTTTAAAAATGTTTCAAAATGAGAGTGTTGGTGTATAAAATGTTTTTGTTGTTGTGAGAAAGCAAGAAAATAGGAGAAATCTACCTACTCAAAAGGTCTTAAATATTCTTTTCCTCCTCCTTTTGATGTTGCTATCTTACCATTGACTTGGTAAGAAACCTCATTGTTGGATGTGAAGGGACGGACTTGAGACGTTTGTATAGTAATAGAAGGCAACCTATGTGACATTTTAGCAATGTCGTTTAGGGACTAGATCGTTTACCGAAGGCAACATCGAGGGTCATCGAGGGTGTGATACGGTGGGAGAACTGACTTGAGGTTTTGCGTTTGTTTTCGCAAATGTTTCGGTTGAGCAAGAGTCGCCACCGACTTTTTATTTTATCCTAAGGAAAGGTTAAAAAGCACAGCAAAAACCTTTGAGATGTTTCGTGGGTTCGGGGAGTAGATTATAGAATGGGAAGGTATTAGCACCCTTTCTATCCATGGTTATTCATGGGCTCTTAGTTACTTGCTTAGATCCAATTTGCCTTAATTTTCAATTGTTTGAAATGATGCTTTCAATTGTTTGAAATGGTGCTTCGTGTGTGGGTTTGAAAATGTTTTGAAAAAGAGGCCAATGTGGTGGCAACCTTTGTAATGATCCATGTTGGGATGTATACAAAGGTGTACTTATCTTTTGAAAAGTTTTCAATGTTTTTGAAAGTGGTTTTGAAAGTGTGTTGTGATATGTGTTTTGAAAAATAGGCAAGTGTTTTTGTTTTGCAAGTTGGCAAGTAACCAAGAGCTATCTACCCTAAATTTCTCAAAGGTTTTCTCTATGTTTTAACCCTTTTAACAATTTTGTTCCACCATTGTATTTGGTGGACAATCTTGTGTTAGGATGTGAACGGGACGGGCGCGGGTCATCGTTTAGACCATGATTGCAATGGTGCCAAGTGTCTTTGGGCAATTTTTCCTTTAAGGGACTTGATCATTTTTAGGCAACTTTTGAAAGCGTCATCGAGGGACTATGATCATTTGAATTTGTTTTGTTTTTGCCAAAGACACCTAACATGCAACATGGCCCATTATTGAAGGCAACAAGTGGAGTAACCCTAAGGGGGTGCAAGTGTGATTGGTGTTGTCCATTTTCATGCTTTGTTATCTTTGAATTATGTCAAGCTATTTTTGGTTGATTTTTGCATACAAACCCTAAGTCTATCATGGCATATTTAGAAAGCTTTAAAATGCGGATTTAAAAGTTCAAAACTATTACAACACAATTTATGGGATGGGGGGTACAAATGTTCAAATGGGGATATATAGTAAGAAAAATTAAACCTAAACTATTACATCCAAATTGAATTATACAAATTATTTAATTGCACAATAATTAAATAAAATACAATAAATATGCAAGATGCAAAAAATGATTTTTTATATGTATGTAAAAGGGTTTTTTCATGTGACAAATAAACAAAAATAAAAAGGATAATTTTTGGGTATTTTTCATGTTAGGGCAAAACCCTAATTTTGCTAAATAAAAGGTATTAATTATTTATTATATACAACATTTATTAATTATGTACAAGAAATAAGTAAAAGGAAGTATATTGTAAAAAAAAGTGATTTTTTGAGGTCAAATATTAATAATAAAAAAATGTATTATTTTTATGTTTTTTTCCTAAATATTCTAATAAATATATAAGTATTTATAATATTTACTAAATATATTAAATATGTAAAAAAATAAAATATTTAATATTTACAAAAAAAAAATATTTTTTAGAAAATGTTTTCAAAAGATAAAATAAAATAAAAATCAGAAAATAGAATGTATTTTGTATTTATTTTGGTATTTTAAATAAGAGTATATTTATGTTTATTTACATATAAAACTAAATGAAACAAAATAAATATCAAATAAAATGCAAAAAATGTGAGAAAAATATTTTTAATATTTTTTTATGCTTTGACAAAAATAAACAAGTCAGAAACAAAAATCAAAAGACAAAAATAATGAAAATAAAACAGAATGGGCCAAGGGGGTGCATGTGTAAAAAGATGGTGCAAATAGAAAAAAGAAACAAGCCCAGCCCAAAGCAAGCTTGTCTTCAACCTCCAGACAATTTCAAATGAAAAAACGCGCGCTTCCTTCCATCCCTGTTATCTCTTGATTCCTTGACTTTTAACAAAAACTTACAACACAAACATTATAGAGCATCATGTCACGAGTTCATACATATAAAAAACTTGATCTATCTCTCAGAAATGAGAGAGAATTTCTTCTCCCCCAATTTCTGACCTAAGTTTTTGTCAATGTCCAGGTCTTAAATTCTCTCAGCATATGCAATATAAATGGAAAGTGAGGATATGGGTGGCTTCAGGGACATGAGTATGACACTTTTCATTCATAAACCTAAACCTAACTCTTCCTAGATTGAGAGATAAAAGTCCATGAACTTACCTGTTCAGCTTGGATCGTGTATGACAATGGAGGCACTTTCAAGGCAATGTGAGGACTTGTACAGCTTGCTTGAAGTTCAGGGATGCTTCTCCAATGCTTGGTGTGCTTTGAATCTTGCTGAATCACTCCATGGAAGTCAACCTGCAAGATAGAAAAATGAAAATGGAAAACTATGCTATGGCTGTTACAGTTCCAGTTCAATGCTTGGAATAGTTTGTATGGATGTTATGGAAGGTGTATGAAGTGGTTTGGATGAAAATGTACGATGGAAATGAGCTGTGCCACTCAAACTGCAGGGATGCCCTGTTTTGTGCAGCAAAATGGTGTTTTGATGTTTAGGGAGGTATTGAAGGTAGTTGGCTCGTGTTTCAGGTCAGTTGAGGAGTATGGAATGAGTGGAGAAAGTTTGCTTAAGCTTGTTCTTGCAGCAATGTGAGATGTGATCAGTTATGCAATGTTTCTTCTATCTTAAGAAAAGTTTGTCAACTTGGTTTCTAGGCTACCACAGGCCCCTCAAGTATGCTGCATAAATCACTCTTGATCAGTGGACTTTACTCATGAACTTGTGCCTCAAAGATCTGCATTGTACCTCATAGATTGTAAACTTGACATAAAGTTCACCTTTTCAAAAATGGCTAAAGTACTTTTTCTAATTATGGATTAAATTGGCATGTAATGGTTAAACACATAAGATAAGGCTTGAACACAAAGGATTTGCATTAAATTATTGAGTGTGGATGAGATAAAAGGCCTGTAATGTAGCTTGCACATGCTGAGTTCAAAAATGCAAAGTTATGAACATGGAAATGGCTCATGAACAAAGTGACTTTTGCCCATATTGCCAAATTCGATTCTCCCTAACCACAAGGGTGTTTGAGAAGTTCTCGGACATTTTGGAAAGCTTGGAATATGTACTACAATCCATATTTTTAATGAAAATTGAAATTACAAGTGGAAGCATGTGAAAAGTGGCCATGAAGTTAGGCAAAAATCCTGCCTAGAATAGGTCAAATTTTTTCTAAGTTAAGAATGTTTTGCACCCTTGTTCCAAAAATCATAACTTGAGCTACAAGCTTCTTTTGAGGAAACTTTGTGAATCAAAGTTGTAGATTTTGCAATGGACTACAACTTTCATGTTTTGAGTTTTGTTTGAATCCAAATGTATCTTGATTAAAAGATGGGACAAAGTTAGGAAAAAATTAGGAATTTTCATAACTTAGAAAAATTCTAAGTTATGAAAATTCTTCATTTTAAACCCTAATTTGTAATTTTTGATTTCTTGATGAACAAGTTTCATAATTTGACATGTCTTGATGAAAAATGAATCTTGACACTTGATTTTGACCAAAAAGTCAAAGTTTGACTTTTCAGTATACAGTCAAATTTTGCTCAGTTGACTGGAAAATTCATCTGTCAATCTTGTGCATTTGGGATCTTTTGAGTTTGTTGAACATGTCAAGACAATGCCATTGAGTCCTTGAGTCTATATGTGAGCTTGGTTTGCCATTGTCTAGGTCAAACAGTCAAAAATTGCCTTTGTGCAGTCAAAACCCTAAAAATGACCATTTTGCCCTTTTGGTGATCTGATCAAATTTCTTGTGGAATTGTGATCAAAACTTGATCAAATGGTCCATATGAGTTCATAATGTTGATGTGGGTCAAAAATCATGAGGTTTGACTGTTAATTGACCACAGTTGACTTTTTCCCCAATACAGTTGATTTCTAGGTCAACTGTCCAATTGACTGGGCAAAGATCGGAATCAAGGCTTGAAACTTGGTATGGATAAACTTGTGAGTCCAGCATGAAGCATGAAAGTCATCTTGGGCCTTTTAGGTCAAAACATCTTTGTGCAAACACAAACCCTAATTTGGGTCAACAGTGCAAGGAGGGGTCTTGAGCAGAGTAAACCCTAACTTGTTCTTGAGCTCCAAGGGTCTTGTGATGAGAAAATGTTGAGGAAATGGGAGGGAAAATTTTGGGTTACAACAGAGGGACTATGATCTTTTATCAAGGGTCTTTGCTAAAACGTCCATGTTTGAGGGACATGACCATTTTTCCGAGGCAACAAGTGAGATTACCCTAAGGTTGCATGTGTACAAAGTGTGTTTGATTGCATGCATTTTGTCTTTGAATTTTGGTGGTCTACTTGTTGATTTTATCTTTCCATACACACCTAATTACTAGAATTTGTACAAAAGTAATAAAAAGTGCAAAAAATAAATCCTACACTATTACAACCATATTGAAGTGCATAGAAATATAAAGGCAAAAATAAGATAAAAAGAAGAAAAAAGAGCTCCTTCGATTGGGGGGGAAGCAGCCTTCGATTCTGCTTCTGTTGGCCTCCTTCGATTGGGAGCTAGCATCCAGCAAGTCATGCCCTTCGATTGGGCCTTGGCAGCAGCTGGTCATGGCCTTCGATTGAGCTTGTCAGCAGCTGGGCGTGCTTTCTAGTTCTGCCTTTCTGCCTTGTTGATTC
Organism: Vicia faba; assembly: GCA_948472305.1. Lineage (NCBI taxonomy): Eukaryota > Viridiplantae > Streptophyta > Magnoliopsida > Fabales > Fabaceae > Vicia > Vicia faba. The sequence goes on from OX451739.1 coordinate 618,593,792, forward strand.
TGCCTTCTTCGACTGGGTTGGAGGAAGTGAGGGAGTGCCTTTCGTCTGGGCCTACAGGTCAGTGTATTGGAAGCAAGTGTGTGTGTGTGCTGAACATGTCTGTATCGAAGCATGTGTATGCAACTAAGAAAGTATATCGAAGCATGCATATTTTATATTCCAACATTTTTAGGGGACTGTACAGATTCGTTCTTAAAGGAAAACACAAAGATTAACATCGAAGGCCATGATTATTACATGTTGGTTTAGAAGGTGAATCAATAAAGATGTTTGAAATGAAAGAGTAAAAGTCAGAAAGACTTACCTCAAAGCTGGTGTGTGGGCTTCGAACTTGAACTGCTACCTGGATGTTTCTGGAAATCGAAGAGTAGTCACAAGGGGTTTGCTTTTGGTTCGAAGAGTCGTCACAGAAGGTTGTCTTTGAGTTTGAACAAACTTCTATGTGTGGTGTGTTCTTCATAATCGAAAGAGGTGGGTGTTTGGGATTCTGGGTTTGCTTTCATAAGTGTTTAAGAACTTGAGAGTTTTTATTGTGTTTGAGAAAATTTGGGAGATTCGTTCCTCTGGCTCAAAGATCCTCTTCTTTCCTTTGCAAAGAATTCCTCTATTTATAGAGAAAGAATGGACATGCCAACCTTGCAAAGAAATGATAAAATAATGTAACGTGAAAGTACAAGTGTGGGGCCTTTTGGCAGTTGGGGTGTAAAAGATGTGACTTATGCATCTGGCCCTCTGATTATAAAAATATTTGGAAGCAATATAGCCTGTCAAGTAGGGTAAGGCTATGAGATTTCCTTAGATTTGTTTCAAACGAAACTTGCTTCGAATGGTTTAGCTTGGACTCGAAGTAAATTGATTAAAAGGGAATCAACATTTCAATCGAATCTTTGCATGTGGGTACTTTTGTCCAATCGATGGCTTGCCTTCCCATGGTCATATGTGGCCAAACAAAAGAGTCTCTACGGGGTGTCCCTGTCTTGTGACTGTTTAGCATGGGGGAAGTTAAATGCCCAAACAAAAGGTTCGGCCTTGTGCTGAAGGAATCATGCCCAAACAAAACAAGCATGTACGCAGCAAACTTGTCCAATCGAAGAAAGCATGCAGACAACATACTTGTCCAATCGAAGTAAGCTTATAGGCAGCATGCGCCCAATCGAAGCAGGCTTACAGGCAGCATGTGCCCAATCGAAGCAGGCTTGCAGGCAGCATATGCCCAATCGAAGCAGGCTTACAGGTAGCATGTGCAAAGCAGGCTTGCAGGGGGCACATATGGCCAGCAGGTCATGGCTTTCGATTGAAAGCATGCAGAAGCATACTTGTCCAATCGAAAGGCTTTCCCTTCATGGGGAATTTGTGGCAGTAAAATTGGTATTCAAAGCAAGCAATGTAGGTAGCAAAAGACACATACAAAACCTGAAACAAGAAGTCACATGCCCAGGCGAAAGAGGCACGCAAGCAACCATTTTGAGCAATCGAAGGAGGCCAAGAGTCAATTGAAGGGTGCTGAATTGAAGAAGGTGCAAAGTCCAATCGAAGGGGGCTGAGTCGAAGGAGACCTATTGTGATCGGTGGAAATAGAACTGACTGTTTTGGAATGCTGGTTCGCAAAATGTCGCGGTAAGCAAGAGTCGCCACCGTCTTTTATCCGTGGTTATCCACGGGCTCTTAGGTACTTGCTCACTATGTTTTCAAAAATGTTTTGCTTTTCTTGTGTTTGTGGGTTTTGAAAAAGTTTGTTTGAAAAGAATGTGATTATATAATGGAAATTAGGGTAAAAAAAATGGGCTTTGAATGTGCAATTGGGCCTCCAATGTTCACTTGAGTTCGTCACTTTCCAGGCTAAATCGCAGGGACTTAAGTGTAATTTTTGAAGTTGAAATGTGAACACAATATGTAGCCGATATTGAGAAATAACTCCTGTCCGAAAATCGGCTCAATCGGATAAAATATGAATTAATTATGAATTTTTGAAGTTTCAGTTCAGACAAACTTATTTTGGGCTCCAGTGTCGACTCTGATACGTTCTTATATAAAAAAACTGGTATTGATCGGAGCATAATCCGGTCTCGACTTTTGAAGCAAAGTTGTAGATATATGAGTCAGTGACCTTGTGTGAAAATATGAGCCCAATCCGATAAAAATTGACCGAGTTATGAATTTTCGAAGTTTCGGCCCAGATGAAATAATATTCAGCATTCAGGATTTTCAGCGTGTCACGCATTCTGAGCAAAAAACGAAGGCCTTTTGAATATCGTTTGAACTCAATACCTTCCATGAAAATGTAGCCAACTCAATTTGTGAAATTTTGGCACCGAAACCAGCTCGATACGATGAAAATCGACCAAGTGATGATTTTCTGAACATGACGCAAATAAACTTCTGTCACAAATTTTCTGTACGAAAATACTTAATAAATCCACATTTTTGAAGACTTTCTGATTGAAATTGGCTTCTAGCCGTGAGAGATGAAAACATAGATGACGTCAAGATGGAATTTTGGCCACTGGAACGGGTTCAAAACGAGCCACGATCTTCAAGTTATGAATTTTTTAGTGCGTAAAAATTGCACTTTCAGCACACTTTTTTCACCATATTTCTTCGAGAAAACTCACACAGTCGGATACCTTCTGAATTTAAGCATACATTAGGACATTAAGGAGCACTTGAGGTCATTTGGATGTAAGGATCTTGATGCAACACAAAACCCTAATTTTGAATTGACTGTCTTAGGAGATGATTTGACTGTCCAACTCTTGAGCCATCTTGAACAACTTGGAGATGATTCTTGACATGTCTTGAGAAATATGGGAAGGCAAATTTTGGGGTACAACAGTTGCCCCTGTTCAATTCTCTTAAACCTGAGGATATAGATTGGCTTTCGAGCCTTTCATGATCCGAAGGTGGAAGATAATTGAACACTAGAGTGCCCAGAAATTTGCACTCGCATGGTGTAGTATCAGCAATGTGATGTCGGGAATGGGCTTACAGATGCCATTTGAAGAGATGATGGATAGGAGGATGTGCTTATAGATGCCACCTGGAGATTGTTTGTTGAATTGTAATCTTGTAAGTTGAAAGAAGGAACCTGTGTAGGATTTCCCAATGATAAATCTGTGTAAAACTGCATCTTGGAAGGAAGGAAACCTGGGTAGGCTTGACTGATGCTGAGTCCGTGTGAAACTGCATCTTGGAAGGAAGGAAACCTGTGTAGGGTTGACTGATGATGAGTCCGTGTGAAACTGCATCTTGGAAGGAAGGAAAACGGTGTAAGGTTGCTTTGCACTACGTCGGGAAATTGCAAGGAGGAACCTGGGTAAGGTTACTTTGGGATAAGTTCGTGTAAAACTTCTGGGGGAACCTGGGTAAGGTGATAAGTCCGTGTAAAACTTCAGGATGAACCGGGGTAAGGTCATTGTGAGATAAGTTCGTGTGAAACTTCAGGATGAACTGGGGTAAGGTTATTTTGACGATGAGTTCGTGTGAAACTGCATCTTGGAACGAGAAGGAACCGGTGTAGGGTCGCCTGATGATGAGTCCGTGTAAAACTGCATCTGTGTAGGATTGACTGATGATGAGTCCGTGTAAAACTTCATCTGAAATTGAGAAGGAACCGGTGTAGGGTCGCCTTATGATGGGTTGTCTTCATTGACGGGTTGTCTTCATCGACGGGTTGTCTTCATTGACAGATTATCTTCATTGACGGGTTGTCTTCATTGACGGGTTGTCTTTATTGACGAGTTGTCTTCATTGACAGGTTGTCTTCATTGATGGGTTGTCTTCATTGACAGACTATCTTCATTGACGGGTTGTCTTCATTGACGGGTTGTCTTCATTGACAGGTTGTCTTCATTGACGGGTTGTCTCTATTGACGGGTTGTTTTCATTGACAGATTGTCTTCATTGACGGGTTGTCTTCATCGACGGGTTGTCTTCATTGACGGGTTGTCTCTATTGACGAGTTGTCTTCATTGACGGGTTGTCTTCATTGACGGGTTGTCTTCATCGACAGGTTGTCTTCATCGACGGGTTGTCTTCATTGACAGGTTGTCTTCATTGACGGGTTGTCTTCATTGACGGGTTGTCTCTATTGACGTGTTGTCTTCATTGATAGGTTGTCGTCAGAAAAATCTTTAGGAATTGATTTAACTAGTTTTGTCTCCATTAACTGGCTTTGCCTTAGAAAAATCTTTAGGAATCGACTTAACTGATTTTGTCTCTATTGACTGAATTTGTCTCCTTTGACTGGGTTTGTCTCCTTTGACTGGGTTTGTCTCCTTTGACTGGGTTTGTCTCCTTTGACTGGATTTGTCTCCTTTGACTGCTGAGAATTTTAACTGTATCTTTCCTGAAAAGCAAAGGTCAGTCGTATGCAATGCATGATATGGATCAAGCAATGATGTTCTCAACATAAATGAGATTGTATGATATGATACGTATATGCATGTGTCATGATGTATGAAACTGTGATGTTTTAGCTGGGGAAAATAAATCTCGGCGCTACTGGAGAATAGAGTTGGATTCTTCGTTTCCGCTGGGGATGATGAACGAAGATGATAAACTTGCAGGAGAGGATGACTCCGTTGGGGAATAAACTGGTGAAGAGATTATTCTACGAGGGATTACTCTGTGGGGAGGAGATGCTTTACTGAGATTTTAATGATAACTCCGCTGGGGATTCCGTTGATAAGCTCTGTTGGAGATTTTGATGATGAACTCCGCTGGGGATAGAAAGAACTTCGTTGGGGATGATCTTTCCGTTGCAATTTGCTGAGGATGACCCAGTTAGACTCTTGTGGGGATAATCTTCTGAATATGGCTGGGGAGATGCATTTGTATTCTGCAGGGGATAAGCTTCCAGGATCTACTGAGTAAGATGATTCAATTCTGGCGGGGAAGCTTTTTTAGACTGCGCTGGGAAATGGCTCCACTGGGGGTACCTTGCATTCTGCCGGGGAACGTTCTTACCTTTTGTCGAGGAATATTAAGACTGCCGGGGATGCTCTTTACGCTTGTTGGAGAATATCTTTATACTCCGTTGAGGAATATTAAGACTGCCGGGGATACCCAACTGATGGTAGACCAACTCTGCTTGGGGAGAGTATTTGCTGATTTGTTCGTAGTTGCAAGTCTCCATGGGGAGAGCTACCCTTACTGTCTTACTCTGCGGGGAGTGAAGGTATCTTGGTCATATTTTTCAGTTGAATTTACCTTTACCTGGTGGACAGAGCGACTGTACAGTTCGGACAATTCTTATTGCCCCAGTTTCTGCGGGAGAAGAAGGCCTATGAGGTGCTTGATAACTGCCGATTGACAAATCTTCTTTTGGTAGGCAAGTGACGAGATGACAGGACATAGTCGTACGCTTTGATCCCCAATTTTTTCCTGGACCGCCCTTTCGGGTTTTCAGTCCATCAGGATACCCTTTTTTTGCCCAAGCCGCCTTTTCAGGTTTTCGACTTGCCGGGTGTACAGATTTTTTTATTTTCATCCCTTATTTTTGCCTGAACCCTTTTGGTTCGCCGGGAAGCCCTTATTTTTGCCTAGGCCAGTTGACCTAGCGGGTCTTTGATTATGCGTAGTATTTTTTGACTATGTCCATGTTCTCAGAGTGTAGGGAGTTGTCACTGTCAGTAGTGTTGTGTTGTCATATTACCAGAAGATGTTTGATCGTACCAGATTTGTTGCTGGAATTCATGTACAATGCCCCAAGTGACTCAGGCGGAGAATTGCCCCTGGCTATTTGGCATTTTGAGAGATTTATTGAATCTTGACTTAACTGCCCCAGATGATGGACAATGCTCATATCGTGCCCCTGGATTGGATGTGTTTTTCCACTTGAGGTGATCCTTTTTTATTGAGAAGGTTTTTTTTGTTCACTAGATATTCATCGTGCGAATTTCTCTGCTGTTGAACAAATAGTCATATGCAAACAATATTATTTTAAGAATGCAAAGCTTATGTCTGTCTTAAAGTTTTTTGAAAATGCAGTTTTCAATAAAACAAGTGAATTTTTGTAAAATGTGATGTCAACTCAAGATTTTATAGCAAGCCCTACAGGAGTCAGGATACCTTTTGTAACAATATGCTTTCGAACTAACCCATGCTTCAGCTAGGACTTTTAAGGGTTATATCGTGGCCTGGTTCACGGTTTAAGAAACAAAGGATAAAGACTCAAAATTTATTTGTACCCACCCGCTTTTCGTGATGTTCTTCGATCCTAAACTCAGCTAATCATGTGTTAGACCTTGTTTGGAGTCTTTGCTCTGATATTCCAGTGATGGTTCAGATACTGACAATTTATTTTGAATAGGCAGTCATTTCTTTTTGTTGAGGGTTTGTAGGACCTCTTTCTTTTTGATTTTATTATCCCTGTCTTTTTGCCTGAACTGTTTCTTTTGTAATTACAGTCAGCGGGATGCCCCAGTTTTTTGTAAGTCTCCTTCATAGGTTTTGACTTGTTGGGCTTTAGTTTTTTTGTTTTTTTGAAAGATAACGAATGCCTGTCTTGACGATTATAGGGAATCATCGCTGTCTTTTGTTTTGGGAGGACTCCTTTGATGCCATTCATTGTGCACCGGGATCAACTGAGAGAACTACCCTGCCCTAGGTTATAATTAAGGGTTTTAATTTTTGCGTGAAAAGAAAAACTCCAACTTCTTTGGCTCAAAGGGGTTGACTAGGGATTATCTTCCTTATAACTCCACTGTTTAGGATTTGAAACAATGCCTGTACCTCATCAGCGGGGTCTGCTCAAAAGCATACTGTAAAGATCATGGTATCATTTTCGTCATCCTCCCTCAAAAAGCTTAGAATTTTTTAATCGAGAGTTGAACATCACAAGAAATGAAAGCAACTTGAATATAGTGAATACGAATGGATTGATTCAAAACAGACATATGCAATGCATTGATAAAGTAACAAAGTTTGACATGAATAAATGTTTGAACAATCAAAAGAAAATTACAAATTGAAAATTCTAATGAACAAAAAAGTCTTCTCGGCTCAGGACTTGTCACTTCAAATGGTGAACCTTGGAGGATTGGTAGAAGAACTCAGCCTGACCATCCCGTGTGAATTCCAAAGCTCCTTCGTCAATCAGGTCTTGAATTTTGTTTTTCAATGTCCAACAACCGTCAGTATCATGCCCCGGGCTATTGGAATGGTATGCGCACCTTGCGTCAAGATTGTGCTTTGGGGAGGCTGTGTTGGGATTCTTAGGAGGGTCCCTTAACGTCACCAGATTCAATCTTAACAGGTGTTGTAAAGCTTGAGACAACGGCATGTTGAGCTTGGTAAATTGCCTCCTGGGCATGTTTGGCTTACTCTGATCAGACCAGTGCCCTTGGCAAGGTCTTTGTTGGACCTGTGAGGTAGTAGCAACTTGGAGAGGTCTATTCTTCATCAAACCAAACCTTTGACTTCTCAGAAGTTGATTAATGACTTTATCCTCAGTCTTGACTATTTGCTTCATACTGTTGTATCTGTCTTGATGAAGCTGGTTGATCATGGTTCTCAACTCTTCTTGCTCCCGAGCTAAGCCTTGGATAAGGGCCATCTGCCCCAACATCTGGGTTCTCATTGCATCTACCTCAGCTTGCAGGTGTTTAAGCCGTTCGTCCTTATTGTCTTCAGGACTTTTCTTGACCAAATTCCCCATGAGGAGTGTTCTCAACTCTTCCTGCCCCTTGGATAGGTTTAGGAAGATTTCCCTGAACTGAGTCTCTTGAGTATGAAGATCCTAGTTGTCTTGTTGGATAGCCATTTCTGAAATAAACAGCGAGAATATGAGAGACCTGTAAAGGGTGACTTGTTATGCAGTGATATGTATGATATATGTATGCAATGTTTTCAAGGATCTCGCGGGATAAACAAGAAACTTGTTAGAATTTGTTAGAAGAAACTTCGTGTCGTTAAGATTCCTTCTTTAAGAGTCAAGCTTACCATATCGAGTGGGTCATAGCCCCTAACTCAAGTTATCGTGCTTGGATTTCTAGACAACCTTGGCTAGAGGAAAATAAATCCCCTTTGTCCCTTGCTAGACATTTGGTTCATCATGACCTGCATCACAAACCCTTGAGATCCTTGAAATGGTTAAGGAAATGCTATGGTATGATGTTATGATGTGTATGCTATGCGTGAAGGTGATGCAAATAAGCCCTGCAATTAGTCCAAATTGTTGGATAAGGACTGTAAACAAAACCTGCAAGGAACTCATGTTGTCAGATAACAAGTATGTGCAAGTTATCCACGGGCTCTTAGGTACTTGCTCACTATGTTTTCAAAAATGTTTTGCTTTTCTTGTGTTTGTGGGTTTTGAAAAAGTTTGTTTGAAAAGAATGTGATTATATAATGGAAATTAGGGTAAAAAAAATGGGCTTTGAATGTGCAATTGGGCCTCCAATGTTCACTTGAGTTCGTCACTTTCCAGGCTAAATCGCAGGGACTTAAGTGTAATTTTTGAAGTTGAAATGTGAACACAATATGTAGCCGATATTGAGAAATAACTCCTGTCCGAAAATCGGCTCAATCGGATAAAATATGAATTAATTATGAATTTTTGAAGTTTCAGTTCAGACAAACTTATTTTGGGCTCCAGTGTCGACTCTGATACGTTCTTATATAAAAAAACTGGTATTGATCGGAGCATAATCCGGTCTCGACTTTTGAAGCAAAGTTGTAGATATATGAGTCAGTGACCTTGTGTGAAAATATGAGCCCAATCCGATAAAAATTGACCGAGTTATGAATTTTCGAAGTTTCGGCCCAGATGAAATAATATTCAGCATTCAGGATTTTCAGCGTGTCACGCATTCTGAGCAAAAAACGAAGGCCTTTTGAATATCGTTTGAACTTAATACCTTCCATGAAAATGTAGCCAACTCAATTTGTGAAATTTTGGCACCGAAACCAGCTCGATACGATGAAAATCGACCAAGTGATGATTTTCTGAACATGACGCAAATAAACTTCTGTCACAAATTTTCTGTACGAAAATACTTAATAAATCCACATTTTTGAAGACTTTCTGATTGAAATTGGCTTCTAGCCGTGAGAGATGAAAACATAGATGACGTCAAGACGGAATTTTGGCCACTGGAACGGGTTCAAAACGAGCCACGATCTTCAAGTTATGAATTTTTTAGTGCGTAAAAATTGCACTTTCAGCACACTTTTTTCACCATATTTCTTCGAGAAAACTCACACAGTCGGATACCTTCTGAATTTAAGCATACATTAGGACATTAAGGAGCACTTGAGGTCATTTGGATGTAAGGATCTTGATGCAACACAAAACCCTAATTTTGAATTGACTGTCTTAGGAGATGATTTGACTGTCCAACTCTTGAGCCATCTTGAACAACTTGGAGATGATTCTTGACATGTCTTGAGAAATATGGGAAGGCAAATTTTGGGGTACAACAGTTGCCCCTGTTCAATTCTCTTAAACCTGAGGATATAGATTGGCTTTCGAGCCTTTCGTGATCCGAAGGTGGAAGATAATTGAACACTAGAGTGCCCAGAAATTTGCACTCGCATGGTGTAGTATCAGCAATGTGATGTCGGGAATGGGCTTACAGATGCCATTTGAAGAGATGATGGATAGGAGGATGGGCTTATAGATGCCACCTGGAGATTGTTTGTTGAATTGTAATCTTGTAAGTTGAAAGAAGGAACCTGTGTAGGATTTCCCAATGATAAATCTGTGTAAAACTGCATCTTGGAAGGAAGGAAACCTGGGTAGGCTTGACTGATGCTGAGTCCGTGTGAAACTGCATCTTGGAAGGAAGGAAACCTGTGTAGGGTTGACTGATGATGAGTCCGTGTGAAACTGCATCTTGGAAGGAAGGAAAACGGTGTAAGGTTGCTTTGCACTACGTCGGGAAATTGCAAGGAGGAACCTGGGTAAGGTTACTTTGGGATAAGTTCGTGTAAAACTTCTGGGGGAACCTGGGTAAGGTGATAAGTCCGTGTAAAACTTCAGGATGAACCGGGGTAAGGTCATTGTGAGATAAGTTCGTGTGAAACTTCAGGATGAACTGGGGTAAGGTTATTTTGACGATGAGTTCGTGTGAAACTGCATCTTGGAACGAGAAGGAACCGGTGTAGGGTCGCCTGATGATGAGTCCGTGTAAAACTGCATCTGTGTAGGATTGACTGATGATGAGTCCGTGTAAAACTTCATCTGAAATTGAGAAGGAACCGGTGTAGGGTCGCCTTATGATGGGTTGTCTTCATTGACGGGTTGTCTTCATCGACGGGTTGTCTTCATTGACATATTATCTTCATTGACGGGTTGTCTTCATTGACGGGTTGTCTTCATTGACGAGTTGTCTTCATTGACAGGTTGTCTTCATTGATGGGTTGTCTTCATTGACAGACTATCTTCATTGACGGGTTGTCTTCATTGACGGGTTGTCTTCATTGACAGGTTGTCTTCATTGACGGGTTGTCTCTATTGACGGGTTGTTTTCATTGACAGATTGTCTTCATTGACGGGTTGTCTTCATCGACGGGTTGTCTTCATTGACGGGTTGTCTCTATTGACGAGTTGTCTTCATTGACGGGTTGTCTTCATTGACGGGTTGTCTTCATCGACAGGTTGTCTTCATCGACGGGTTGTCTTCATTGACAGGTTGTCTTCATTGACGGGTTGTCTTCATTGACGGGTTGTCTCTATTGACGGGTTGTCTTCATTGATAGGTTGTCGTCAGAAAAATCTTTAGGAATTGATTTAACTAGTTTTGTCTCCATTAACTGGCTTTGCCTTAGAAAAATCTTTAGGAATCGACTTAACTGATTTTGTCTCTATTGACTGAATTTGTCTCCTTTGACTGGGTTTGTCTCCTTTGACTGGGTTTGTCTCCTTTGACTGGGTTTGTCTCCTTTGACTGGATTTGTCTCCTTTGACTGCTGAGAATTTTAACTGTATCTTTCCTGAAAAGCAAAGGTCAGTCGTATGCAATGCATGATATGGATCAAGCAATGATGTTCTCAACATAAATGAGATTGTATGATATGATACGTATATGCATGTGTCATGATGTATGAAACTGTGATGTTTTAGCTGGGGAAAATAAATCTCGGCGCTACTGGAGAATAGAGTTGGATTCTTCGTTTCCGCTGGGGATGATGAACGAAGATGATAAACTTGCAGGAGAGGATGACTCCGTTGGGGAATAAACTGGTGAAGAGATTATTCTACGAGGGATTACTCTGTGGGGAGGAGATGCTTTACTGAGATTTTAATGATAACTCCGCTGGGGATTCCGTTGATAAGCTCTGTTGGAGATTTTGATGATGAACTCCGCTGGGGATAGAAAGAACTTCGTTGGGGATGATCTTTCCGTTGCAATTTGCTGAGGATGACCCAGTTAGACTCTTGTGGGGATAATCTTCTGAATATGGCTGGGGAGATGCATTTGTATTCTGCAGGGGATAAGCTTCCAGGATCTACTGAGTAAGATGATTCAATTCTGGCGGGGAAGCTTTTTTAGACTGCGCTGGGAAATGGCTCCACTGGGGGTACCTTGCATTCTGCCGGGGAACGTTCTTACCTTTTGTCGAGGAATATTAAGACTGCCGGGGATGCTCTTTACGCTTGTTGGAGAATATCTTTATACTCCGTTGAGGAATATTAAGACTGCCGGGGATACCCAACTGATGGTAGACCAACTCTGCTTGGGGAGAGTATTTGCTGATTTGTTCGTAGTTGCAAGTCTCCATGGGGAGAGCTACCCTTACTGTCTTACTCTGCGGGGAGTGAAGGTATCTTGGTCATATTTTTCAGTTGAATTTACCTTTACCTGGTGGACAGAGCGACTGTACAGTTCGGACAATTCTTATTGCCCCAGTTTCTGCGGGAGAAGAAGGCCTATGAGGTGCTTGATAACTGCCGATTGACAAATCTTCTTTTGGTAGGCAAGTGACGAGATGACAGGACATAGTCGTACGCTTTGATCCCCAATTTTTTCCTGGACCGCCCTTTCGGGTTTTCAGTCCATCAGGATACCCTTTTTTTGCCCAAGCCGCCTTTTCAGGTTTTCGACTTGCCGGGTGTACAGATTTTTTTATTTTCATCCCTTATTTTTGCCTGAACCCTTTTGGTTCGCCGGGAAGCCCTTATTTTTGCCTAGGCCAGTTGACCTAGCGGGTCTTTGATTATGCGTAGTATTTTTTGACTATGTCCATGTTCTCAGAGTGTAGGGAGTTGTCACTGTCAGTAGTGTTGTGTTGTCATATTACCAGAAGATGTTTGATCGTACCAGATTTGTTGCTGGAATTCATGTACAATGCCCCAAGTGACTCAGGCGGAGAATTGCCCCTGGCTATTTGGCATTTTGAGAGATTTATTGAATCTTGACTTAACTGCCCCAGATGATGGACAATGCTCATATCGTGCCCCTGGATTGGATGTGTTTTTCCACTTGAGGTGATCCTTTTTTATTGAGAAGGTTTTTTTTGTTCACTAGATATTCATCGTGCGAATTTCTCTGCTGTTGAACAAATAGTCATATGCAAACAATATTATTTTAAGAATGCAAAGCTTATGTCTGTCTTAAAGTTTTTTGAAAATGCAGTTTTCAATAAAACAAGTGAATTTTTGTAAAATGTGATGTCAACTCAAGATTTTATAGCAAGCCCTACAGGAGTCAGGATACCTTTTGTAACAGTATGCTTTCGAACTAACCCATGCTTCAGCTAGGACTTTTAAGGGTTATATCGTGGCCTGGTTCACGGTTTAAGAAACAAAGGATAAAGACTCAAAATTTATTTGTACCCACCCGCTTTTCGTGATGTTCTTCGATCCTAAACTCAGCTAATCATGTGTTAGACCTTGTTTGGAGTCTTTGCTCTGATATTCCAGTGATGGTTCAGATACTGACAATTTATTTTGAATAGGCAGTCATTTCTTTTTGTTGAGGGTTTGTAGGACCTCTTTCTTTTTGATTTTATTATCCCTGTCTTTTTGCCTGAACTGTTTCTTTTGTAATTACAGTCAGCGGGATGCCCCAGTTTTTTGTAAGTCTCCTTCATAGGTTTTGACTTGTTGGGCTTTAGTTTTTTTGTTTTTTTGAAAGATAACGAATGCCTGTCTTGACGATTATAGGGAATCATCGCTGTCTTTTGTTTTGGGAGGACTCCTTTGATGCCATTCATTGTGCACCGGGATCAACTGAGAGAACTACCCTGCCCTAGGTTATAATTAAGGGTTTTAATTTTTGCGTGAAAAGAAAAACTCCAACTTCTTTGGCTCAAAGGGGTTGACTAGGGATTATCTTCCTTATAACTCCACTGTTTAGGATTTGAAACAATGCCTGTACCTCATCAGCGGGGTCTGTTCAAAAGCATACTGTAAAGATCATGGTATCATTTTCGTCATCCTCCCTCAAAAAGCTTAGAATTTTTTAATCGAGAGTTGAACATCACAAGAAATGAAAGCAACTTGAATATAGTGAATACGAATGGATTGATTCAAAACAGACATATGCAATGCATTGATAAAGTAACAAAGTTTTACATGAATAAATGTTTGAACAATCAAAAGAAAATTACAAATTGAAAATTCTAATGAACAAAAAAGTCTTCTCGGCTCAGGACTTGTCACTTCAAATGGTGAACCTTGGAGGATTGGTAGAAGAACTCAGCCTGACCATCCCGTGTGAATTCCAAAGCTCCTTCGTCAATCAGGTCTTGAATTTTGTTTTTCAATGTCCAACAAACGTCAGTATCATGCCCCGGGCTATTGGAATGGTATGCGCACCTTGCGTCAAGATTGTGCTTTGGGGAGGCTGTGTTGGGATTCTTAGGAGGGTCCCTTAACGTCACCAGATTCAATCTTAACAGGTGTTGTAAAGCTTGAGACAACGGCATGTTGAGCTTGGTAAATTGCCTCCTGGGCATGTTTGGCTTACTCTGATCAGACCAGTGCCCTTGGCAAGGTCTTTGTTGGACCTGTGAGGTAGTAGCAACTTGGAGAGGTCTATTCTTCATCAAACCAAACCTTTGACTTCTCAGAAGTTGATTAATGACTTTATCCTCAGTCTTGACTATTTGCTTCATACTGTTGTATCTGTCTTGATGAAGCTGGTTGATCATGGTTCTCAACTCTTCTTGCTCCCGAGCTAAGCCTTGGATAAGGGCCATCTGCCCCAACATCTGGGTTCTCATTGCATCTACCTCAGCTTGCAGGTGTTTAAGCCGTTCGTCCTTATTGTCTTCAGGACTTTTCTTGACCAAATTCCCCATGAGGAGTGTTCTCAACTCTTCCTGCCCCTTGGATAGGTTTAGGAAGATTTCCCTGAACTGAGTCTCTTGAGTATGAAGATCCTAGTTGTCTTGTTGGATAGCCATTTCTGAAATAAACAGCGAGAATATGAGAGACCTGTAAAGGGTGACTTGTTATGCAGTGATATGTATGATATATGTATGCAATGTTTTCAAGGATCTCGCGGGATAAACAAGAAACTTGTTAGAATTTGTTAGAAGAAACTTCGTGTCGTTAAGATTCCTTCTTTAAGAGTCAAGCTTACCATATCGAGTGGGTCATAGCCCCTAACTCAAGTTATCGTGCTTGGATTTCTAGACAACCTTGGCTAGAGGAAAATAAATCCCCTTTGTCCCTTGCTAGACATTTGGTTCATCATGACCTGCATCACAAACCCTTGAGATCCTTGAAATGGTTAAGGAAATGCTATGGTATGATGTTATGATGTGTATGCTATGCGTGAAGGTGATGCAAATAAGCCCTGCAATTAGTCCAAATTGTTGGATAAGGACTGTAAACAAAACCTGCAAGGAACTCATGTTGTCAGATAACAAGTATGTTGAAGTTGTTCGAGTTTGAAGGCACACAAGTCACATTGAGATCCCTTAGATTTCAGGATGGCATGAAGCTTAGGTACAATCCTCTTTCAGTTTCAGTTGGTTAAGACCTGTCCTAAAAAATAGTAATCGGGTTCTAGAGGATCTCAATATCACTGACTACCCTCAATTGGTCATAATTCCAGTTTGGCAACCTTTTCTTGCGGCCGGAACCATCGCGAGAGTTTAGTTTCAATGAGTGTAGCATACTGCTACTGTTCTATGGCCAAGTTGGTCAATTTAAGGTGCTAAGGTCAGTTGGTGCTTAATGACTTCTCAGAAGACTCATATTCTCCTTGTTCCAACACAAGGGATATTGGTACAGACCAAGGTGTCACACCAACGTAGCTACCGCTTCACCCGTGTCGGTCTACGCCGGACAGGTCCCTCACAGTTTATTGCTACTTACCTAAAAAAGGGTACCCCCAGATCCGGGTTAGGATCTATAAAACTCCAATACAAGCCCACAAAAGTAAAGCACACAAAGCATACAATTGAAAACATAATGATCTAATCCTAAGGTACACCCCACTTATAAGAATATTTGCCAGCAGAGTCGCCAGTTCTGTGATCGGTGGAAATAGAACTGACTGTTTTGGAATGCTGGTTTGCGAAATGTCGCGGTAAGCAAGAATCGCCATCGTCTTTTATTTTCTCCAACAAGGAAAGGACAAAAGCACAGCAAAATTTCTTTTCGAGATGTTTCTCAGTTCGGGAGGTAGATTATAAAAAGGGAAGGTGTTAGCACCCTTTCTATCCGTGGTTATCCACGGGCTCTTAGGTACTTGCTCACTATGTTTTCAAAAATGTTTTGCTTTTCTTGTGTTTGTGGGTTTTGAAAAAGTTTGTTTGAAAAGAATGTGATTATATAATGAAAATTAGGGTAAAGAAAATGGGATTTGAATGTGCAATTGGGCCTCCAATGTTCACTTGAGTTCATCAATTTCTAGGCTAAATCGCAGGGACTTACGTGCAATTTTTGAAGTTGAAATGTGAAAGCAAAATGTAGCCGATATCGAGAACTAACTCCTGTCCGAAAATCGGCTCAATCGGATAAACGGTGAATTAATTATGAATTTTTGAAGTTTCAGCTCAGACAAACTTATTTTGGGCTCCAGTGTCGACTCTGACACATTCTTCAATAAAAAACTGGTATTGATCGGAACATAATCCGGTCTCGACTTTTGAAACAAAGTTGTAGATATATGAGTCAGTGACCTTGTGTGAAAATATGAGCCCAATCCGATAAAAATTAACCGAGTTATGAATTTTCGAAGTTTCGGCCTAGATGAAATAATATTCAGCATTCAGGATTTTCAGTGTGTCACGCACTCTGAGCAAAAAATGAAGGCCTTTTGAATACCGTTTGAACTCAATACCTTCCGTGAAAATGTAGCCAACTCAATTTGTGAAATTTTGGCGCCGAAACCAGCTCGATACGATGAAAATCGACCAAGTTATGATTTTCTGAACATGACGCAAATAAACTTCTGTCACAAATTTTCTGTACGAAAATACTTGATAAATCCACATTTTTGAAGACTTTCTGATTGAAATTGGCTTCTAGCCGTGAGAGATGAAATCATAGATGACGTCAAGACGGAATTTTGGCCACCGGAACGGGTTTAAAATGAGCCACGATCTTCAAGTTATGAATTTTTTAGCGCGTAAAAACTGCACTTTCAGCACACTTTTTTCACCATATTTCTTCGAGAAAACTCACACAGTCGGATACCTTCTGAATTTGAGCATACGTTAGGACATTAAGGACCACTTGAGGTCATTTGGATGTAAGGATCTTGATGCAACACAAAACCCTAATTTTGAATTGACTGCCTTAGGAGATGATTTGACTGTCCAACTCTTGAGCCATCTTGAACAACTTGGAGATGATTCTTGACATGTCTTGAGAAATATGGGAGGGAAAATTTTGGGGTACAACAGTTTCCCCTGTTCAATTCTCTTAAACCTGAGGATATAGATTGGCTTTCGAGCCTTTCGTGATCCGAAGGTGGAAGATAATTGAACACTAGAGTGCCCAGAAATTTGCACTCGCATGGTGTAGTATCAGCAATGTGATGTCGGGAATGGGCTTACAGATGCCATTTGGAGAGATGATGGATAGGAGGATGGGCTTATAAATGCTACCTGGAGATTGTTTGTTGAATTGTAATCTTGTAAGTTGAAAGAAGGAACCTGTGTAGGATTGCCCGATGATAAATCTGTGTAAAACTGCATCTTGGAAGGAAGGAAACCTGGGTAGGGTTGACTGATGCTGAGTCCGTGTGAAACTGCATCTTGGAAGGAAGGAAACCTGTGTAGGGTTGACTGATGATGAGTCCGTGTGAAACTGCATCTTGGAAGGAAGGAAACCGGTGTAAGGTTGCTTTGCACTACGTCGGGAAATTGCAAGGAGGAACCTGGGTAAGGTTACTTTGGGATAAGTTCGTGTAAAACTTCTGGGGGAACCTGGGTAAGGTGATAAGTCCGTGTAAAACTTCAGGATGAACCAGGGTAAGGTCATTGTGAGATAAGTTCGTGTGAAACTTCAGGATGAACCGGGGTAAGGTTATTTTGACGATGAGTTCGTGTGAAACTGCATCTTGGAACGAGAAGGAACCGGTGTAGGGTCTCCTGATGATGAGTCCGTGTAAAACTGCATCTGTGTAGGATTGACTGATGATGAGTCCGTGTAAAACTTCATCTGAAATTGAGAAGGAACCGGTGTAGGGTTGCCTTATGATGGGTTGTCTTCATTGACGGGTTGTCTTCATCGACGGGTTGTCTTCATTGACAGATTGTCTTCATTGACGGGTTGTCTTCATTGACGGGTTGTCTTCATTGACGAGTTGTATTCATTGACAGGTTGTCTTCATTGATGGGTTGTCTTCATTGACAGATTGTCTTCATTGACGGGTTGTCTTCATTGACGGGTTGTCTTCATTGACAGGTTGTCTTCATTGACGGGTTGTCTCTATTGACGGGTTGTCTTCATTGACAGATTGTCTTCATTGACGGGTTGTCTTCATCAACGGGTTGTCTTCATTGACGGGTTGTCTCTATTGACGAGTTGTCTTCATTGACGGGTTGTCTTCATTGACGGGTTGTCTTCATCGACAGGTTGTCTTCAACGACGGGTTGTCTTCATTGACAGGTTGTCTTCATTGACGGGTTGTCTTCATTGACGGGTTGTCTCTATTGACGGGTTGTCTTCATTGACAGGTTGTCGTCAGAAAAATCTTTAGGAATTGATTAAACTGGTTTTGTCTCCATTAACTGGCTTTGCCTTAGAAAAATCTTTAGGAATCGACTTAACTGATTTTGTCTCTATTGACTGAATTTGTCTCCTTTGACTGGGTTTGTCTCCTTTGACTGGGTTTGTCTCCTTTGACTGGATTTGTCTCCTTTGACTGGATTTGTCTCCTTTGACTGCTGAGAATTTTAACTGTATCTTTCCTGAAAAGCAAAGGTCAGTCGTATGCAATGCATGATATGGATTAAGCAATGATGTTCTCAACATAAATGAGATTGTATGATATGATACGTATATGCATGTGTCATGATGTATGAAACTGTGATGTTTTAGCTGGGGAAAATAAATCTCGGCGCTACTGGAGAATAGAGTTGGATTCTTCGTTTGCGCTGGGGATGATGAACGAAGATGATAAACTTGCAGGAGAGGATGACTCCGTTGGGGAATAAACTGGTGAAGAGATTATTCTGCGAGGGATTACTCTGTGGGGAGGAGATGCTTTGCTGAGATTTTAATGATAACTCCGCTGGGGATTCTGTTGATAAGCTCTGTTGGAGATTTTGATGATGATCTGCTGCCTGGGTTGTTGCTGCTGAATCAACTTCAAGGTTAAATGAGCTATCAAAAAAATAAGAAGCCAGGAAAAAAGTGGTCGAGGAGATCGACCAGAGTAATGCTAGCATCAAAACTCAAATCAAAGAATTGGAGGCCAAGATTGTTGCGAATGAAAAACACATAGAAGAGCTTCTTGCCACCAATGACTCTGAGAGCCAGGAGGAACTTGACAGTGGACTGAAGTATGCTGAAAAAGTCCAAGCCTTGGATGCAAAGATTAAAGCTCTCCATCAGTCGAGGGCTTTGTGTGAAAGGCGCTTGGAACTCCAAAAGATCAAATACCTCCAGATTAAGGCTACTCTTCCATTTTAATTAGACTTCTCTTTTGTATAACCATACTTTTGTAATGAATATTCGAACCCTTAGAATGGGTATATGTAATGTTTTTGAGCCATTTTGGCCAACTTAATGACTTATCCATTTAGGCTATATACTTCGACTGAGATCAATTGCTGGTGATTTTAACTTGAAGTGCTGGTCTATATTTTTTTAAATATTTACCATTTACTCTCAAGAGTCTTTTATCTTCACTTAATTATTCGATCTCATAGGCACCACCAGAAAATACTTGGATAATCTTAAAAGGTCCTTCCCATTTAGGAGACCATTTTCCCATGCTCATATCCTTTCGATCCATCGGGAGAATTAATTTCCACACCAAATCTTCAAGCATGAATATCTTGGGTTTTACTCTCTTATTATAAAAATTTTCCACTCTTTTCTTCTGTATCCTTAAGAGGTTAAAAGCCCTCAGTATTTCTTCTTCCAAATTAACTAGTTCATCTAACATCATATTTCAATAAGATTCAGAAGGAATATCTTGATGTCTCTGAATTCTTGTTGACTGCAGACAGATTTCTACTGGTAACACTGCATCATGATCATAGGTTAATCGAAATGGTGTCGTATTGGTGGCTTCTTTAGGAGAACTTCTACATGCCCATAATATTTGGTCCAACGTCTTATGCCAATTCTTTGGCTTTTTTCCTACATGTTTTTTTATTAAGCCAATCACTACCTTATTTGTCGCTTCGACTTGGCCATTGGCTTGCTCATAATAAGGTGTAGATGTTAACAACTTGAATCCCATTTTTGTAGCAAGTCCTTGCATTTTTTGACAAGTAAATACTGATCCTTGATCAATTGTTATTGTCTCAGGGATTCCAAACCTATATATAATGTTCTTTTGAATAAATTCAATGACATTTTATTGGTCTACATTGACTAAAGGAATTGCTTCGATCCATTTGGTGAAGTAGTCAATGCCCACCAATATATATTTTTGGCTTTTAAATGATGCTGGTCGAATCTCTCCAATAAGATCCAAAGCCCATCTCCTAAAAGGCCAAGGTTTCACAATTGAGTGAAGTTCGCTTGCAGGTACATGCTGGATACTTGTATGTACTTGACATTCTTGGCACCCTTTTGCAAACTCAACACAATCTTTCAACATAGTAGGCCAATATAATCCTTGTCGAAACAATAACCATTTCATTTTATGGCCTACTTGATGTGCCCCACATGCCCCAGCATGTGTAGTTGAAAGGGCTATATATGCCTTTGTTTCACTTAGGCATTTTAGTAGTACTCCTTCAGGCGTCTTCTTGAATAACTCATTTCCCATTAGAATATAACTCAACACCCTATACTTTGACTTTCGTTCTGTCGAAGTTGTTGGACTTTGCAAATAATCTACTATAGGCTTTCTCTAATCTTGCTCTGTTAGATTGTCTATGAATGAAATCTCGAAGTTTTCTTGGTCAACGTACCCCAACTTTGTTGTTTCTAAATCTGTTGGAGATAACTTGGTTGATACTACCCTTCCTCTAACTTCGATCGCTTGTTGCAATTTTTTTTTGAAGTTTTATACCCAGATGGGATCTGTGCTAAGTCATTAGCCACTTGATTTTCTAATCTTGGTATATGTCGAATATTGATCACTTCGAATTTTTTCAACAAGCGATTGGCTATTACAAAATACATGATCAAATTTTTTCTTATACATTTGTATTCTTTTGTAACTTGCCTTATGACTAACTCTGAGTCTCCCATTATTTTGACTCGAGTTGCCCCCAATTCCAACAAGATTTCAAGGCCAACAATTAAAGCTTCATACTCAGCTTCATTGTTCTAACAAGAACCTTCGATCTTGTACTTGAATTTTGTTGGAATTTTATTTGGAGAAATAATTAGAACTCCCACTCCAGTTCCATCTTTATGACTGGAACATTCGAAGTATAAGTTCCAGGGTTCAACCTCCAAATAATTTAAGGATTCTTCACTTATTGAGTGGTCGACTATAAAGTCTGCTACCACTTGTCCCTTTACATCCTTGAGAGGCATAAAGGTTAGTGAATACTCAGTTAATGCAAGTGCCCATTTGCCAACTCGACTGTGCAAGATGGGTTTCGACAACATATATTTGAAAACATCAAAATGAGATGAAATGTAAACATTAATTGGTTTAATATATTGCTTGAGTTTTGTACATGAGAAGTAAAGACATAAACATAGTTTTTCAACTTTGCTATATCTAGTTTCTGCATCATTTAAAACTCTACTGAGGTAGTAGATGGGCCTCTCGACACCATTCTCATCCTCTTGAGCCAATATGCTCCCTAAAGTTCTATCAGATATAGCTATGTACAATCTCACACTCCTATTTCTACAAGGAGGCATCAGAATAGGTGTCTTGGTGAGCTATCCTTTGATTATGTCGAAGGCCTATTGTTGTTCTTGCCCCCATTCGAATCCTCCTTTGTTGAGTCGAAGTAAGAGTAAGAAGGCTTGCGTTTTCCCACTTAAGTTGGAATAAATCTCCTCAAGAAATTTATCTTTCCAAGGAGAGATTGCAATTCCTTATTGTTTATTGGCGCTTTCTCTTCCAAAATGGCCTTGGTCTTGTTTTGGTTTATTTCAATTCCTTTTTTGTGGACCAAAAATCCTAAAAAAAACCCTACCTTTATACAGAAAGCGCACTTTAGAGGATTCATCTTCAGACCATAGCTTCTCATCCTTTCAAAGGATTGTCGAAGATGGTCTATGTGATTCTTCCCTGAAACAGATTTGACAACAATATTGTCAATATAAATCTACATGAAATTTTCAATAAAATCACGGAAGATAGAATTCATTTCTCTTTGATATGTTGCCCATGCATTTTTTAGGCCAAAAGGCATTACTACCCATTTGTGAGTGCCTAAAGCCCCAGGGCATCGAAATGTTGTTTTCGATACATCTTCTTCAGCAATGAAAATATGATTGTACCCAGAGTATCCATCAAGCATACTCATGTACTCGAAGTCAGCGGCAGAATCAACAAGCATTTCTGCCACAAGCATTGGATATTCATCCTTAGGTGTTGCAACATTTAGATCTCTAAAATAAATACACACCCTTAATGTACCATTTTTCTTTATAATAGGTACTATATTTGCAATCCATTCGACATACTTGGTTGTTCGAATGAACTTGCATTTCAACAGTCTTTCGACTTCCGTCTTGATCTTCGACAAGATCTCTGGTGCAAAATGCCTTGGAGTTTGCTTGACATGTTTTTTCCCAGGCTTTATTGGTAGTTGAAGTTCCACCAATCCTCTGTCGAGACCAGGCATTTCGTCATAATCCCATGCAAAGCAGTCTTTAAACTCCTTTAGCAATTAGATTACTTTGACTCTAAGCTCCGAATCTATCTTTGCACTTATATATGTTAGTCTCTTCACCATTACTTCGCCCAAGTCTATCTCCTCAAGAGGATCTTGCGCTAGCATTTTAATATTGCTTTCAAACGGATCCTTCTCGAAACCCAAAGGGTCATCATCGTAGATGGAATCTAGCCTCTGGCTTTGCACTTCCTCCTCTCTTGAGTCAGGTGGTTCTGGGTCGAAATCTTTCCAAGGGCCTTCTGGAAGTGGCACTTGCTCATTGGCTTTGACAGCCATATACTTCACTTCAGCCTCTAAGGCCGTTATCATTCTGTTTTCGGCCACATATGCCGAAATCCGTTGTAATGCTTGTGACTCAGTCATGATCACTGAAATCACTTCCCCATCCCGTTGGCCGTATATCATCAATTCCTCTGAAACCAATGTTTTACAAATCCTCCCTATCCCATTGGAATCCATGATCTGAGTGTAGGTATAGGGAGCAAAAAGCATTGGATACTGGCGCCAAGTTGAAGTCTGGAGTATTACATGGCCCTATGTGGGCCAAATTTTTGTCGAAGCATGTTCTGTCGACATTGTTGACTTCGACCATATAGTAACTTTGATCAGCTTTAATGTTCTCTACTATGTCGTCTGGGCACCAGATTGTAACGCGTTGATGCATCGATGATGACACTGCTCCTATGCCATGAATGCACTCCCTGCCTAGGAGCAAATTGTAGTTGGGTTTTGCTGAGATGACCATAAACATGGTTGGTCGAACTATGGTCCCCACTTTGAGGTCCAATTGGATTACTCCCATGGTAGTCCCAATTCCACCTTCATAGTTTGATAAAACCATGTTATGGGGCTTGATGTCTTTATCTCCCTTACCCAGCTTTCTCAGCATACATTGAGGGTTATGTTAACTGTGGCCCTACAATCAACCAAGACTTTGTTGATGGTCGCCTCCCCTATTTTTGCTTTTATGAACAAGGGTTTGAGATGATTCCTTATTGCTTCAGTGGGATGCTCGTAGAAGGAATTTTTCTCTTCTACACATCCATTGTTCATAACATAGTAGCATACTGGCCTGTGTTTGGCCATTTCTTGTTCAACCTCCCACTCGGTTTCTTCGACTTTGACCAGTTGGCCATATTCTTTGGGCAGCAAAGACACCATATTTACCATGATGTCTAATGTAGCATCAGAACCAGAATCAGATTCTTCTTTCGATTTATCTTGTTTAGGCCATACCAGCCTTCTAGCAATTGGCTTTTTCTCCAAAGGCATTATTGGTTTAGCCTTTTCTTTTCTTTACAGCAAGTTAGTGCTTGTTTCTGGTTGGGGCCCTTCTGCAGCTTCTCTTTCAGCCTTTCACCTTCTCTGATACCTTCTCCATTGGGAGCGAGTCATAGGGTTCTTTCCTTTATAATTGTTCGACACGTGCGCAACCCTGTTTGTTGTTGTTGACTTAAATTCCTTTCTGTAGGCCAAAGAGGATCCTCTTGGCATATCGAACATCTGGCATTTTCCCTCGTTAGGACTTTTTCTATTTGTTGCCTTCAACCAAGTGTCCACAGGAACATCTGTTGGAGGCTTGAAGGTTGATGGCCTATTCACCTGGTTTACTGACCCCTTTTAGTATCCTCTTCTAGGGTTATACCTTACTTCAGGATCCATGTTAGGCTGGGCAATGTTGCCCCATTTTTTTCTTTGTTGCACGCACACCTTGTATGTGTTCAACGAATTTTTTGTCGAAGATAGAACTGCATCTGGGACACAACATAACTTCTGACTTCTTTTTCTGGAATCTGTGTAGAAAATCTGCCAGATTATCATTTTCCTTAGGAAATGCAAGCTTGTTGATTTCCTCTTGTCTGATGCTGTCTTCTGAATCTGTAGCTTTAGGTTCAGACACTTCAACCATATTTATTTCCACGTTTCTCTTTCCAGCTATACTTAGCTTCTACATCTTAGCCTCTAGGCTTTCTGTTGAACCCGTGACAACAGCCAAGTAGGAACCTTTAGTAGTTCCTTTGTTTGAACCTTCAGTGGCTCCCTTGTTTAGGCCTTTAGTAGCCTTTTTTTGTACCTCTTCGACAACTTTCCTGCTAACGTCCTCAGTGAAACTGCCAAAAACAGGTTTGTTGATGAAGTTTTCTGAGACTTCGACCATATTGATGCATGAAGGTTCAGTATAATGGGAATATGCCAACAACGGGTTTGCATCAATCTTCATGGGTGGTTTGTCAGCAAACTTGAGTCTGCCTTCTTTTATTGCGCCTTGAACGAGATCCCTGAAAAGAAAACATTATGAGGTTTTATGTCCCCAAAAATCATGATATTTACAAAAACCTCTCTTTTTCCTTTTATCTAAAGGAGGCATTTTTGCCTCTGGGTGCATTATCATCTGACCATCTTTAACTAACAAGTCAAATATTTCGTCACATTGTGTGACGTCAAAACTATATGTTTTCTTTGGGAACCCATCACTACTCTTTTCAGATTCAGTAGGATTCTTTCCATTTGACGGTGTTAATAGTCAGAAAGAAAATTGTGGCCCTTGCTTTAATTATGCTAGGTCAACCTCGCTCTCTTTGATAGTTATAGGGCCATTAGATATCTCTGTGTGATACGGTGGTAGAATCGACTGTTAATACTAGTTTATGTTTTGTATTCACAAATGTGCGGTAAGCAAGAGTCGCCACCGACTTTTCTTTTATCCAACAAAGGAAAGGGTGAAAAGAACAGAAAAAGACATTTTTCGAGATTTTTTGAGTAAGGGGGGTAGATTATGGAAAGGGAAGGTGTTAACACCCTTTCCATCCACACGGGCTTTTAAGTACTTGCTCATTTTGAAAATTGTTTTCGTGTTTGTGTGTTTTGAAAGACATTTGAAAGCGCCTTAGTGCGACGAACTTTGTAATGTTTCTCGGAATAGTAGAGAAAGTATCCAAAGTGTTTTGAAATTGTTTTTTTGAAATAAGTGTAAGTGTAAAAAATTTGTTTTATTTGAGCAAGTATCTAAGAACTATCTAAATACTCAAAAAGGTTTGTTCTTTTCCTCTTTTCCTTTAGACAGTGCTATCCTACTATTAGTGACTAGGTATCCCTATTGGTGGATGTTTGAGGGACAATCGAAGGGACGTTTTACATTGACAAAAGCAACTTGTGGAGACGCTTCAGCAATTTTGTTTTAGGGACTAGATCATTTACCGAAAGGTAACTGTAGGGTCATCGAGGGACTATGATCTTTTTGATTTATGGGTCTTTGCTAAAGAGTTCCTGACTCATGACTGTTTTATTTATTAAAGGAAACCAAAGTGGGATACCCCAGGGGTGCTTATGTTCAATTATGTTTGATTCAGTTATTTTTTGTCTTTTTGTTAAGTTTGCTAACGTTTGATTATTAGTCTTTTCATACACGTCTAGTTACTAGCAGTTAATATATATACATGAATTTAAAGTACATAAATGTAAAGTGCAGGAACGTAAATCCTATGCTATTACATTGCTTTGTGAGAGGTACATTATAGAAATGCGAAAAGTAAAATCCTAGTTACTATTACAAACTGGGAAGCAATTACAATAAGATAAAAAAAATGCGAAAAAAAATAAATGCGCAAACAAATTGAAATGGACGTCTAAATCCTAAGGAAAAGAAATATTTTTGTATGTTTTGTTTTATTTTAAAAAAATACAACCTAAGTCTATTTAATTTTAATTTGAAAAAAATTAAAATAATCAAATAGAATTAATTTACAAAAATTAACTTTGATTATGAAAGACCCTAAGTCTGTTTTTTTGTGATCTTTTTGATTATGATTTTATGTTTACAAAAAAAAGCTAGTAGATATAACGTAAGTAAAACAACGCAATCGAGGGAACAGATAGTGAATAAAAGGGTGCGATTTTGAAATAAAAAGGTAAGCCTGGATCTAAAAGAGCCCGAGTTGCTTTTCGATCCAGAGGGCTGATCGAAGGCCTCATTTGAGGGTCTTGGGGGCGCTAGATCTGCAAGCAAATT
This sequence comes from Vicia faba, assembly GCA_948472305.1. Classification (NCBI taxonomy): domain Eukaryota; kingdom Viridiplantae; phylum Streptophyta; class Magnoliopsida; order Fabales; family Fabaceae; genus Vicia; species Vicia faba. The sequence goes on from OX451739.1 coordinate 618,620,196, forward strand.
TGTCAGAATTGAAAATACAAGGTATGGGATTCGAACCCTGGTCCCTTCGATTGCACGAATTCCCTTTCACCACCTGAGATGCTTGCTCATTCGAGATACATGACACCTGCTTTGGGTCCTGCAAATTAGTTAGTTCGAAACCAAACAAAACAGAAAACATTCCATTCGAAATTAATCCGTGAACCCGAATTTGGTGTTGTTTCGATTTGCCACAACCTGTATCATGGGTTTCAAAGGTAACCAGCTTCAAAAAACCCTATCCATGGTGTTCGAACGTGTGGACACTACAACTTGCATAAATTTTGTTAAATTGCTCACAAATAACAACAAAAACTATGAACATGCAATCATGAGTTTAATTTTAGATTAAGTGGGATTGAACATTTTTACCATTGGAGGTGCCTTGATCTGCAGTCCTGGGTGTGAGATGGCTGGGGCAGGAGCGAGTGTACATTTATGTGAACTCCAAGGACACGATCAGAGTGTTAATTTGGACGGAAGGTGCCTGCAATGGTATGGAGTTTTGACAACTTTGGAATTTGATGCTACTTTCTGGAACTTCGTGGGGCAGGCTGCATTTTTTGTAAGGCAATATATGTGTGTCCTTTTTCTCTGAGATTATGAGGTTTATATAGACAAGGAATTTTAGGTCAACATTTGTGTATCAAATCTTGGTCCATTATGATGAAGAGATTTGATTTGATTTCTTCATAAAAACTTGCTATATTTGATTCAATCAGGTGCCCATCTATTTTCATGCGTTACTGCCAGCCTGTTATGAGTTGTTTGGGCCTCCAATATGATGAAAATTGAAAGATGACATGCCCCTACAGATCCATTTACCTTCGAATTTGTTCTCTTCGAAGGCTCTAAGCTCCAATTCGAATTACTCAGAGCTTTCCTCATCAGAGCATTGTTTCCTTTGAAAGCTATGAACTCTAATTCGATATTCACTAGCTTCAATGGCACATCTCCTTCGATTGAGCCACCATATGGTTCGATTGCCTTATTTGAAGAAAATCACCCTGGTCGAATCAGCTCTTGTGGAGTTAGGAACAGACAAGGAAAGAATCTTGCCTTTAACTCAGGAATTGAATCCACAATCAACATTGAGTTCTTGCCATATTTGTAAGGAAAACATGCCATTTTGAACTTTGGGTGAACCTGGACATGTTAGGATCACGGTTCCTTCAATTAAGTCTCAATTTTTGCTCTCTTAGATGGATTTGAACTTGGTTCAATCGAAGAATTATCTTGTTGACTGGTCGAAGTGTTGTTCTACTCTCTTTGATGGCTCTAAATCCCGATTCGAATTGCCAAGAACTACCCTCATCAGAATATTTATTTTTCCTTCGAAGGCTCTGAATTCAAATTGCTTATATTATCAGCATCAAAGCTTCTTCGTTTGAACCATTGTCTGCAGAAATTCGAAAGGCTCAGAGTTGTCCTCTCCAATCTGCATGAATTCGAATGGCCCATCATCAGAGCTTCTGGAACCCTCTCAGTTCTTGCTCTTTTTGATCTCATTTTCTCTAACTTGGACAATCAGAATATCACCCTGTTGATATGCCAATCGAAACATCACTTGGTTAACATGCCTGTCGAAAGGCACTTTGTACGCTCTAACAAAAAATAACTTCATTTAAGATGCCCGTCGAAGCTGCCTTGTTGGAGATTCCCATCGAAAGGCCCTATACCAATCGAAGGACCTTTTGCAGATGCTAATCGAAGGACCTTCTGCAGATGCCAATCAAAGGACCTTTTTGCAGATGCCAATTGAAGGACCGTTTGTAGATGTTAATCGAAGGACCTTTTATAGATGCCAATCGAAGGATACTTAACCATCATCCAAAAAATTTCCTTTTCTTTAGACAAAGGTTTGTAACCACCTATGCAAGAGGAAATCTTGGAAAAACATGAGAGGAAAAATTTTGGGGTACAACAGTTGTCCCTGTTCAATATTCTTAAACCTGAGGATGTAGATTGGCTTGTCTGCCTTTCGTGATCTGAAGGTGGAAGGTGATTGACCACTACAGTGCCCGGAAATTTGCACTCGTCTGAAGTAGCACTGTTGGTGAATAATATCGGGAATGAGCTTATAGATGCCATTTGGAAAAGATGACAGAAGATTGTCGGAGATGGGCTTAAAGATGCCATCAAGAGAATATGACGGTGAGTCGTTAGGGATGGGCTTAAAGATGCCATCTAGAGAACAATGTTGATTTAATGAGATATTCCTTTGTGGGGATTCCTATTCCTGTTGTCGAGGAGGAGTCCTCTTGAGGAATGTTGGTCTCTGTTTTGGGAAATAGAGTCTAGGAGCTTCAGTTGTCCATTACTCTACCGGGGGGTTATCTCTTGGCTGGAGAGAAGAAAGCGAATTGCTATATGGTCAAGATTCGGGCTTCACATCGACTTACTGAGGATAATAAGGCTGACTGTTATTCGGTCGCATTCCAGGCTTCACAGCAACTTATCGGGGAATATGAAATTAACTGCTATCTGGTTGGACTCTAGGCTTTACATTTTCTTTAACTGGGTAAGAATCAGAAAATCTTAGTGTCGATTTAACTGAACCAGAGGAAATATCTACCGGCAAAGAATCAGAATAAATCATTGGTGGATTTAAACTGAACTAGTAGAGGTCTTAGATTGTCTTCAACTGGAATAGAAATCAGAAAAATCTTAGTGTCGATTTAACTGAACCAGAGGAAGGTCTCGAATTGTCTTCAATTGGAATAGAAATCAGAAAGATCTTAGTGTCGGTTTAACTGAACTAGAGGAAGGTCTTGAATTGTCTTTAACTGGAATAGAAATTAGAAAAATCTTATTATCGATTTAACTGAACCAGAGAAAGGTCTTGAATTATCTTCAACTAGAATAGAAATCAGAAAAATCTTAGGATCGATTTAAATGAACTAGAGGAAGGTCTTGAATTAACTTTAACTAGAATAGAAATAAGAAAAATCATAGTGTCGATTTAACTGAACCAGAGAAAGGTCGTGAATTAAATTTAACTGGAATAGAAATTAGAAAAATCTTAGTGTTGATTTAACTGAACAAGAGAAAGGTTTTGAATCATCTACAACTAGAATAGAAATCAGAAAAATATTAGGATCGATTTAATTGAACAAGAGAAAGGTCTTAAATTAACTTTAACTGGAATAGAAATCATAAAAATCTTAGTGTCGATTTAACTGAACCAGAGAAAGGTCTTGAATTAACTTTAACTGGAATAGAAATCATAAAAATCTTAGTGTCGATTTAACTGAACCAGAGAAAGGTCTTGAATTAACTTTAACTGGAATAGAAATCAGAAAAATCTTAGTGTCGATTTAACTGAACCAGAGAAAGGTCTTGAATTAACTTTAACTGGAATAGAAATCAGAAAAATCTTAGTGTCGATTTAACTAAACTAGAGAAAGCTTTTGAATTATTTTCAACTGGAATAGAAATCAGAAAAATCTTAGTGTCGATTTAACTGAACCAGAGGAAGGTCTTTTGAGAATGATCTTTCTGAGGAAAATGTTGAAATAGCCCTTCGTCAGACGTATCCTTTGAGAAGACTGCTAGTTCATATAAGTAGTCAATGGTGTTTGTTGATTTGATCTTTCTTGAAAAGGTAAAGAGTTAGTCGTATACAATGTCATGATGTATGAAATGCATTGTGTAATGATGGTCTCAAAATAAATGAGATTATGATGTATGCAATATGCATGCGCACGTTATGGTGTATGAATATGGAATGTTGTTGCGATATTTCCTAGTCTGGGAAAATAAATCTTTGACTACTGCTAGAGAGTATTGGGAAGCTGAATCCCAGACTGCTGTTTGGTAGATGAGGAATATGGTTCTCTCATTTCCGCTGGGAATGATACATGGAGATGATTCTCCGGGGATTTCCTATTTCCGTTCGGGGATACTCTGTCGGGGATCTTTGACTTCTTCTTGAGAATGTTCCGTCGGGTAGACGGTGCTCTGTTGGAAGATCTAACCAATGTAGAGAAATAAACTTCGTTGGGGGATGAACTTCCGCATCTAGAGAAATAAACTCTATCGGGGATGAGGATTTATAAGTTGTTTAAGATTTGTAAAACTCATCTGGGGAACATTGATTTAACCTCTCTAAGGGAACTTTTCTGGAGAAGGTACCCGCTTGGGGAAGCAGAGGTCAAAACTTCAATTGTTTTCACTCTGCGGGGATATATACATCACCAGGACGTATGTTGAGGATGCGGTGGTGACTTCGCATCAGGACGTCCCTGCCCCTGTACCTGCTGGAGAAATTACCTACGGATATTTTGTGGGTGGATCTATGTAGTGATCGTATCTGAACTGTACTTGAAACATGTGTCGAATGAGTGTCTGAATGACATCCGTCTCTAGATCGTATATGAACTATACTTGAAACATGTGTTAAATGAGTGTCAGAATGACATCCGTCTCTGGATCGTATCTGAACTGTACTTGAAACATGTGTTGAGTGAGTGTTAGAATGACATCTGTCTCTGGATCGTATCTGAACTGTACTAAAAGAAAGTCTGAATAAGTATCAGGATAACATCCGTCTCTAGATCGTAACTGTTTCTAGAAGAGAAATCTGGAATAAGTATCAGGATAACATTCGTCTTTGGATCGTACCTGAACCATTTCTAGGGGATAATATAGAGTAAGTACCAGGATGATATCCGTATCTGAATCGTACCTAAACTATTTCTAGAAGAGAATCTGAATAAGTATCAGGATAACATTTGTCTCTCGATCGTACATGAACTGTTTCTAGAAGAGGACTTGGTTTATTTAGAATGTTTCCGTTGGGAATTCCTGTTTAATTGTTTTTCAGAAGAAATCCTCTAGGGAACATTGATTTTGCTTGATTGTACGTGATTCGTTGCTGGAATTCATGTCTAATGCCCCAAGTGATTCAGATGGAGATCTTCCCCTGGCTATTTGGCATTTTTGAGAGATTCCTTGAATCTTGACTTGACTGCCCCAGATGATGGACAATGATCATTCCGTGCCCCTTGGTTGGAAGTGTTTTTCCACTTGAGGTGAACCTTTTCATTGAGAAGGTTTTTGTTCACTAGATATTCATCATGTGAATTTCTCTGTTGTCAAACAGATAAGTATGTGCAAACAACTATATTCAAATAATGAAAAGTTTATGCTTGTCTTGAAGTTTTTGAAAATTCATTTTTTCAGTAAAAACAAATTTTGCAAGAGGGTGATATCAACTCATGATTTATAGCAAACCTTACAGGAGTCAGGATACCTTTTGTAATAGTATGCTTCTGAACTAACCTATGCTTCAGTTAGGACTTTTAAGGGTTGTAACATGGTCTGGTTCACGGTTTAAGAAACAAAGGATAAAGGATCAAAATCTATTTGTACCCACCCGTTCTTCGTGATGTTTTTCAGTCATATGCTCAGTTAATTGTGTGTTTAGATCCCGATTGAGTCCGACATCTTGTCCTTGATATTCTAGTGATGGTTCGAAAACTTGAACATTTGTCTGAGAAGGAAGTCTTTTTTGTGAAATTTTCTTTTTGCTAAGAATTTATAGGACCTCTTTCTTTTTGATTTTTGCTATCCCTGTCTTTTTCCTGAACTGTTTCTTTAGTGATTATAGCCAGCGGGATGCCTCAATTTTTCTTAAGTCTCCTTCACAGGTTTTGACTTAATAGGCTTTTACTTTGAGAGATAATGACTGCCCGTTCTTAATGATTATGTGGAACCGTTGGCATCTTATACACTATTTGTCGTGTATGAAGGGAAAGCTTGCGACTGAATGCACATCTGAATTAACTGAGAAAACTATCCTATCCCAGGTTATGATTAAGGGTTTTAATTTGTGCGAAAATAAAAACTCCTACTTCTTAGGCTCAAAGGGGTTGACTAGGGATTATCTTCCTTATAACTCCACTATTTAGGATTTGAAACAACGCTTGTACATCGTCAGCGAGGTCTGTTCAAAAGCATATTGTAGAGATTGTGGTATCATTCTCGCCATCCTCCCTCTAAAGGCTTAGAGCTTTTAATCAAGAGTTGAATATCACAAAAGGGAAGTAATAAAGCAATTTAAGCATAATGAAAAAAAGTTAATTCAAGACAAACATGTGTTATGCATTAATGGAATAACAAAGTTTGACATGACAATAATTGTTTGAACAAACAAAGAAAATACAACGTGAGAATTCAAATGAACAAAAATGCTCTCAATCCTGACCATGATTTGGCATGGGAGAAGTGATCACGTTGGGAGTCTCAGGAGGGTCGAACTCAATCTCCTTGGCGTTAATCATATTTTTAATCTTGTATTTCAGCGCCCAACAATCGTTAGTATCGTGCCCAGGACTGCCAGAATGATAGGCACACCTTGCATCAAGATTGTAGTTAGGATAAGAAGTCTTAGGGTTTGGATGAGGTTCTATCAAAGTAATCAAATTCATCCTCAACATATGTTATAATGCTTGAGACAATGTCATGTTGATTTTAGTAAACTGCCTCTTGGGCTTGTCTTGCTGATTACCTCATGGCTGTTTTTGGATCCGTTGTTGAGCTCGTGATGTAGCAGCAAATTGGAAAGGTCCACTCTCCACCAAGCCAACTCCTTGTCTCATCAGGCTGATTAATGACTTGATCCTTAGCCTCGACCATTTGTTTCATACGGTTGCGACCGTATTGATGAAGTTTGCTGACAAGGATTATTAGCTCCTCTTGTCCTCGGGCTAGGCTTTGGATAAGAGCCATTTGACTTATCATCTGGGTCCTCATCCTTTCCACCTCAGCTTGCAGTTGTTCAACCTGGTCATCCTCGTTGTTATCAGGACGTTTCTTGGTCAGATTCCCAGCGAGGAGTGCTTTCAATTCTTCCTTCCCCTTGTATAGGTTTAGGAACATTTCCATGAACTGAGCCTCTTGAGTTTGGAGAACTCTGTTGTCTTGTTTGAGAGCCATTGTTGAAATAAACAGCGAGAACATGAGAGACCTGTACTGGAGACTACCTGTCATATAATGACATGTATGATATGCAAATGTCTTCAAGGATCTCGCAGGGTAAACACAAGAAAGGAGTTGACTGCAACTTTGATTGAAGAACTTCATATTGTTGAATGTCCTTCTACGAGAATCAAGCTCACCATATCGAGTGGGTCATAGTCTTTAACTCAAGTTATCGTGTTTTGATCTTTTGACGACATTGGCTAGAGGAAAATAAATCCCCTTTCCCCTTGCTAGACGTCTGGTTCATCATAACCTGCATCACAGGCCCTCGAGATCCTTGAAATGGTTAAGGAAATGCTATGGTATGATGCTATGATGTGTATGTTATGCGTCAAGTAAAAATGTAGGGTGATGAAGACAAGTAGGTCTTGCTAGAAATCCAGGTTATTGGATAATGACTCATATCATCAGATAATAAACAAAACCCTGCAAAGAGTTTAAGTCGTTAGATAGTGAAAGCAAGTAAGTCACACAAATAGCCTTAGGTTCAGGCTTGCATGAGTTCCATAGGTAAGTACCCTATTGAAGTTTAGTGGGCTCAACCTGTCCTATCAATAGTAACCGGGTTCTAGGGAATCTCAAATATCACTGATTTTTCCCACAAGTTTCATTCCGATCAATAACTGACTTGCCACCAAACAAAACTCGGGAGTCAAATCTCAATGAGTGTAGTATCGAGTATCAAACGACTTAAGACTACACCAAAGATGACTATCTCACTACATCCTAATGGCCAAGTTGGTCAATTAAAGGCTCTAAGGTTAGTTGATGCTTTATGACACCACACAGCGGCTCTGTATTCTCCTCGATTAACTCAAGGGCTACCGTTACCAACCAAAGTGTCACATTAATGTAGATATCGCTTCAATCGTGTCGGTATACCCGACACAGTTTCTATGATTTATTGCTACTTACCTAATGTGCCCCAGATCCGGGTATATGATCTATACAAGAATACCCAAGTATAAACCTGAAATGTAAAGCAAGCAAGTCAAACAAGTTAAGCATTTAAATATGATCTAGCTCTAAGTTAACCCCGATTTTAGTGTCATTTCCCCAGCAGAGTCTCCAGTTCTCTGATACGGTGGTAGCACCGACTGTTAATACTGGTGTGATATGGTGGCAGAACCAGACTATTTTGAGAAATGCTGGTTTGCGTTTTGCGTTTTTGTTCACAAAATGTCGCGGTAAGCAAGAGTCTCCACCGACTTTTATTTTATCCAACTGGAAAGGAAAAAAAGCACTGAAAATTCCTTTTTTGAGATTTTGAGTACGGGGGGTAGATTATAGAAAGGTAAGGTATTAGCACCCTTTCTATCCGTGGTTTTCCATGGGCTCTTAGGTACTTGTTTATCATTTTAAAATTGCTTCCGTGTTTATGTGTTTTGAAAAGTTTATGTTTTACTTCATTTTAACCCTTGCTTCTGTCTTCAAGGGTGTTACGAAGTGTTTTTGAAAACTTTGTTTGAAAAGAGTGTAAGTGTGGAAAAGATTTGTTTTGAGCAAGTACCTACTAGCATCTACCTACTCGAAAAAAAAGAATGTTTCTGTTCTTGCTTCCTTTAGACATTGCTATCATACTATTAGTGAGTAGGTAGCACCATCGTTGGAGTTTGTAAGGGTAAATTCAAAAGGGACATACGATCACTAAAGCAATGTTAGGACGTCTTAGTAATAACCCTAATGTCTTAAGATCATATTCGAGACAACATTTCCGAGGCAACATTTCTGAACGGGACTTTTGATCTTTGTTTAGACAAGAGAGCGACCACAAAAACACCTTATACTTAATGATCGTTTACCGAAGGCAACCGAAGTGAGAGTATACCCTAGGAGTGCGCATGTGCGAGTGATTTTATTTCAAGTTATTATCTTTGCACATTTAAGGTTTGCTAACTATTTTAAAATTAACATACATTCTTGTCATGCAGTCCTATTATCATACATCTAACAGTTAGTATTTGCAAAAATTAAAATGCGAGAAATAAAACTACGCTATTACAAGGCTTCGGGGAAGGGGATTAATTACATAGCCAAAAACCCATAAAAAAAACGATAAATAAACTAAAAATACTAATTAAACTATTACATCCCATGAGCAGTTACATTAATATCGTAAAAAATAATAAATCCGCGATGAATCGAGAATAAGGAAAATTAGGGTTTTGACCCTGTCTAAACCTAGTTGCAAAAAAAATCATTTTTTGTTGTTAGAAAAAAAAGGTTTTAATGAATAAATACAAACCTAATTACTAATTAATTTAAATTAAGAAAAATAATTAATTTGGCCTATTTTTTATATTTTTGTTATTTTGAGAAAAGAAAATAAAAGTTAAATCAAATAAAACCTAATTTTCTAATTTATTTTAATTTATTTACAAAAGATTAAAATTACTTTAAAATTAAATTAAACTAATTAAATTAATTTTGACAAAATATATAAAAGCCTAAATTCTAATTTGATGAAAATGATTTTATGAGTTTTGTAAAAAATAATTAATTTTTTTGTGAGAAAATAATTTAAACAAAATAATTAAATAAAAGAAAATAAATAAAAGAAAAGAAAGGAGAATTGGGCCTGGTATCAAAAGTAGAAGGGGAGGTGCCAATCTGATTTCTGGCCCAATAAGCCTTGGTCCAAGGTTGACCTTCATGATCCAATGTTGCACGTTTGACCAAGCCTATGGTAGACCTCCATTTTGAATCCTTGGATCTAGCGCATGGACATCTGGTTGGCTGTCCCTTGAGGGCGTATGGTGAACCCCTTGCCTGTACACATGCCTAATTATACAAGAAAAAACAATATGAAATAATATAGGGGACCTGGGATTTGAACCCAGGCCCTTTGGCTTTTTCTCTCTCCCACTGACCAGCTGAGCCAACGCGTTTTGTTGTACATGAAATATCAAATAGACATTATATTGGAAACAAGCGAAAGTGATATATTAAATGCGCGAATTTTTGAATGGATGAATCATTGCCTGCCACGTCTCCTTTCTTCTTCCTCTCTCCGTTGGTAAAAGTCCAAGACTTTTACCTACAGACAAATGTTTGTAGCTATAGCCCCTGTGATTTCCAAAATCTCACACAAGCATCATAAACGAAAACTAAAGGTACAGATTAATTCGTCTTGACCTTGTGAGCACCATGGTGCCTCTCTTTTGGGCCAATTTCACCTTCATAAGAAAACCCTAAAACAAACCAAGAAAACCTAACAATGGTGGATCTTTGTATAGTTAGAAAAAAATGCAATTAATCATTACCAATAGCTTACAAATGTTTCACTGAACAAGAATATATAAAGAATTCATGCTACAAATGCCAAAATAGTGATATTGAATTTCAAGAAAGTGCCAATGTCATGAGACACTTATAGTGAGTTTTTATGCACGAAAACACTTGCTAGTGATTGGGATAAACTCCTTGAACACCCAAGAAGCGAATGAGATAGCTTGGAAGGCTTGAAATATCCTGGAACTATGAAATCAGATTGCCACTTTTTCTTAATTTTTGAAAGTTCTCCTTCTCTTTTCACGCCTCTAACCCCTTGTGCTTTTGGTCTGGATTTGTTCTATATGTAGCCTTGAGTGAATTAGGTTTACAAACTTGCTCCAAATCATTGCAATTATGAAGATTTGATCCATGATTTGATTCTTATTCAAATATTTCTAAATCAAGCAAAACTCAATATTTTTGTGTACAAACAAGCCTTGCATGATTTGATTTCATTTCTAGCTGTATAAGAGACCTAAACATGCACAAAATCTCAAGCTTTTATTAGTTTTGATATTTTCATGATTTTATTTTGATTTAATTTGATTTAATTGAAATAAAAATCAAAATAAATGACAAAAATAAAATAAAGGCAAGTGGGAAGGATCATGGGTCGTGGACCATGGTACAAACTCAATACAAGCACAAAATGTTGGGCCCACTTGTCAAAAATTACAATTTGAGGCATATTTGACTTTTGGCAATTTTGCAAAAAAGGTCAACTTCACCAATACATAACTCCTTCAATTTTGACTCTATGAGGGTGCTATTGGCCTTTTTAGAAATATTATGATGTCCTATAATCAACCCTTTTTGTCTCATCTCAATTGAGTCTTCCATGTTCATGTATGAAGCTTTGACAAAAAGGTGTTTTTGTTGACTTTTCAAAATGACTTATAATGTCCAAATTCATAACTTCTTGTGAGTGCATATTTTAAACTTGGGATCTGAATATGAATTGTAAGGCATTTCATCCTCTTCAAAATGAGCTTTGTATGGGTCATTTCTAATAAAGTATGAGAACGTTATGCTTGGTCAAAGTTGAGTTGACTTTTTCTACAAAACCCTAATTTAGCAACTTTTGGGTTTTGATGAATTGTGAGCAATCCTTGATGAAACATGATAAAACCTTGATCAAATGATGAATAATAATTCAAAATGAGGATGTTGACCAAAAATCTTGAAGTTTGACTGTATGTGGGCCACAATTGACTTTTGCCCTAGCATAGTCGATTTTCAGGCCTTTGAGCAATTGACTGAGCAAACTTCCTCTGCAAGGCTTGAAACATGACATGGATGATCTTGAGAATATATTAGGACATTGGTGAGCATTTGGGGTACCTTGTAATCAGGTATCTTGATGCAACATTAAACCCTAATTTGAGGTAGACTGCCTTAGGAGAGAGTTTGCCTGATCAACCCTTGGACTTCCTTGAGCAATTTTGAGGATCTCACTTGAAATGTTTCGAGAAATATGGGAGGGAAAATTTTAGGGTACAACAACTGGTTTGCATTTTGTATTCACAAATGTGTGATAAGCAAGATTTGCCACCGACTTTTCTTTTATCCAACAAAGGAAAGGGTGAAAAGAACAGAAAAAGACCTTTTTCGAGATTTTCTGAGTAAGGGGGTAGATTATAGAAAGGGAAGGAGTTATCACCCTTTCTATCCGTGGTTTTCCACGGGCTCTTAGGTACTTGCTAATTTTGAAAATTGTTTTCGTGTTTATGTGTTTTGAAAGGTATTTGAAAGCGCCTTAGTGCGGCGAACTTTGTAATGTTTCTCGGAATAGTAGAGAAAATATACAAAGTGTTTTGAAATGGTTTTTTGAAAGAAGTGTAAGTGTAAAAAAATTGTTTTATTTGAGCAACTATATAAGAACTATCTACCTACTCGAAAAGGTTTGTTCTTTTCCTCTTTTCCTTTAGAAAGTGCTATCCTACTATTAGTGAGTAGGTAGCCCTATCGTTGGATGTTTGAGGGACAATCGAAGGGACGTTTTACAGTCACAAAAGAAACTTGTGGAGACGCTTCAGCAATTTTATTTTAGGGAATAGATCATTTACCGAAAGGCAACTGTAGGGTCATCGAGGGACTATGATCTTTTTGATTTACGGGTCTTTGCTAAAGCGCTCCTGCCTCATTACTGTTTTATTTCTTAAAGGCAACTAAAGTGGGATACCCAAGGGGTGCTTGTGTGTAATTTTGTTTGATTTAGTTATTTTTTGTCTTTTTGTTAAGTTTGCTAACGTTTGATTATTAGTTTTTTCATGCACGCCTAGTTACTAGCAGTTAATATACATAAATAAATTTAAAGTGCAGAAATGTAAAGTGCGAAAACGTAAATTATGGCTTTGTGAGAGGTATATTATAGAAATGCGAAAAGTAAAATCCTAGTTACTATTACAAACTGGGAAGCAATTACAATAAGATGAAAAAAATGCGAAAATAAATAAATGCGCAAACAAATTGAAATGGACGTCTAAATCCTAAGGAAAAGAAATCTTTTTGTTTCTTTTGTTTTATTTTAAAAAAATACAACCTAAGTCTATTTAATTTTAATTTTAAAAAAAATCAAATTAAATTAATTTACAAAAATTAACTTTGATTATGAAAGACCCTAAGTCTATTTTTTGTGATCTTTTTTATTTTGATGTTATGTTTACAAAAAAAAGCTAGTAGATATAACGTAAGTAAAACAACACAATTGAGGGAACATGCAATGAATAAAAGGTTGCGATTTTGGAGGAAAAAAGTTAAGCCTGGATCGAAAAGAGCCCAAGTTGCTTTTCCATCCAGAGAGTTGATCGAAGGTCTCGTTCGAGGTTCTTGGGGGCGCTATATCTGCATGTAAATTTGTTAGAAATTGAAAATACAAGGCATGGAATTCGAACCCTGGTCCCTTCGATTGCACAAATTTCCTTTCACCACCTGAGCTGCTTGCTCATTCGATATACATGACACCTGCTTCGGATCCTGCAAATTAGTTAGTTCGAAACCAAACAAAACAGAAAACATTCCATTAGAAATCAATCCCTGAACCCGGATCTGGGGTTGGTTCGATTTGCCACATCCTGTATCATGGGTTTCAAAGGTAACCAGCTTCGAAAAACCCTATCCATGGTGTTCGAACGTGTGGAAACTGCAACTTGCATACATTTTATTAAATCGCTCACAAATAATAGCAAAAACTATGAACATGCAATCATGAGTTTAATTTAAGATTTAGTGGGATTGAACATTTTTACCACTGGAGGCGCCTTGATCTGCATTCCTGGGTGTGAGATGGTTGGGGCACAAGCAAGTGTACGTCTGTGTGAACTCCAAGAACATGATCAGAGTGTTAATCTGGACGGAAGGTGCCTGCAATGGTATGTAGTTTTGACAACTTTGGAATTTGATGCTACTTTCTGGAACTTCGTGGGGAAGGCTGCATTTTTTTGTGAGGAAATATGTGTGTGTCCTTTTTCTCTGAGATTATGAGGTTTATATAGACAAGGGATTTTAGGTCAACTTTTTGTATCAAATCTTGGTCCATTATGATGAAGAGATTTGATTTGATTTCTTAATAAAAACTTGCTATATTTGATTCATCAGGTGCCCATCTATTTTCATGTGTTACTGCCATCCTGTTATAAGTTGTTTGGGCCTCCAATATGATGAAAATCGAAAGCTGACATGCCCCTGCAAATCCATTTCACTTCGAATTTGTTCTCTTCGAAGGCTCTAAGCTCCAATTTGAATTACTCAGAACTTTCCTCATCAGAGTATTGTTTCCTTCAAAAGCTCTGAACTCTAATTCGAATTTCACCAGCTTCAATCTCATGGCTCCTTCGATTGAGCCTCCCTCTCCTTCAATTGCCTGATTTGGAGAAAATCAACCTGGCCGAATCAGCTCTTGTAGAGTTAGGAACAAACAAGGCAAGAATCTGGCCTTTAACTCAGGAATTAAATCCATGATCAACATTGAGTTCTTTCCATATTTGTAAGGAAAACATGCCATTTTGAACTTTGGGTGAACCTGGAAAGGTTAGGATCATGGTTCCTTCGATTAAGTCTCAATTTTCTCTCTCTTCGATGGCTTTGAACTTGGTTCAATCAAATAATTATCTTGTTGACTGGTCGAAGTGTTGTTATACTCTCTTTGATGGCTCTAAATCCTGATTCGAATTACCCAGAACTTTCATCATCAGAACATTTGTTTTCCTTCGAAGGCTCTGAATTCGAATTGTTTTATATTCTCAACATCAGAGCTTCTTCGTTTGAACCATAGTCTATAGAAATTCGAAAGGATCAGAGTTATCCTCTCCAATCTGCATGAATTTAAATGGCCCATCATCAGAGCTTCTGGAACCCTCTCAATTATTTCTCTTTTTGATCTCATTTTGTCTAACTTGGACAATCATAATATCTCCCTGTTGATATGCCAATCGAAACATCACTTGGTTAACATGCCTGTCGAAAGGCACTTTGTACGCTCTAACGAAAAATAATCTTATTTAAGATGCCCGTCGAAGCTACCTTATTGGAGATGCCTATCAAAAGGCCCTATACAAATCGAAGGACCTTTTGCAGATTCCAATCGAAGAACCTTCTGCAGATGCCAAATGAAGGACCTTTTGTAGATGCCAATCGAAGGGCCTTTTGCAGATGCCAATAGAAGGATCTTTTGTAGATGCCAATCGAAGGATACTTAACCATCATTCAAAAAATTTCCTTTTCTTTAGGCAAAGGTTTGTAACCACCTATGCAAGAGGAAATATTGGAAAAACATGAGAGGGGAAATTTTGGGGTACAACACTTTGGATCGTCATCACCCATTTCGACATATGCTACCCTTTCTCTTCGATAATTTTTATTTTCCTTAGCTTTTTCAGCCTTAAGGCGTTCCACCAATTGGGCCATATCTCTTAGGTATTGGGTTTCTAATTTCTTCCTAATGGAATAATCTAGACCTCCTGCAACCATTTCAACCAACTCATGTTCAGGCACTTGTGTAAAGCATTTGGCTTTGAGCAGTCGAAATCTGTTCATATACTCATCAATTGGCTCAGTGAATCTCCTCTTCACACTAGCCAATTCTTTCAAACTTATTTTGGTCTGTCCCATATAGAATTCATGGAACAATATTTCTAACTGATTCCAATTGTAAATCGAATTGTCTAGGAGTGTGGTAATCCAAGTGAAGGCATTTTTGGTTTAGGAGCTTGGGAAATATTTAATCCTAAGATTCTCATTATTTGAGATTTCTCCAGCCTCTATCAAATACCTTGCCACATGCTCGACAATGGACTCTATCGTATCCCCCTGAAAACTTGGTGAACTTCGGAACTTTCCAACTGGGGGGTAAATCTGCTTGCAAGATATAATCTGACAATGAAGATGTAAAGTTTGGCCTATGAAAGCCAATCTTCACTCCATTTTGTGCCATGATTATTTCGACCATGGTTGTCAAATTATTATTTTCTTCATGGTTGTGGTTTCGAACCTGCTGTATTAACTCATCAGCATTTTGGTTTCTATTTACCACAACAACACCTTATTCGACAACTCTTGGGATTTATGGGGAAACTCTAGGTACTTCGACCCTATGTTGTTCGACCTCCACTCTATGGTTCATCCCATATGGATGTGGATTATGGTTAATGGTTATGTCATCCTCTAAGATCACACCATGATTTCCTCTTATCAGCTCTCTTTGGGGGTGTTGAATAGGTTGGGAACCCCAAACAATTCGGCCATGCGCGTCATTTGCACTGCCATTTGCTGATTCGATTGGGTAGTATTTTGTATCAGAGGGTTAAGCATTATACTCAAGGTTTGTGCCAACATCTACACCATGTCATGGTTACTCTCATCAATTTGTTGCCTCAAAATATTTGCAGAAGCATTTGTGAGGCTTGGCATTATATGGGATGTCCCTCCTAAGAGTTGGTTTCTACCCATGTTTTCCATACCAGTTCTAGATCCCTGCAATGGTGAAGATTCACTCACCAAGGTTCTGAAAATGTGGATGAGGCATTCATAAGGCTTCCCATTTCAGCAGTTTTCATGCCATAGGGTTGGTCTCGACCCATCCAGGCTGTCGAAAATCCTGGAGGGATATAAATCGAATTCCCAGATTTCCCCTTGGTGGGGGTGTTCCTGGTGGACCGCTAGGACCTATATAAGAAAGTATTGGTCCTGTTTATGTAACCGTCAATTTCGGTGTCGAACCAACCGTTGATGGCATAGGTTCACTAACTGTTGGTATAACTGTGGTTCCATTGCCGAGAATTGGTTGAGGCATTTCTCCACTACTTGGCTGATTAGCCATTCTCATATTTCTTCTCCTAGGTATGTACTCTTTGGTAGTTGTTTTACCACTTCTCAATAATATACAACACTCTTTGAGAGAAAGGAAATTACGTAAAGCATTTATGATAGAAACTGTTTTTATCAAAGTTTGTAAAAAAAAAAAACAAAAACATAGCAACGTCCCACCAGGTGTGCCAATTTGTTTACCGTGAAAATTGGAAAACAACCGCTGATCTTCCAAAAAGGGTTATTTTGGTTACTGTCAGGATTGATCAGTTTGATCCTAGGACATATGCTAAGAGTTTTTGGGGTTTGATAAGAAGTCGTAATGCTATTAATGAACAGGTTCAACTGGACATTAAGAGTAAAGGCAGGATGAAGGTAAAAACTTGGTAAAAACGCAAGTAAAGTGCAGGATAAAGTAAATTTGCAGTAATTTAAAAGGTTGTAATAGTAAAGTTTGTAGAGAAATGTTAAATGGAAAGGATTGTAAAAAAATGTAAAGACTATGATTGCAATAAAGTATGGTGATTCAAACGTACATTCTCAATATTCTTTCTCTCACAGCAGGTACTTGAATAAAATTGAGTGACTTGTACAATGAGTTGAATACATGAAATTCTACACAAATTTCCTATATTTATACTAGTAATACCTAACTGTCGAATGATTGCTTCGTTCCAGGATGAGGACAAGTGTCCTCTACATGCTCTTCGACCTCTATCTTCACGCCACGTTGCTTTTCCTAACTGCCAAATGAACTGCCTTTCCCTCCTTTCTTCAAATTCAAATCCACTTGCTACTGATACAAGAGCCTCTCGGTCGAAGACTTATTTTAACTTAGAAAATTCCCTAAGTGTCTTCTCCTTCTTAACAAGGATGACTTCGACACAACTCCTTTAATAGGCTCTTCTGTTGAAGTGTCTCCAGCTTAGATTTCTTTAATCTATTTTTAGCCAATAAGGCCAATATGTGTGAGTGTCGAATTTAGGTGCTAGAAATGACATACAATGGTGCCCAAATAAAATCTAAGAGCTTAGTACAATATTTGTCATTATACAAAATACACATCGGAAGATCACAACAATGTCAAAACAGCATCACCAACTCCTCCTGTTCTTAACCTACAAAATACTTGAAAAATAACAATAATGATGGGGTGTGATAACAATCTTAGTGAGTCCCCTATCCTATGGGTCCACTTGACTCTACAAGGTTTCTACCTGATTTCTAACTCAAGTATTCACCTTTCGTTACTAGTGAATCACTCACACAATGTAACTAGGACTTGATTATTTAAGGGGTTATTCACAATATATGGAAACATGTCACTTAAGTGCCCACTCAAAACAATCAATATTCAGCTACGAAAAACATCTTTCCCCAAACCAAAACTACATCTAGTTCAGGGCCTGGGTCACAGATGTTCGTATGACCCAACTTTTATGTGGATATCAGGTTCCCCTATGGGAATCAAACCCACTTTTAAGAATAATTACGCGTATAGGATTCAAACCTACTTTGAGTATCTTTCATTGTATGGGATTCGAATTCACTTTGGTGTCCACGTCTCTATGGGACTCAAACCTACTTATGAGATAACCTCTTCTACGAGCTTAAAACATGTATGAGGTGAGAACCATGGGTACCTACATCCAAACCCCACTCTATATAAGTATCTCAATTGGGATGTCATACAATCAAGGGAAAACTCTAAATACGTTATTAATTCTCATATACTCGTGATTGTTCTCATCAATCACTAGGTGATCCTTGTCACTAATTATCATGATATCATATCAATTCGTAATGCATCATAACATGATCCATTTCATCACATAATTCACACATTTTCCATACAAAGCCCATCCATTCATTCATTCATTCATTCACGTGACTACTTGTCTGTTGTACACACCATTCTACGATTACGTCCAAGCATCAATATCTAAATTACTTCATGACCTAAGTTATATTTCTAAGTCATTTACCTACTATTTTCCTAGGTTTACTTCACTCATAAGTTTTAGTCATGTTATTATGCAACCAATGCAATCAAACATTCATATCATAATCATAGGATACAACACATAATTAACTCAACAATAATTCATGTATAAGTTATAAAATGCATCACATAAGAAACATAACAATAATTCATAACCATTACACGTAATACTCATGGCATCTCATGGTTTCTTCTCATCACTTAAAGAGGCATTTGATTTACTTTCCAATGTATTCAACCTCACAACATTTGGAGGTACGATTCTCATCTTATGTTGGAGACATGGAACCAATTCATGGCATAATACTAAACATACATGAAACACACAAGGTAATATAATATGTCCCCATAAACCCTAGGTAAAGCCATCATACGACTCACCTCATTCTAACTTATTCCATATTCACGCCATATAGTGAGCATACGTCTAATCATCATATTGTGGGGTTAATCAGACTCAGGTAAGATTATAGTGGAATAACTCATAGAGAAATCTCTCTAGGTTTTAGTTTTCTATGTTATCTTTCTAATTCTTCTGACCACGTCTAAAACAGATTTACGGAACTAAAACTACAATGATTTTAACCTAATCTGGATTCTAGGTTAAAACCCACTCGATTGTGTATAATTCGTCCGACTAATGTCAATATAATGCATACATGTCATGGAACAAGTTATATGACATTCAAGGTAGGCTAGAGACAAGAAACGAATGGGTTTTGGATGAAAACATGGCAACACTCGATTGCACTACATGTGCCATCGATTGCATAAAACTTCCTCAACTCTCTGCCAACGCAAAAACTGCATTTTCTGAGCATGACAATCGATTGTCACTACAAATTTTTACAAAAATCCTCCCGTTAAACACCTTATACTCCATCCATCACCACTCACACTCATGTCCCAACATGTATCACCAAAAACCATATCCCAAACTCCTTAACCATGAATTAAACATCAAGAACCAACAACAACAACATCACATAATATCATGGGCCATGAATCCCAGAACAAGAACATTATATCATGATCAAACAACAACAACAAAAACAACACAATCATGGTTTCGATAAAACAAGAAGTAGAAAGTAGAAAAAGTATTATCATCTAATATTATGATCATGTTATCAACATACTAAAACTCTAGTTTCCCACACATGGAATTCTTTCTCCCCCAAAGCTAGTTCTAACTGTCGAACTCACCTCTAATGAATAATATGATGAAGATTGGTGATGAAAAAGATGAAGATTTATGGTAGTGATAAGGACTCCAAAGCTTGCTTCTTCTCCATTTCTTATCTTATTTCTTCTTTACTCTCTTTCTTTCTCTTCTTTCCCTTTCTCTTCTTTCTTTTCTGATTTCTCTATTATTTATTCTTGTCTCTTTCTCATTTCTCTACCACATACATATATAATATAAAATTTGTGGTTATAGTAAAATTTTAGTAATAAAATATCTCAAATGATATTTTTCTTACTACTAGACCATTTGAATCATCATTAATGTTATCAAAATGTTCCTTGTTGTATTAATTAATATTGGTCAGTCTCTTGTAATAAGGTTTAATCTCTTCTGAGTCCACAAGTTACTCTATTGGTCCCAACTGACAATATTTAGAGCACTTAAGGGTATACGGGATGTTACATTCTCCCCCCTAAATTGAAATTCTTCCTCAATTTTCGTCAAAATAAGGAAAATAAAACTTCTTACATCACCGTCTTAGGTCAACATTTGACTTCACTTCCTGTATAATCCTCTGACATACTCAAATTTCCAACTTATATTTACTACCAAAAATTCCATTCTTTCGTGAATTCTCGAAACTTCTTAAACTTAATCATACTTTCACTTCCAGTCTTCGATTAATTTCTAACCTCTTCACACTCACTCATCTGACATGTTGCTCTGAACTAGTTGGTCACGAATCTACTTCGAGTCTCCAACTTTATCTTCCCTGAACTGAGTTAACCAAAAATTTTAGCCACAAAAACTTACTTTGATTGGATAGACAACACTTACCAAACTTCATGAGATAATGTACTACTTCCATAGCTACACACAATACTGATGACTCTTCTCTTATAATTCCTTCAACAATTGCAGCAAACTTGATAATCCTCCTGATGATGACCCTATCAACCTCACTTGTCTTGGTACTACATAGTACAAAGTATACACTTGATGTTCTACTTTTCTAATACTATTCCAAAAAGATAAAACAATTTGAATGATATTGTCTTACTTCCATTCCCATGAGTAGTTATCTCTCTGATCCTCTATAAGACTTCACCATTTCCTTCTATCCAAAACTCTTTATTATGCAATTTCTAATTTAACACTATGAAACACCCAGAATTCACATGAAACACTGGATAACTCAAGGAACTCATAGAAAATCCACACCTTCCTCTGAGCATTTACTTCCCACAATCTCACTAGAACCTTACTACTCATTCTCAAGGAGAAAACTTTCTTACTGACACAAATATTGAGAGCATAACTAACATCTTTCAAATTTAGATACATAGAAGACACACGAGTACGACCATCAGAACATAAAATCTTCATAAATCTTCTATACAGGTTATGATTAATCCAACTTAGTCTGAAATTTATTAGACCTTATTGTCACACTCCATTCTAAGTCCTTCATATACACTTACGGGTTCTATTGACACGGGAGTTCAACCAGCCAACAACATAAAACCATCTAGAATTTTCATGTCATCAACGAGACAATGCTTCCAAGAAAGTGTAACCACAAGAATTCAAATGTGAGTTTCCACTGCTACTCACAAAGCCACATTGTGAGAACAAATTTTATTCTACATCGGGCCTTATGTTTTAATGATACCTTTACATGTTATCTTTAATAACAATTGTATACTCTAACAGGTTTCTGTCTAGTGTGTGGCTTTTGTCATATAGGTTCTGACTCTGGTAAGAAGGCATGTGAGGTCATCAGGTTTTGAACTCAACACTCTGGAAGAATACCTTTGGTGTGTTACAAATTTAAGTCAAGATTAAGGAATGCATCTTATGCAACAGTTCTAAGGAATGTTAGTAAAAAAGCTTTTGATCATGTCTTATTTAAGGAAGCTTTGGAGGCCTTCTAAAGCTTTACTTCTGATGTTCCAAGTTTTAAAGATGTTGAAGACAAAGGTTCTACTGAACGAAGTTTTGAAGTTTTGAAGACATTCTTCTAAAGACCAAGTGCTGAAACTGAGAAGGCAAGAGTTCTCTGAACAAGCCCTGAAAGGTTCTAATGACTTAGTTTCTGGAAGAAACTAGTTCTGATCCTTCTATAACATGCTTTATCAACAAATATATTAGAATCCTCTGAAGACATAAAAGATGAAGATCAAGACTAAAGGGATTGCGTGTTATGGTGAGTATAAAATTACAAAAGTACATTGTGACCTCTACTCTCTAGAGTGCCGCTAGGACATACCTTTTTGTACTATTGTCTATAAGTCTCACCATGATCGTTGGGAACAATACAACTGTATTTGTATTTCCTATTCTACCCTCCAACGGATATCTTCTTTTCAGGTATAAAAGAATTATTTGGAATAATTTGAAATTAACGAATCAGTTTAACAAATCTATACTGAACCGCTACACAAAATCTCTATAGAGAAATCTTTTATATAGTTTTGTAAATAAGTAAGGAGTTGTTTCACATATCTTGCTATCAACAATTTTATGTTGTTGTACTTAAACATCGTGTAATATGCTTGTGTAGAAGCATCTCTATATACACATCTTTGTAATCAACTGTTGTTGATAGGTTCCTTAAGAGGCTATATGTAGTCTAGATTCTCAAGAAGACTTTGGTTGTTGTCATAGTTTTTTGCAATAAGGATCAGTGGACTTATTGGGGGTTTCAATAGGGTTGATCAGACTTATAATAGTTGTTTGTAATCTGGTGGATTATAGTGGATTAAGTCTGTGTGTATAAGGTAAATCACCTTGCGGGGTGGACTGGAGTAACTTAGTTAACAATGAACCAGGATAAAAAAATTGTGTTCATCTCTTTTTATTATTTTTTTGTCTTTGTGTTTTGAGTTGCAAAAAGATTATATTTGGTGCAACCCAATTCAACCCCCCCTTCTTGTGTTTCTAGCACCTTCAACTGGCATCAAAGCTTCAGTTCTGGTATTGATATCTATCAAATACTTAATCGTTTCAGATAAAGATCCAGACGAGTTTTGGAAACACTATGGTTGATTCTGTTCTACCAACACCTTCTCCAGTTTTTGATAAAGATAACTACAATGCTAAAACTCTCATTTTTTTACGGTGAAAAGTTTAAGTACTAGAAAGATAGACTAGAAAGTTTCTTTATAGGTCATGATGTTGATCTCTGGGATATATTAGTCGATGGCTACGAACATCCTACAGATAAGAATGGAAAATAGCTTGAGAGAAAATCTATGACTAATCAACCAAAGAAGAATTGTAATAATCATCATAAAGCAAGAACTATCTTGCTGAATGTTATTTGTTACATTGAATATGAGAGGATCTCAAATAGAGACATAAATAAACCTATATTTGACTCTCTCAGAATGACTCATGAAGGAAATGATCAAGTCAAGGAAACCAAGGCTTTGGCCTTGATTCATAAGTATGAAGCCTTCAAGGTGGAGGATGATGAAACTGTTGAGATAATGTTCTCAAGGTTTCAAACCTTAGTTGCAGGACTGAGAGTTCTGAACAAAGGATATTCAACAATAGATTACGTGAAGGAGATTATCATAAGATTTCCATCCAAATGGAGGCCTATGGTAACTGCGCTCAAGCTAGAAAAGGATCTGAATAACAATTCTCTAGAAGAACTGGTGAGTTCTCTAAGAAGTCGTGAGTATGAGCTAGATCAAGATAAACCTCAGAAAAGAGGAAAATCTATTGCGCTCAAATCAGTCAGGATATATGAAAAGTCTAAAGCTCTTTAAGTTGAAGAGATTGAGGATTCAGAAGAAGATTCTGATGAAGATGAAGATGACTTATCTATATTGTCCAGAAGGGTTAACCGTCTCTGGAAGAGAAATCAAGGCAATAAGTTTATAAATACTAGAAGAACAAGAGGTCACTTCAAGCCTACTTTTGATCAAAGGAAGTATAGTGGCAAAGAAGTCACTTGTTATGAGTGCAACGAGCCAGGAAACTACATAAATGATTGTCCTGAACTGCAGAAGGACAAGCCAAGAAGAAAGCTCTCAAGAACAAGAAGAAATGGCTGATGGCAACCTGGGTTGATTCTGACTCTTCAGAAGACGACTCATAAGGAGAGCATTCTAATATGGAGCTGGTGGCTCAAGCTGGAACCTCTGTTGAAAGAATCCCTCCAGAAGTGAAGAATAATCAGATTCAGACATAAAAGAGGTATTCTCCAAAGAGGTATTTTCCGACCTAACTCATTATGAATTAACTTTTTCTTTAGTTGAAATTCTAGAAAATCATGAGTTACTCAAGACTGAATTCAAGGAACTTAAATTTTTTTTGAATCCATATCTCTTGAAAACAATAAGCTTAAGGAAGACCTCTCCATTTTAAATGAAAAAAACTTCTTTCTCAAATACGAGAACTTTGCCCTAAAAGGCACGAGAACTCCTCTAAAAGCTTTTGAGAGTACTGGTGATGTCATTATGAAATATGACAAAGCCTCCCATAAATTCATAGCCAGAAGCATTATGAAAAAGAGGAATCTGCTTCTGAACCTAAGGAAAAACCTTTAGCTAAAACATCTAGGTTTAATTCTTGCAAGTATGATTATTCTGTTGTCAATCCCAAAGTTGTCAAAAACTCTAGGGGAACTAACATGAGAGGACCCAAGAAACTATGGGTACCCAAGAATCAAATTATCTATGTTGCATATATTCTTAGTAGTGCAGTTGAAACGCCTGTTATGGTACCTGAACTCTGGATGCTTGCAACACATGGTGGTAAGAAGGAATATGTTCCTAAGCTTGGAAGTTAATCTTGAAGGCATCGTGGATCTCAGAGGTGATCCGAAAAAGATCATGGACTCTGAAATAATAAGTAATGTTTTTCTTCACTCCATCCAATGTTTAATGAATGTTGGAGTAATACATAATGTGTTGTCTTTAAATCTACAAAGTGACAATTATTATGATATTATTCTTATTAAAGAATCCTGTCTTTCTCTTAGTTGGAAAGTTTTGAATATTCCATTCAATGATATAAGGAAAGGGGAAATGAGTCTTTTAATTCAAGGGGGAATGATGTGTTGGATTAAAATATCCAGCGTCAACTTTAGGGATTCGAAGGGCTTAACATCCCCTCATGGGCGTCTACACAGGTGTGTTAGGTGGGCCAGGTAGGCCCCTTGTTAGATTCTCTATAAGGAAATAGAGTAGCACCTTGGCTACAACAATTGCTTTTAGCTAAGTGGTAAGTGCTTGATCCTATATGATGTGCTTTCGATTCAAGGGGGAATGATGTGCTTTCAATTCACCCCTTCTTGGGCCTTTTTCGATTGGGCTAGGAAGCTGGCGTGAGCAGCCTTCGATTGGACTCTCCTGACCTCCTTCGATTGGGCTGGGAAGCTAGTGTGAGCAGCCTTTGATTGGAATCTCCTGGCCTCCTTCGATTGTGTTGAGAAGCAGTACGAAGATCCTTTGTTTGGACTCTTTTCTGCCTAGTTCGTTTGGACAGTAAAGGGACATGGACCTGTAAAACAATCATGAAGGTGCCTCTTTCGTTTGGGGCAGTCAAGCAATGAGGGGTGAAGCCTAAGGTTTCGTTTCACCCTGGTCCTTTTCTTTTCGTCTGAGTCTGTATAAGGGTTAGTTCTAACATGTATATTTAGACAAGAAAAAACATGCAATCGAAAAGGAAATGAATAAAAGGTAAATAGGTGTTATTTACATGCCATGCTGAAAACGAAAGGTGCAAGGTCAGGGGGACTTACCTTGCTGGAAAATTGAACTTGTGTGGGGACTAGATTTGTTGGATCCTCTTGGATTATTTTTTAATAATTGTGGTGGGTTTATGGGCAGCGTATCTCCAATGTGTATATGTGTGTCCTTTTTGGCTTGCAAGCATGCTGCTTATATTGAGTAGGAGGGAGGGGACAAGAAGACACAAATTTATCTGCCATAAATAAACATTTTCAAGGCCACGAATGAAGTTTTGTAACTGTGGCCAAAAACATGGGATCTTGTGCTCTTTTGAATTTTGAATAAATATGGACAATTTTGGCTCTCGAATACCCCCAGTATTTATCCTTCGATTGGACCTCCCATGCACCCTTCAGATGGGCCTTTTTGTGTAGCCTTCGACTGGGCTCAAGTTTCCTCTTTTGACTGGGTCTTTAGATGGTCTTTCACATGGCCATTTTGAATGGACTCTCTATGCATGCTTTGGCCCTCTTTGAATGCCTCCAATCCCTGCCCTTCGATTGGACCTCTTGCACGCTTCTTCGAATGGCTTTAATTCAGCTTCTCAGAATGGCCAGCAATATGCATCCTTCAAATGGACTTTTGGGATGCCATAGTGTAGAAATTGTGCTATCAAAACTTAGCATGAGGGAAGTTCCTGCCTTGTGCAGGCAGGCATGTAGCAGGTGTTTGCCTTGTAGGTATGAAGAAAATTCCTGCCTTGTGCAGGCAGGCATGCAGACCATTTGTCCAAATGGGGCCTGTGTGGAAGAAACCAAATGCGCTTCAAACGAAGGAGGCCCGGAGATGCTCCAAACAAAAGAAGCCAGAGGTGATTCAAACAAATGAAGCCTAAAGGAGATCCCCTTCTTTCTGAATCGAATTGAAGACTTGTGGACCAAAGCTTGATCGAAGGGTGTTAAATTCCCAATTGAAGACTAGTGAGTCAAGCTTGTGTCTAAGGATTTTAAAAGCTCAGTCGAAACTTGTTGTTATGTTAATCAAAGAGCACTGTTTAACTTCTAATCGAAGGACATTGTTGAGCTGCCAATCGAAAGACACTTTGCTAGGATTCAAAAATTTCCTCTTTCTTTAAACAAGTGTTTGTAACCACCATGTAAGGGAAAATCTAGGGAAAATATGAGAGGGAAAATTTTGGGGTACAACAGCTTCCCCTGTTCAATCTTCTTAAACCTGGGATTTAGATTGACTTGTCTACCTTTCGTGATCAGAAGGTGGAAGATGATTGAACACTAGAGTGCTTAGAAATTTGCACTCGCATGAAATAACACTGATGGTTGATGATGTAAGGAATAGACTTATAGATGCCATTTGAAAAAGATGACGGAAGACTATTGGAGATGGGCTTAAAGATGCCATATAAGGAATATGACAAAGAGTTATCGGAGATGGGCTTAGAGATGCCATCCAAAGTAGATGCTGACTTCATAAGAAGTCTCTTTGTGGGGATTCATGTTCTCATTGTCTGAGGAAGAGTCCGTTGGGGAATGTTTTGGGGGTATAGAGTCTAGGAGCTTCGGTTGTTTATTACTCTATTGGGAGTTATCTCTTGATTGGAGAGACGAAAGAGAGTTGTTATCTTGTCGGGATCCAGGCTTCACAAAAACTGGATGAGGACAATAAGACTGACTGCTATCTTGTCACATTCCAGGCTTCACAGTGATTTATCGGGGAATATGAAATTAACTGCTATCTGGTCGGTTCCAGGCTTCGCAGTAATTGTAGACATTAAACTGTTATCTGGTCGTATCCAGACTTCAATGATTTAAAGAAACTAAGTTGTTATCTGGACGGGCCCAGGCTTTACAACATCCTTAACTGGATAAGAATCAGAAAATCTTAGGGTCGATTTATATGAACCAAAAAAAAGGTCTTGAATCATATTTAACTAGATGAAGAATCAGAAAAAATCTTAGGGTCGATTTGACTGAACCAGAGAAAAGGTCTTGAATTAACTTTAACTGGAATAGAATTAGAGAAATCTTAGGATCGATTTGACTGAACCAGAGAAATGTCTTGAATTAAATTTAACTGGATAAAGAATTAGAAAAATATTAGGGTTGATTTGACTGAACTAGAGAAAGGTCTTGAATTAACTTTAACTGGATAAAGAATCAAAAAAATCTTAGGGTCGATTTGACTGAACCAGAGAAAAAATCCACCGGAAATGAATCAGAAAAAATCATTGGTCGATTTAAACTGAACCTGTAGAGGTCTTGAGTTATCTTTAACTGGAATAGAATCAGAGCAATCTTAGGGTCGATTCAACTGAACCAACAGAGGTATTGAATTATCTTCAACTGGATAAGAATCAGAAAATTCTTAGGGTCGATTTGACTGAACCAGAGAAAGTATCTATCAGAAAAGGATCAAAATAAATCATTGGTCCATTTAAACTGAACCAGTGGAGGTCTTGAGTTATTTTCAACTGGATAAGAATCAAAAAAATCTTAGGGTCGATTTGACTGAACCAGAGAAAGTATCTACCGGAAAAGAATCAGAATAAATCATTGGTCGATTTAAACTGAACCAGTAGAGGTCTTTAGTTATCTTCAACTAGACAAGAATCAGAAAAATATTAGGGTCAATTCAACTGAACCAACAGAGGTATTGAATTATCTTCAACTGGATAAGAATCAGAAAAATCTTAGGGTCGATTTGACTGAACCAGAGAAAGTATATACCAGAAAAGAATCTGAATAAATCATTGGTCGATTTAAACTGAACCAGTGGAGGTCTTGAGTTATCTTCAACTGGATAAGAATAAAAAAAATCTTATGGGTCAATTTGACTGAACCAGAGAAAGTATCTATCGGAAAAGAATCAGAATAAATCATTGGTAGATTTAAAATGAACCAGTAGAGGTCTTAAGTTATCTTTAACTAAATAAGAATCAGAAAATTCTTAGGGTCGATTTGACTGAACCAGAGAAAGTATCTATCGGAAATGAATCAGAATAAATCATTGGTCGATTTAAACTGAACCAGTAGAGGTCTTGAGAATGATTTTTTTGAGGAAAATGCTGAAATAGCCTTTTGTCAGATGTAGCCTTTGAGAAGACTGTCAGGCCATATAAGCAGTTAATGGTGTTTGTTGATTGATCTTACCTGAAAAGATAAAGAGTTAGTCGTATGCAATGTCATGCGGTATGAAATGCATCTTGTAATGATGTTCTTAAAATAAATGAGATTGTGTTGCATGCAATGCCATGATGTATGAACATGGAATGCTATTGTGACATTTCCTAGTCTGGGAAAATAAATCCCAGACTGCTTGCTAGAGAGTACTGGGAAGTTGACTTCCGGACTACTGTTTGGTAGATGAGGAAAGTGATTATTTTATTTCCACTAGGGATGATGAATGGAGATGATTTTCCGAGGATTTCCTCTTTCCGTTTGAGGATACTCTACCGGGGATCTTTGACTTTTGCTTGAGAATGCTCCGCTGGGGAGAAGATGCTCTGTTGGAAAATCTTACCAATGTAGAGAAATAAACTCTGTTGGGGGATGAACTTCCACAGCTAGAGAAATAAACTCTACCGGGCATGAGGCTTTATAAACTGTTTGAGATTATAAAACTTAGTTGGGGAACATGGATTTCAGCTCTCTGAGGGAACTTTGCTGGAGGAGGTAATCCCTTCTTGGGAAAGAAGAGGTCAAAACTTTGGTTATTTTCACTCTGCAGGGACATAGACGTCACTAGGAAGTATGTTGAGGATGTATCAGTGACTTCGCATCAGGATGTTTCTGCACCTGTACCTGCTGGAGAAAGTACCTGTGGAGATTTTGTGGATGGATCTATGTGTTGAAATACGTGTCAGAATGACATCTGTCTCTGGATCGTATCTGAACTATACTTGAAACATGTGTTGAATGAGCGTCAGAATGAGATCCGTCTCTGAATCATATCTGAACTGTATTTGAAACATGTGTTGAATGAGTGTCAGAATGACATTCGTCTCTGGATTGTATCTGAACTGTATTTAAAACATGTGTTGAATAAGTGTCAGAATGATATCTGTCTCTAGATCGTATCTGCACTATTTCTAGAAGAGAATCTGAATAAGTATCAGGATAACATCCGCCTCTGGATCGTACCTGAACTATTTCTAGAAGAGGACTTGGTTTATTTAGAATGTTTCCATTGGGAATTCCTATTCATTTTCTTTTGAGATGAAATCCACCGAGGAACATTCATTTCGCTTTATTGTACATGATTCCTTGCTGGAATTCATGTCTAATGCCCCAAGTGATTCAGATGGAGATCTGCCCCCTGGTTGTTTGACATTTTTGAGAGATTCCTTGAATCTTGACTTAACTTCCCCAGATGATGGACAATGATCATGCTGTGCCCCTTGGTTGGAAATGTTTTTCCACTTGAGGTGAACCTTTTCACTGAGAAGGTTTTTGTTCACTAGATATTCGTCATGTGAATTTCTCTGTTGTTGAACAGATAACTATATGCAAACAACAATATTAAAATAATGCAAAGTTTATGCTTGTCTTGAAGTTTTTGAAAATTCATTTTTTCATTAAAAACAAATTTTGCAAGAGGGTGATATCAACTCATGATTTATAGCAAACCTTACAGGAGTCAGGATACCTTTTGTAACAATATGCTTCCGAACTAACCTATGCTTCAGTTAAGACTTTTAAGGGTTGTAACGTGGCCTGGTTCACGGTGTAAGAAACAAAGGATAAAGGCTAAAAATATATTTGTACCCACTTGTTCTTTGGGATGTTCTTCAGTTCTATGCTCAATTAATTGTGTGTTTAGATCCCGATTGAGTCCGGCATCTTGTCCTTGATATTCTAGTGATGGTTCAGAAACTTGAACGTTTGTCTGAGAAGGCAGTCATTTTTGTGACCTTTTCTTTTTGCTGAGGATTTGTAGGACCTCTTTCTTTTTGATTTTTGATATCCATGTCTTTTGTCTAAACTGTTTCTTTTGTGATTACAGTCAGCGGGAAGCCCCAGTTTTTCTTAAGTCTCCTTCACATATTTTTGACTTAATGGGCTTTTATTTTAAGAGATAATGATAGCCTATTCTTAATGATCATGTGGAACCATCACCATCTTTTGGAGAGCATTTTCTACACTATTTGTCGTGTATGAAGGGAAAGCTTGCGACTGAATACACATCTGAATTAACTAAGAAAACTACCCCGCCCCAGGTTCTGATTAAGGGTTTTAATTTGTGTGAAAAGAAAACTCCTACTTATTAGGCTCAAAGGGGTTGACTAGGGATTATCTTCCTTATAACTCCACTATTTGGGATTTGAAACAACACCTGTACATCGTCAGCAAGGTCTATTCAAAAGCACACCGTGTGAGATTATGGTATCGTTTTCATCATCCTCCCTCTAAAGGCTTATAGCTTTTTTAATCGAGATTTGAATATCATATAAAGGAAGCAAGAAAACAGTTTAAATAAAATGACAATGAAATCATTCAAGACAAACATATGCGATGCATTAATGGGAAAACCAAAGTTCGAAATGACAGTAATTGTCTGAACAACAAATGAAATTAAAAATGAAAAATAATTAAAAAAAACTGAACTGGACGTTCTCAATGATTTGGCCTAGGAGTAGTGATCACTTTCTGAGTCTCTAGAGGGTCGAATTCAATCTCTTTGGCATCAATCATATCATGAATTTTGTTCTTCAGAGCCCATCATCCATTCATGTCATGTCCAGGACTATCAGAATGGTATGAACACCTTTCGTCGGGGTGTGTTGTACCTCAAAATTTTCCCTCTCATTTTACTCAACACATATCCATTGAGACCCCCAACTTTCCCTGGGATGACTAAGAATTGACTAGACAAATTCTCCTCATAAGGCCATAAACCTCTAATTAGGGTTTCAGTTTTCATCAAGATGTGTGGGCTCCAAGGGTCTCAAATGTTTTCCATGGCCCTAATTGGTCCTCAGGGTCATCCATGCCAAATTCCATGCCTTGCACAACAATTTTGCTCAGTCTACTACTCAAATGCCTGAAAATCAACTATACTAGGTCAAAAGTCAATTGTGGCCTATATACAGTCAAACCTCAAGATTTTTGGTCAACATCAACATTTTGAAGTAATATCCACCATTTGGTCAAGGGTTGATCATGATTCCTCAAGAACTGCTCCTAACTCCTCAAAAGTAAAAAATGGCAAATTAGGGTTTCTATAGGAAAAGTCAACCAAACTTTGGCCAGGAAAAACTTTCTCATACTTTATCAGTAATTTTTCCACCAAGGCTCATTTTGAAGAGAATCCAATTCCCTACAACTTCTCTTCATCCTTCAAGTTCAAGAAATTCTCCATTTAAAAGATACAAGCTCAGACATTATAGGTCCTTTCAAAAAGTCAACAAAACACCTTTTGGGTTAAAGCACCTTACATGAACATGGAAGGTCCAATTGAAATGAAACCAAAAGGATTATTTAGAGGACATCCTAAGCTCTCTAAAAAGTCAAAGAATAACCTCTTAGGATTAAAAATGAGAGAGATATGCATTTCTAAATTTGACCAATTTTTGGAAAAGTGCATGAAGCCAATATTGACCAAACTTGAATTTTTTCCAAATGGGTCCATCTTTTCATGCTTGAAACTTGTTCCTAACATGGTACACGACCTCTAGGCTTACCTATGAATTATATATTATTTATTCTATTTATTTTGATATTTTATTCATTCAAATGCAAAATTAAATAAGTAAATAATAGAAATAATGGAAGATTTGATTTGGAATCTTTTTCTCATGAAATAATGGGCAAAATATGCTGGAATATCAAAGACATCTCGTGGAGAAAGGAGAAGATTGGATTTGTTCCAAAAAAGCAAAAAAAACACATAATTAGAATGGAAATATTTCTCATCAAAGCATGGATATTCATCCACATTTGTTGACCTAATAATGTCCCATATATATGCACAACAATTCTAGACCTAATACACATGCGCAACTAGCCTCAAAACAGAACCCTAAATTTTCAAAAAAAATTCAAAGTGCAACCTTGAGTCGCTCGATCCAGCCAATTCCAATCACTTTCATTCACCCATTCACATTCCTAAAGCTCTCAACAAGCCAACCCGTCCATCCTTGAAGGCCAAATCACCCCAAAACCAGCAGACCAAAATATCTCATCATGGGTAATTCTCTTTATTTCATATTGATAATTTTATGATATATTAACCCCTTTCATGGCTTGATTCGTATTCAGGATGTCATTTAGGACATGACCAACGTGAAGCATGAGTGGTTCAATGTGAATCATGGATTTTGCCATGTTTAGGGAAAAATCTGTATCGTGTCTTGAACAAGGTGATACAAGCATGATCTAGGAAACCTAAGACTGGATTTGAACTCAGGAGCATTTTTCATGTGGGATAGGCTTTTGATTTGGGGTTTAAGCTTCCAAAATCCGTAGATCACGTTTTTGTGTTCCCAGGGAAGATGACCGGAGATCCACTCCGGCATCGTTGACATGTTTGACTCCATTTGGAGCATGTGTGTCATTTTGTTGTGATTTGATTGGATCCTTCGTATTGCTGACGCACACGTTTTTTTGTTGACTAAGATTAACATTGAGTTACTATTATAATGTTATTGTGTCATGATAATCACGAATGAATTGGCAGCACATGTGGTAAAGGCACAGGGTGCGTGAGAGGAAGGATCTGGGTTCGATCCCAGAATCCTATATTTTGCTTTTTCTAACAAATCTATTTCAGATCCGACGCATTTCCATCCCACGTGTAAACCTTGCACTCTCAAATCCAGCCATCAGATCTTCATTGTTCCAGATCCAGCGCTTCTGGGTTGCTTCCCCATGCTGGACTTTCCAGATGCAACACTACCAGATCCAACGCAAGGGTAATGGGCCAACAGATCTGGGCCTAGCAAATTCCAGGCGCATACCCCCCAATTGGCTTCTTACTTCAGGCCCGTTTCTCTGTTTTTTTTAATTCATTTTTTTAAAATCATAAAATCAACAAAAAATCACAAAAAAAATAGATTTAGGTTTTTTAATTAAAATTAACTCTTTCAAATTAATTTAATTTAATTGATTTTAAGTTGTTTTCTTTAATTTAAAATTAGGATAAATCTCAAATTTTTTTCATATAAAATACCAAAAAATATTTTTATTAAGTAGTTAGATTTTTAGGATTTCAAACTTATTCACGTCTTAATTTTTGCGCGTTGTTATTTTTCGTACGATTATTTTCTCGATTATGTAACTACTTCCCAGTTTGTAATAGCCTAATTCAGATTTTTACTTTCCGCACTTTACATTTCAGTCAGATATAACTGTAGCTGCCCCAAAGCCTTGTAATAGCTGTAGGTTTCACTTTCCGCATTATATTGTATGCCTGTATATAAACTGCTAGTAATTAGGTGTGTATGGCAAGAACTAACCAATCAATCTTAGATCACTATCATCAAGATAAAAATACCTGAAAAAAGCACACTATTGCACACTTGTACCCCTAGGGTATCTCCCACTTTGGTTGCCTTCGGAAATGGTCACACCCCTCGAACATATGGATACCCTTAGCAAAGACCCTCAGTTTAAAGTCATCATAAAGATCATAGTCCCTCAATTTCCCTTGAGTTTCCTATGAGAAATGATCTTGTCCCTCAATGTTGCCTACAAATATATGATGACAGTCCCTTCGAACTACTAAGGTATCTCTACATGTTGCCTTAAATGACCGTAAACGTCCCTTTGATAGTCCCTCAAATATCTAACGATAGGGATACCTACTCACTAATAATAGGATAGCACTATATAAAGGAAAGCAGGAAAGGAACACCTTTTACGAGTAGGTAGATAGCTGTTAAGTACATGCTCAAAACCAATTCCATTTTACACCACACTTTCAAAATTCTTTTCAAAAACGCTTTATCACACTCTTGAGGACTGATAGAAGAGTTACCATAAAGAAAACTAAACTTTTCAAAATACATAAACACGAAAGCAAATTTCAAAAATGAGCAAGTACCTAAGAGCCCATGGAAAACCACAGATGGAAAGGGTGCTAACACCTTCCCTTTCAATAATCTACCCCCCTTACTCAGAAAATCTCGAAAAAGGTCTTTTTATGTTCTTTTCACCCTTTCCTTTGTTAGATAAAAGAAGAGTCGGTGATAACTCTTGCTTACCATAACATTTGTGAATACACAATGCAACCTAGTATTAACAGTCGGTTTTGTCACCGTATCACAAAACTGGCAACTCTGCTGGGGACTTAATTAAAAAGTAGGGTTACCTTAGAGATAGTTTATTTCTAAATTGCTTGGTGTGCTTTGTATGCTTTATCTTTTGGGGATTGTTTGGGTTGTTATTATAGATCCTATACCCAGATCTAGAGTACCTTTTAGGTAAGTAGCAATAGATCGCGGAGACTGTACGGAGTATATCGACACGGTTGAAGCGATAACTACATTGATGTGACACTTTGGTTGGTACCTGTAGCTCTTGAGTAGTCAAGGAGAATACAGGGCCTATGTGTGGTGTCATGGAGAATCAACTGACCTTAGAACCTTTAATTGAACAACTCGGCCATTAGGAAGTAGTGAGATAGCCGTCTTTGGTGTAGTCCTAAGTCGGTTGATACTCGATACTACACTCATTGAGATTTGACTCTCGAGTTTTGTTTGGTGGCAAGTCAGTTGTCTATCGAAACGAAACTTGTGGGAAAGATAAATGATATTGAGATCCCTTAGAACCCGATTACTATTTATAGGACAAGTTGAACCAATCAACACTTCAAAAGGGTATTACCTTAAAACCCATGCAAGCCTTAAACCTAAGGTTTTTGTGTGATTTGTTTGTGCTTACTATATCTGCGATTTCTTAGCATAATCATGAAATCATAACATGGCATTTCATACTAACCATTTCAAGGATTTTCTAGGGCTTATCTTTGTCTTGTCTTGTAGGACATGGCGTCCGCTCGCAGGAACACTATCCAAGTCAACCTTGTGAGGGTACCTCCTCAACTCAAGGAATTAGAATCAAGGATTCCTGAAAGCTCTACCTTCACTGAAAGACATGGTTGACTTCTCAACTTGGTCACCTCAAACTCTGATGAAGAAATGATAAAGGTGATCTTTTAGTTCTTTGACCTGTTACATCACTGCTTCACTTTTCCTGATTACCAGTTAGTTCCTACTATGGAGGAGTTTTCTCAGTTATTAGGGGTACCTATCCTTAATCAATTACCATTCAACAGTATGGAAAGAGACCCAAAGTCTAAAGAGATTGCTCAAGCTCTGTCTTTACAACGGTATGATGTAGTGGAAAATTGGGAAACTAGAAGAGGCATCAAGAGATTTTTAGCTAAGTTTCTGCTTGAGAAAGCTTGCCATTTTTGGGATACCCTAGATTTATAAGCTTTTGAAGAAGTGTTGCCCCTTCTCATCTATGGGATGGTACTATTCCCTAACCCATACCATCTCATAGATGTGAATGCGGTCAAAGTTTTTCTGTCTCATAATCTGGTGACTACTTTTCTTTGAGATATTCTACACTCTCTGCATACTCGCACTATAAAAAGAAGATGGACTCTTCTGTGTTGCACTCCTCTATTGGCTAGGTGGTTTATTTCACACCTACCTCGGTCTGTTTTGAAAAATAAGCAGGGTATAAGATAGTCTCATAGGTTAATGTCCCTTGCGCATTTGGATATTCATTGGTGTTGTCGATCCTTGGAGAATGTTACCATCATTGATCGCTGTGGGGAATTCCCTAATGTCCCTATCTTAGGAATTAGGGGAGGAATCACTTATAATCCCTATTTGGCGTTGTGATAGTTTGGTTATACTGGAAGGGATGGTCCTCACGACACACTCGTCCAAGGAATCATCTTTGACTATGAGAATGATATTCAGGATTATCGCAAGAGGTTCATTCGAGCTTGGGGCATGATAAACAGAGTTGATAGCAAGACACTGGGGCACAAGAATTCCATCCCCCTTGAGCCTTACTTCAAATGGGTGTGAGCCCGTGCTCAATGTATTATGGTCGTTTACACAGCTGTTGGAGTTTAATCCAAGCACTTGAGCCTTTATCCAAGTTACATTTCCATTTATGGCACAAAGTAACCATTCCATTCTTGTAAAGAAGCTTTAATCACAAAGTCAATGCAAAGAGCTTTGCACTTGTTCCTTCTGATCAGAAGCAATGTAAAATGCAAAAGCAACAT
Source organism: Vicia faba (assembly GCA_948472305.1). NCBI lineage: Eukaryota > Viridiplantae > Streptophyta > Magnoliopsida > Fabales > Fabaceae > Vicia > Vicia faba. The sequence continues at coordinate 618,656,908 of OX451739.1, forward strand.
GTCTAGAGCCTCCCATAAACTCAGGCCATGCTTGTACTATTCCTTGAAACCATGTATTCACTTTTCTTCAAAATCAAGTAACATAGCCATAACTCTACATCTTGTGCTTATGACCTCCTCAAGTACTCTAACCTTTTCCTTACTTATGTACAAGTTGTTTGCACCAAAACACACGAATACACAAGCTCTAAAACTGACCAAAACTCAAAACTGCATCTCAGACTTCCATTGTTGCATATTCAGGCCAGAAATCCCAAAATAAAAAACTACTCTTGCGTTTCTTGGCCTTTTTCTTCCAAAAGCTTCCAAACATCATACATAAGCCACCCTTGTCCCTGTTACACGAATGTAACACCATCTTCACCCATTTCCAAGTTCAAAAATAGAGCATCACAGTTGGACTTCTCCAGACCATTCTAGCACCTTCAACTCAAGCCAGCCATTGCATTAGCTTCCTAGAGGTCCAAGGAAGCTAACCTGATCATCACCATCACTTGAAACGAGCTCAAACTCATTTCACGATTTCCAGTTTTGAGGTATTTTTCTTGAACTTCTATCTCATTATTTAAGCATTGTTAGGCTTGTATTTGTGAAGATAAAATGTAGATATCATTTCCATGAAACTATACATGTCCATAGATTTCATTTATGTTTCTTAAGCATGGAGAATTTTGAGTTTGAACTTGCTGAAACGTTTAGGTCAAAATTTGGTACTTTCATAAATTCATCCTTATCTTTGAATGTTAGCTTAAATTAGTTACATGGTTGAGTTCGTGATGAAAAAATACAAAAGTTTCATGTTTATATTTTTGAAAATGGTTGAGGAATGAGAAAGTTTGAAATCCTTTGGCTGGAGGTTGAAGATGAAGTACAGTCAGGGAAAAATATGTGTTATGTATTTATTTTTGTGCCAATGTTAACGGATCTATCACCACCCCAATGGTTAAAGCGCGCGCCTGTCACCCCTTGGACCTTGGTTCGAGCCCCAACATTCGTTTTACCATTTTTTTCACATTGTTTTGTTTTCCTTTTTTTGTTTGAACAAGTGGGGACTCCATCTTGGGCCTGATTATTTTTTTTCTTTTATTAACCCCTGGCTTACTTCAGCACCCCCTGGCCCAATTTTCATTATTATTTTCTTTTTCTTATTTTATTTTATTTCTTTTTCCTTTATTATTATTATTATTAATATTATTTTTATTATTATTAATAAGAATCCTAAAAATATTTTATTTATTATTTTTACACTTATTTAGTTTATTTATTTATAAAACTAATAGAACAAAAACATTTTCTTAATAAATTAATTTCTTTCTTAATAATTAATATTTAGGTTTAGGTTTAACTATTATATTATTTTCTTGCAATCAAAATTAATTTAAAACTTAGGTTTCTTTTAATTAATTAATATTCATATTATTTTTATTAATTTAAAACTTTTTCATAAATAAAACCCTAAAAAATCCATTTTTAGTTAAATTCTTTTCTTATTTAGTTTAAGTTAATTTTATTTAATTTTCCTTAATCATTTTTTAATTAGGTCAAGACAAAACCCTTTCATAAACAAACAAACAAAATCATTTATTTTTCTATTTACATTCTTGCATTTTTATTTTCAATTTTGTACAGTATTCAATATGGTTGTAATAGTTAATTAGATTTAATTTTCTTGCAAAATCCCCCATTTGTAAATTTGTACACCCCCTCCCCTATTGATGTAATAGCTTAGTATTTTTATCTTCTGCAATTTAATGCTTTATATATAAATGCTAGTAAATTAGGGTTTGTATGGAAAGATAAAATTAATATTTAGAAAACTCTAATTCAAAGACAAAAAAATGCATGTAAATCAATACACTTACACCCTTAGGGTAAATCCACTTTGTTGCCTTATGAAAATGACCATATTATGCATGTAAGGTATCTTAGCAAAAACAATTAAAAAATACAAGATCATAGTCCCTCGATGACACTATCAAAGTTGCCTTTTAAAAATGATCTTAGTCCCTCAAAGAAAATGCTAAGATATCTTACAACATTGCTATCCATGACTATACAATGACCCTTTCCCGTCCCTTTTACATCCAAAGATAGGGTTTCTTACCAAATCAATGGTAAGATAACAATGTCAAAGGAAAGAGGAAATAAACAAGAAAGACCTTTGAGTAGGTAGAATGTTCCTAGTTGCTTTCTCATTTTCAAACCAAAACATCCTTGCTATTTTCAAAACAAACACCAACACTTTCAAAACACCCTTTAAACTTGAAACATTTGCAAAAGATTAACACTTTGTATACATTCTTACGAACGAGAATCATTACAAAGTTTTCCTAAACGATGACGCCTTTTCAAAATACTTTCAAAAACCACACAAAGCACATTTTTAAACAAAAGTAAGTGATTTAGCAAGAAACGAAGAGCCCGTAGATAACTACGGGTGAAAAGGGTGCTAATACCTTCCCTTTTCATAATCTACCCCCGGAACTCAAGAAAACAATCTCAAAGGTCTTTCCTGTTTTTTTCAACCTTTTCTTTTGGATAAAATAAAAGTCGGTGGCGACTCTTGCTAACTGCAACATTTGCGATCAAATGCAAAACAACCAAGTCAGTTATCCCACCATGTTACAGAACTGGCGACTCTGCTGGGGATAAATTTAAAAGTGGGGTTACCTTAGGGATAGATCACATTTACTTTATTTCATTGTTTGATTTGTTTGCTTTACATTTTGGTTCTTTGTTTGGGCTTGAATCCTCTACCCGGATTTGGGATACATTATAGGTAAGTAGCAATACATTGTGGAAACTGTGCGGGGTATACCGACATGGTCTAAGCAATATCTATGTTAGTGTGACATATTTGTGGGTACCGGTAACCTTTGAGTAGTCAAGGAGAATACGAGGCTGCTGAGTGATGTCATGAAACACTAACTGACTTCTAGAACCTTTACTTGACAAACTTGGCCATTAGGACGTAGTGAAATGACCGACTTTGGTACAGTCTGAAGTTGGTAGATACTCGATACTACACTCATTGAGGTTTGGTTTTTTGGGATATTTCGGTCGCCATTAAAGAGGCTTGCACTAAAATAATGCCCAAGAAGACAAACCAGTGATATTGAGCTCCTTAGAACCCAGTTACTATTGCTAGGACAGGTTTGAGCCAACTAAACTTCAAGAGGGTACTTACCTATGAGACTCCATGCAAGCCTAAACCTAAAGACTTATTTGTTTTGTTTGTATATATTTGCTTGTATATAACATCATAAACATCATAACATCATACTCATACTCACTAACCATTTCAAGGATTTTTGGGATTTATCTTTGTTCTATTTTTTTGGACATGGATTCTATTCGCAGGAAAACCATTCAAGTCAATATCACAAGGATCCATCCTCAACTTAAAGAGTTAGCATCAAGGGTTTCTGAGAATTCTCCGTTTACGGAAAGACATGGTCGCCTCCTAAACTTGGTTACCTCCAACACGGATGAAGATATGATGAAGGTGCTCTTCCAGTTCTTTGATCCTCTACACCATTGCTTCACATTTCCTGATTATCAACTTGTGCCAACTTTGGAAGAATTCTCCCAACTCTTGAGGATTCCCATTCTCAATCAACTACCCTTCAACGGTACGGAAAGATACCCAAAACCAGAAGAGATTGCTTAAGCCCTAAACTTGCAACAATCTGATGTCACAACTAATTGGAAAACAAGGAATGGTGTCAAAGGTTTCTTAGCCAAGTTCTTGTTTGAGAAAGCTCAAGACTGTTGGAACTCCTTGTACTTACAAGCTTTTCAGAAAATTGTGGGCCTTATCATCTATGGGATGGTTTTGTTTCCAAATTCTTACCAACTTATGGATGTAAACACCGTCAAGATCTTCATGTCTCGTAACCCGGTGCCTACTTTGTTAGGAGATATCCTACATTCTTTTCACACTTGCACTATGAGGAAAAGAGGTATCCTCATGTGTTGTACTCCTCTCTTGGAAATATGGTTTATTTTGCATCTTCCCCAATCTGTATTGAAGAACAAGTAAGGTTCAAGGTGGTCATATAGGTTGATGATGCTCAGACATTCATATATTCATTGGTGTTCCCGATCTGTGGAGAATGTTACTATCATCGACCGTTATGGAGAATTCCCTAATGCCCCCTACTTGGCATTAGAGGAGGTATCACTTACAAGCCCTGCTTGGCCTTACGACAGTTTGGTTACGCCCGAAGGGATGGTCTACGTGAGATGCTTATTCAAGGGTTGGTATTTGATTACAAGAATGATGATCAAGGTTACCGCCAGAGGTTTATCCGAGCTTGGAGGATGTTGAATAAGGTAGATAGAAAGACATTGGGGCACAAGAATTCCATCCCCCTTGAGCCTTACCTTAAGTGGGTGTGAGCTCGTGCTCAGAAACTTGTGATGCCTTACCCCTCGATTCTCCCAGTTATCATAGAGCCTGTTATGGAAGACGATGTCCCATACACTATCGTTCATCCTAACATGCCCACCTCTCTCGAAGACTTGCAAAGGGATTGGATACAACTTAAGGGGGAGCGAGACACTTTCGAAGCCCAATTCTATGCCAGCGAGAAGAAAGTTCTGGAACTCACCAAGTAGCTTCATGAGGAGCGGAGTCTGAACGCCTACATCGCACCAAAGAGGATGCGTTCAACTTTTTTATCTTAGAGTTTTTGTATTTCTTTGTAAGCCCAAAAGGCATGATGTACTCAAACTTTGATTTATTAATATAACGTGTGTTCCTTTTTTGTCTAAAGAAAATTTAAATCTCTAATTTCCTTGAAAATCATTGCATATGCATCTTCATTCATCATAACACAAGCAATTTTCTTACAACAGGTCTCCTTATCTTTCTACTGTTCATTTCAGTGAGATGGATATTGAACAGACAATAAAATATCTCCAGGTGCAGAATGCTCAGTTTCAACAAATGTTCTTGACTCTAGCCAAAGGACAAGAGGATTTGAAAATTTTACTGATCAAAGAAAAGAAGAAGAAAGCAAAGAAATCAACCGGTGTTTTGAATCTGGGAAGAAGGTTCCAAGGGCCAGCCCGACGGACCCTAGACTTTGCAACATCATTAGGTGAAGGGGACTATCAAGAAGGGAAGAACAAGGAAGTGACTGACCATCCAAAATATGAAGAGGAAGAAGAGGATGATTACTCTGAAGAGCAATATCCTCCAGCTGATGAGAAGTACAAGCAGCTGGAAGAGCGTCTAAATGCAATGGAGATTTTGAAAGTGCCAGGGCTGGACTTTGAAGAGCTAGGTTTGGTGTCTGGGATTGTTATTCCACAAAAGTTCAAGGCACCAGTGTTTTCTAAGTACGACGGGGTTTCGTGTCCCAAGATGCACCTCCGATCTTATGTGAGGAAGATACAGCCTCACACTGTTGACAGAGATTTGTGGGTCCACTTCTTTCAGGAAAGTATATTTGGGACTCAGCTAGATTGGTTCTATCAACTAGAGAGGGCTAATATCCATAATTGGGAAGACCTGGCTACTGCTTTTTATAAGCAATATCAATACAACACAGACCTTCCTCCCACCCGTACTCAACTCCAGAGTCTGGCTATGGGTTCGAACGAGGGTTTCAAAGACTACGCTCAGAAATGGAGGGACTTAGCAGGAACAATCCAGCCTCCCCTGTCTGATAAGGAGCTAGTGGACATGTTTCTGGGTACCCTGTCCGGTCCTTTCTTTAATCATCTAATTGGAAGCTCCTCAACCGGTTTCACTGAATTAATCTAGATCATGGAGAGAGTGGAAGCTGTGATTAAGAGTGGGAAGATCCAAAAGGACGCATCCTCCAGTGACGTGAGAAAACCATTCACTGGAAAGAAAGAGGTTGGTGCTACATACCATTAAAGGAATCGGGAAAAAACTGAACACCTTCCAATGGTAGGGGCCGTCATGATCCCTATGTCTTCCCCTACTCAACAAAGGAACAACCAGCCTAGAACAGAAAGACCAGTAAGACAATTTACCCGGATAAATATGACATTGTGTCAAGTCTTGCCACATTTGTTGAGATCTAATTTAGTAACCTTGCGGGAAGCTCCGAAGAATCCCAACATTACCTCTCCCTATTACAACCCAAACGCCCGTTGTGCTTACCATTCAGAAAGTCCAGGTCATGATACAAATGACAACCGGGTTTTGAAAAAGAAGGTGCAAGACCTTCTCGAGGAAAAATAAATTGAATTTGACGCTCCTGAGATTCCAAATGTTATCATTGCTCTTATTCCCAAGCACGACCATGATGTTAACTCTGTTGAAGATGATGTGTTTGTTATTGTTGTTGATGTTACTCCAGTGCCTGATGGATGACAAAGAGATTTTGTTTGAAAAGACTCCTGTTCCAACCATTGCTTACAAGGATGTTTCGATAGTAACCATTTTTGTCAATCCTCTCAGGGTCTCCACCAAAAGACCCGTTAGGATTACATCTATTTCGAAGGTGACTCCACAGATAATTACTATGCCAAGACCAATCCTGTACTCCTCAGATAAAACTGTCCCTTGGAACTATGGGGGTGACGTCTACTACCACGGTGTCAAGCAAGATTGGCTGGCTGATGAAGACTCGGTTTTTGAGAGGGCTGACCCCGACATCGGCAACATTGTGGGAACCAGCAAAATAACCAGAAGTGGAAGAGTGTTCTCCCCTGTGATTTCTCCCCCGAAAACTGTTACCAGTCCTGTGATCATCCCTGCTTTTGTTCCTACTACTAGAGTTCCTGTGGTTACCCTTGCTGACACCCCTATCACCGAATCGACCGAGACTTGGGGCAAAGGAATTTTGGTTGAACCTGTCTAGATGAAGGCGCAATTAGTATCTATCCCAGAGGCCTCCAAGAAGGAAATGGAAGAAATTTTGAAAATTATAAAGAGAAGCGACTACAATGTAGTCGGACAGTTATGGCAGACCCTTTAAAGATTTCTATGCTAGCTTTATTGTTGTGCTCCGAAGCTCATGCAAAGGCCTTGGTGAAATTTCTTAAAACTTCCCATGTGCCATAGGAAACCTCTGCTGACCAATTCGAAGATTGTGTAGCCAGTTTGATCGCTGATAACAATTTGGGCTTTTTTGATGCTGACTTGACACCTAGAGGGAGGAAACACAATGAGGCGTTGCATGTCTCTGTCGAATGCAGGGGCACTACTTTGGCCCATGTCCTGGTAGATACTGGTTCATCATTAAATGTGCTTCCTAAGAAGGTTCTAGATAGACTAGACCGTGAAGGTTTGACCTTAAAACCCAACAATATACCGGTAAGGGCCTTCGACAGTTCGAAGAGAATGGTGCACGAGGAGGTGGACATCCCTATTAAAGTTGGAACTCAGACCTTTGATTCAACTTTGTATGTAATGGATATTCGCCCTTCCTATTCCTGTTTATTGGGCCGACCTTGGATTCGTGACGCTGGTGCCGTCACCTCTACATTACATCAGATGTTGAAATACCTAACCAAGGGAAAAATCATTATTGTCCATGGAGAGGAGGAATATATGGTCAGTCACCCGAACTCCTTTAGATACGTGGAAATGGATGGTGAATTCATTGAAACTCCATGTCAGCATTTCGAGGAAGTCCCACAAATAGTTGCAACGACCAAGACTGTTTCCAAAGTTTCAAAGAGTACCAGACCTCCGCTGAAGATGGCTTCTCTGAAAGATGCCAAGGCAGTAGTCGAAGAAGGTGGGTGTACTATTTGGGGCCAACTCCCGGATATCCCTTACAAGTCTGACAAATTTTGTTTGGGTTTTACTTCAGGAGCCCAGAAAGTTGTTCGTCGTGCTCGTGCCAGGGGACCACCTTTGCGGTTCAGCAACCATGGAGTCCACGTAGTGGAGGATACTGATGACAGTTGTGACCTGGAAGAATGGATTTTCCCAACTATCAACGAAGGACTCAACAACTGGGAAGCCAAGGAATTTGTCCCTATTACTTTTATCCAACAGTAATTGTCTTTAAATTTTTGTAAGACTTCTAATAATTAAATAATTTTGACTTTTAAAACCTTGTGTCTTAACCGAGGCACAACAATCCATTTGTAAGGGTTGTTACTTCATTATTATATGTCATCAATGAATCATGGACGTCTTTGCATACAAATTTTACGCTCTTTGTTCTTCTTTTTTCTACATTTTTATTTTTTTAAGATAGCTATGCTCTTACACACACTCATATATCAAAATGCAGATCCACATCCACTCATGATCCCATGGGTAACGATTCTGCTATGGCCTATTGTGACTTTGAAAATCCAATCTACCAAGCCAAAGACGAAGGTGAGGAAGATTGTGAAGTTCCAGGGGAACTAGCCAGGTTACTACAACAGGAAGAAAGGACCATACAACCCCATGAAGAACCGATTGGCACAGTTAACTTAGGTACCGAAGAGGACAAGAAAGAAGTCAAGGTAGGTGCCAATCTGGAACCCAGTGTCAAGAAGCGCTTAACTCAGTTACTACATGACTATGTTGAGGTCTTTGCCTGGTCATACAAAGACATGCCATGACTTGAAGCTGATATCGTGGTCCATCGCCTACCGACAAAAGAAGACTGCCCTCCGGTAAAATAGAAAATCTGTCGCATACGGCCAGACATGTCAGAGAAGATCAAGACTGAAGTCATGAAATAGTTCAACGCCGGATTCTTAGCTGTCACCTCCTATCCACAATGGGTCGCAAATGTTGTTCCACTTCCTAAAAAGGACGGTAAAGTACACATGTGTGTGGATTACAAATATTTGAATAGGGCAAGCCCAAAGGATGATTTCCCGCTTCCCCATATTGATATTTTGGTTGACAATACCGCACAGCATAAAGTGTTCTCATTTATGGATGGTTTATCAAGCTATAATCAAATCAAAATGGCACTTGAGGACATGGAGAAAACGACCGTCGTCACACAGTGGGGCATGTTCTGTTACAAGGTTATGTCATTCAGGTTGAAAAACGCTACGGCAACCTATCAGCGCGCCATGTTAGCTCTATTTCACGATATGATCCATCACGAAATAGAGGTCATGTGGATGCCATGATAGCCAGATCTCAAATTGAAGAGGAACATCTTGACCATTTGCAGAAACTGTTTGAAAGGATAAATAAATACAAGCTAAGTTTGACCCCGAATAAATGCACATTTGGGGTGAGGTCCGATAAACTCGCAGGCTTCATCGTCAGCGGTAAAGATATCTAAGTGGACCCTGCAAAGTTAAAACCAATATAAGAAATGCCTGCTCCTCGCACCGAGAAGGAAGTCAGAGGATTCTTAGGCCAGCTAAACTACATCGCCAGATTCATTTCTCACCTAACTACTACTTGTGAACCAATCTTCAAATTAGTACCTGAGCATGCAATATAGTACCTGAGCAAAAAGTTTACCGACTGTGAAACACTACAAGAAAATTAGTGTTTAACGACACAAAAATTGCGACAGTTATGTGATAACTGTCGTAATTGACATATAGAGACAATGTTTACGACAGTTGACACCAACCGTCCCTAATATTTATTTTGCGACGGTATATTTAACCATCATAATATTATTATTACGACGGTAAAACAACCGTCGGCTCCCATTTAACACTTTTAACATTGATTTTTCACCAACAACTAGTCACGACGGTAAAATTAACCGTCCTAAAAGGCATATCACGACGGTAAAGCACCCGTCGCACCCTTAAACCTTTCACGACGGTAAAATTATCCGTCCTAAAATTCATTTCACGACGGTAAAACAACCGTCGCACCCAAAACCTTTAAAAATCTCTTGCTAACTTATATATTTTATCTAATTATAATTGTTATGTATATTTAAGTTCTCTCTTGTTAAGGTTAAGTTTATGCATTATTATATATTCTATGAATTTGATACGACAATGGTGTTATGTTCAATTTAATCAATCAAATAAATTTAATCTTTCATCTTTTTCTCAATGTTTGTTATATTTGTATTATGCTTGAGGAGGATCTATGAGATGTCGAGACGGTCTGATAGGACTAGACCAAGGGTAACTTATGGTTATGCCTCGAAAGACATGACTTTTATAACATGATATGTGGATTTAATTGATGTTGAAAAATGATTTTAAGTTTATACCTAAATAATCATTTATCATGAGCTAAAGTATATACATAGAGCTTGACATAATATTTACATATATAGTTGAAACACAGTGTTATTGTTAAATTTATACCTAATCCTAACTAAACACAAATTGAGTTGCACATTTCCTCTGAAGTTAGAATTTTGATAAACCCATCTCGCAGCCATTACAAATCGTGTATTGAAGTGAAGAATGCTTCCTCAGCGAATGAAGAAAGCCGTTACTGATAACCCTAAAAAGCTCGCAAACTTGATCGATCTCGTTAACCTTCCTCCCACTCTCAGAGACTTCGTCGGTCAATCTCAGACTTCTCGATTAACCTGTTTCATGCGTGTTTGGTCCTACGTCAAAACCAACAATCTTCAGGTTCTGCTTTGTTTTTTCAACTCATGAAAATTGAACCACATTCTAATGTCCTCCTGCATCACTATTCTTCGAACATCTCTCATCTTCCAACCGGTAAGTTTTCTATAACACTTTTTCTTTGTTCTCATCTTCACATATCTCTCTCATTCTTTAACATTGATTTCACCATTGGAGATTCACATGAATCTTAGGGTTGAGCTCTTTGTGATTCAAACATCACAACAAGCATTCATATCGACATTAAACCCAATCACCAACAATAAACCCTAAAACCCCAATTTATTCACGATTCAATGAGCAATACAAGTTATAGCGTTCATAATCACAAGGGGAAAGGGTATCGAGTAATAACACAAAGAAAATAGACAGAAGGGAATAACGATTTAAAACCCTACAACATACAACATCTCAACATTTGTTGTATTCTTTCCCTCTGCACAATCGGTATTGTATTTATTTCGACTTATTTTAGGGTTTGTTATGTGAAACTTAAGTTCTATGTCTAAAACAATTTGTAACTTTTATTCTTCTTTTCTAATCCAAAGTCTAAACTGAGTTTTGCAGGAAAATATGGATATTCTTATTGTGAAAGCACAGAAGATTGAGGTAGTTGAACTTAATTATTGTTGAACTTGTTTCTGCTACTTTAAATCAACCCACTTTTTTATCTGCTCAAGGAATAAGTTTTGTAATCTTATTTTGAAATCTCTGGATGTCAGGTTTTGGATGAAGCGTACTGAAAAAAGCAAAAAAAATTGTAAACTTTTGTTTGACTTCTTCCTAATCTCTTGCAGGGGATAACTATTTCATATATTATTGAAAAAGAGTGGTTTTGAACAGGTTATATGCTTAGTTGCTTATATAAATTTGGTCATTGAACCTTGTATGTTTTTGGATAATTGGATATTGTCATTAGTTTACAACCATATTTTTGATTTTTGATTTTTGATTTTTGTCAAGAGTGACCCTTCATAATACCGAATCTGAAAGTAAGTGATGGAAAGAGAGAGAAAGAGAGAGAGATTCTCAACTACTAGGCTGTGTTTGGCTGTTTCTATCTTGCAGTGAAAGCTGTGAGATTGGGATTGATGGATTTGTGATAGAGTTTAGTGGCTAGAGCTCTGATTTGCCAAAATTGAGTTAGTTACCTTCATAATCAGTTTTAGCTCTTTTAGTGCTTTGAAATTGGAGTTTCTTACCAAGTCCATATATGGTTGACCAAACAGAACCTAAGATTTTTTTTTGTTATTTTATTCTTTATACTCTGTCAATCTTGCAAGATAAGTTAATATAGATTTTTTTCTATTACTTGTTTATATGTTTATAAGAAGCTACATGAATAATTTTCATTAAATTTTTCTGTTTGTGAATAAGCGATATCAATTGGAGCAAAGAAAAAAAATTTATATGCTTTGAGTTTCTGCTGATCTACTTTTTTTTACCGTGTAGTATATTGGAGACAGCTAGAAAGAGAACTATAATGGCTAGCGCTGGGCATGGAAATGGACTCATAAATGGTGTAGTATCGAATAAGCACACTGCTACAATATCTGAAGTAGATGAATTCTGCAATGCCCTTGGGGGAAATAGGCCGATTCATAGTATATTGATTGCGAACAATGGAATGGCGGCTGTCAAGTTTATACGCAGTGTTAGGAGTTGGGCTTACGAGACGTTTGGCACGGAAAAGGCTATCTTGTTGGTTGCCATGGCTACTCCAGAAGACATGAGAATCAATGCAAAACATATCAGAATAGCTGATCAGTTTGTGGAAGTACCTGGTGGGACCAATAACAATAACTACGCTAATGTGCAGCTTATTCTAGAGGTATGTGATGTCGACTTCATGCGACTAATGGATAAACTGGTTTACCCTAATCCTGCTGCCTATAGGGATCAATTGATCCGATTCTCCCAACTCAATCATATTATTTATTCTGAGGTTGGTAATGCTATATAGAGGTTTCTTTGACCTGCATCATGTGATATTTTAAAGTGTTACAGTGCCTCTTTTAGTATTTATTTTGTGTATGATATTTTTAATTTCTTTAGATCATTTTGACTCGAATCCTGATTTGTGATCATCTTGACGCAGTTGGCTCTTAAGGCTAGTCAACTTCTTGAACAAACTAAACTGAGTGAACTTCGATCCAGCATTGCACGAAGTCTTTCTGAACTAGAAATGTTTACTGAGGATGGTGAAAATATTGATACTCCGAAGAGGAAGGGTGCCATTAATGACCGAATGGAGGACCTTGTGAGCGCTCCTTTGGCAGTTGAAGATGCTCTTGTGGGCTTATTTGATCACAGTGATAACACCCTTCAAAGGAGGGTTGTGGAAACTTATATACGTAGGCTTTACCAGCCGTATCTTGTCAAAGGCAGCATCAGGATGCAGTGGCACAGATCTGGCCTTATTGCTACGTGGGAGTTCTTAGAAGAATACGTTGAACGGAAGAACGGGGTTGAAGACAAAACACTGGTGGAGAAACATAGTGAGAAGAAATGGGGAGTGATGGTTGTAATTAAATCTCTTCAATTTTTGCCAGCAATTATCAGTGCTGCATTAAGGGAAGCAACCAATAACTTTCACGATGCACTTAAAAGTGGTTCTGTCGACTCAAATAAGCACGGTAATATGATGCATATTGGACTAGTGGGCATCAACAACCAAATGAGTTTACTTCAAGACAGGTGCAGTTTCGGAAATTAAATACATTTTTTCGAACCTAATTTTTGTTTTTTTGTTTTTTCTTTGATTTGTCAAAGCATCAATGGTTGTATTGTAGTGTAGCTTAACTTTTTGGTCTTTTGCAGTGGTGATGAAGATCAGGCTCAAGAAAGAATCAATAAGTTGGCCAAAATACTCAGAGAGCAGGAAGTAGGGTCCATAATACATGCTGCCGGTGTTGGAGATATTAGCTGTATCATACAGAGGGATGAAGGGCGTGCTCCAATGAGGCATTCCTTCCACTGGTCAGCAGAAAAGCTATATTATGAAGAGGAACCCTTGTTGCGGCATCTGGAACCTCCGCTATCCATTTATCTTGAATTGGTCAGTTATTTCACGCTTCAAGTTCCTGTTTTATTATAGAAGGTGCAAAAGAAACATATTTCACTCATATGCTTGATCTTTAACTCATTTAATATTTGTCTGATTACAGGACAAACTTAAAGGCTATGAGAATATACGCTATACACCATCCCGTGATCGTCAATGGCACCTCTACACTGTTGTGGATACCAAGCCACAACCAATTCAAAGAATGTTTCTTCGAACACTTCTCAGACAGCCAACCACAAATGAAGGATACTCTGCTTATCAAAGGGTAGATGCAGAAACGTCTCGTACCCAATTGGACATGTCCTTTACTTCAAGGAGCATTTTTAGGTCCTTAATGGGTGCAATGGAGGAGTTGGAACTTAACTCACATAATACCACCATCAAATCTGAACATGCTCATATGTACCTCTACGTCCTATGTGAGCAACAAGTAGATGATCTTGTCCACTATTCCAAGTAATTATTACTGCAAACTTCTCCGTACATATACATATTTTTAATAATACTTATATTCTATTAGCGTAACGTAAAAAATATTTCATCTCGTTCTTACAATTTTGGATGTTAATACCAGAAAAATCAACATAGATGCTGGTCAAGAAGAAACAACAGTAGAGACAATCTTGGAAGAACTGGCACAGGAAATCCATTCCTCTGTTGGTGTAAGAATGCATAGATTAGGAGTTTTTGTATGGGAAGTGAAGCTCTGGATTACAGCATGTGGACAGGCAAATGGTGCTTGGAGGGTCATTGTAAACAATGTTACTGGTCATACATCCACTGTACATGTAAGTTTTTTAGTTTCTTAAAAATTTAAAGGAAAACTTCCTGCATGCTCTTCCCTCTCAGATTCATGATTTTTAAAATTCAGATATATCGAGAAATGGAGGATGCCACCACTCATAAAGTGGTTTACAGTTCAGTCACAGTAAAGGGTCCACTGCATGGTGTACCAGTGAACGAAAACTATCAACCTTTGGGAGTTATTGACCGAAAACGTCTCGCAGCAAGAAAGAGTAGCACCACATACTGCTATGATTTTCCCCTTGTAAGTTATTTTGAATGAATTTAGTGATAATTTCCCCTTTGTAAGTCAAATTAGGTTATCTGATGAGAAATGCTTCTTGCAGGCGTTTCAAACATCCTTGGAACAGTCATGGTCAATTCAACAGACATGAGTTCAAAGAGCCAAAGATAAGGATCTCTTAAAAGTAACTGAGCTTAAATTTTCAGAGAAAGAAGGTAGCTGGGGTACTTCTCTTGTTCCTGCAGAGTGTCCTCCTGGACTTAATGATGTTGGCATGGTAGCCTGGTTGATGGAAATGTGTACTCCTGAATTCCCATCTGGAAGGACAATATTGGTTGTTTCGAACGACGTTACATTCAAGGCTGGTTCTTTTGGCCCAAGGGAGGATGCCTTCTTTAGAGCAGTAACTGATCTTGCCTGTGCTAAGAAAATACCTTTACATAGATAATAATTTAAATAAAAAATATATATAATAGAAAAAAAAAATCAAGACATAAACAAAAGTCATGGCGACAGTACCGAACCGTCGTAATCAACAATTAAAAATAATCAACAAAAGTCATGACGGTATCGAACCGTCGCCATAAACAATTTAATCAATTTCAAAAGATATTCACGACAGTATCGAACCGTCGCCATCAATAATTATAAGAAACTCAAAAGATAGTCACGACGGTATCAACCCATCGTAAACTTGAACGACAGTTTTTGTAACCGTCACGAAATAGGTTGGGGACACACACTTCTGCGACGGTAAAGCAACCGTCGTGGAAAGAAAATTGCGACGGTTTTAACCGTCGTAATCTACAAAAATACCTGTCGCAATCTGCCAATTTTCTTGTAGTGAAACCAGATATTCACTGCTCGAGAAAACTTGCTGCGCTCTGGCATGGGCTGCTCGCCGGCTAAGACAATATATGTTGACCGATACTACCTTATTGATATCCAAGATGGATCCAATTAAATACATATTTGAGAAGCATTCCCTCTCTGGGAGGATAGCAAGATGGCAGATGATCGTGACTGAGTACGACATTCAGTACACTACCCAAAAAGCAATAAAGGGCAGTGTGCTAGCCGATCACCTTGCTCATCAGGCTGTGAATGACTATCAGTCCATGAAATTCGAGTTTCCAAATGAAGATATCATGATGGTAAACAATTGTGAAGAATCCAGACCATGTGACGAACCTGAACAAGGATCCCGATGGACCTTGGTTTTTGACGGAGCTTCAAACGCACTCGGTAATGGCATAGGTGTTGTGATCATATCCCCTGAAGGATGTCATACTCCCTTCACTGCATGACTTTGTTCCAACTGTACCAATAATATGACGAAATATGAAGCGTGTATTTTGGGTCTCAAAGCTGCCATAGATTTGGTAATCAAGTCCTTAAGTATATTTGGAGATTCAGCCTTAGTCATCAGTCATATCAATGGAGTATGGGACACGAAGCACCCTAATCTCATCCCCTACAAATAAAATGTGTTGACATTAATCTCACATTTTGAGGAAATTACCTTCGAGCATTTTCCACGAAAGGAAAATCAACTAGAAGACGCGTTAGCCACTATGTCATCCATGTTTAAACTCAAGTTGGGTAACAAGGCTCCCCAGATCACCATTGAGCGGATGGATGAACCAACTTACTGTCACGAGATCGATACTGAAGAAGTAGTGGACAAGCATTGGTTCCATGAAGTTAAGAAGTATCTCGAGGCCCAAGAGTATCCGGAGGGAGCTTCAGTCAATGATAAGAAGTTCTTGAGGAGATTCTCTGCTAAGTTCTTCCTCAGTAATGTCATCCTTTACAAGCGCAACTACGACTCTACTTTGCTTCATTGCATAGACAAGGTTAAGGCAGACAAGATCATGGTTGATCTAAATGAAGGCACTTTTGGCACCCATTCTAGTGGGCACACGATGGCTAAAAAGATCCTACGGGTGGGGTACTACTGGTCTACGATGGAAGCAAATTACCATCAACATTCACGAACTTGTCACAAGTGTCAGATCTATGCTGATAAAGTACATGCGCCTCCAGTTCCTCTAAACGCCCTAACTGCTCTCTGACCATTCGTGATGTGGGGCATCGATATGATTGGAGAAGTCAAACCTACAACTTCTAATGGATACCGCTTCATCTTGGTTGCCATTGACTACTTCACGAAGTGGGTTGAGGAAACTTCTTTCGCTTCTGTTACCAAGAAAGTTGTGGCCCTATTCATCAAACAGAATCTCATATGTCAGTACGGTATCCCGGAGAGAATCATTACGGATAATTGTACCAATCTCAACAATACTATGATCACCGTACTATGCGCGCAATTCAAGATCCAGCACCATAATTCTTCTCCTTACTGGCCAAAGATGAATGGTGTTGTCGAAGCCGCAAATAAAAACATCAAGAAGATCATACAAAAAATGACGGTGACCTACAAGGACTGGTATGAGATGTTACCATTTGCTCTCCATGGTTACCGTACCACGGCGGGCACATCAACAAGGGTAACTCCCTTCTCCTTGTTATATGGCATGGAAGATGTTCTACCAATTGAAGTCCAAATACCTTATCTGAGAATCATAAGGGATGCATGGCTGAATGAAGATGAATGGATTCAAACACGACTTGACCAGTTGAATTTGATTGATGATAAGAGGCTTACGGTTGTCTATCATGGTCATATGTACCAAAAACGTATGATCAAAGCTTTTAACAAGAAGGTCAGACGTCAGGTATATCAGGTTGGTGATTTGGTAATCAAGCGTATCATATTGCCACAAGGTGATCCCAGGGGAAAATGGACTCCTACATACGAGGGACCATTTGTGATCAAAAGCATATTCTCTGGTGGAGCAATGATCTTAACCATTATGGATGGCGATGACCTTCCGCATCCTGTGAACGCGGACATAGTCAAAAGATACTACGTATTAATAAAGACCCGCTAGGTCGATTGGCCTAGGAAAAAATTAGGACATCCCGGAGAACCGCAAAGGTTCGGGCAAAAATTAGGGATAAAATACAAAAAAATATGTACACCCGACAAGTTGAAAACCCAAAAAGGCGGCTTGGGCAAAAAAAGGGTATCCCGGTAGACTGAAAACCCGAAAGGACAGTGTTGCACCCCAAAATTTTCCCTCCCATGTTACTCAATACATTCTCATTAAGATCCTCAACTTGCTCAAGGATTCCCAAGAGTTGACTAGGCAAACTCCCTCCTAAAGCAATGAACCTTCAATTAGAGTTTCCATTTTCATCAATATGGGTAAGCTCCAAAGGGCTCATATGCTGGAGAATCGACTGTATTAGGTCAAAAGTCAACTGTGGCCCACATACAGTCAAACTTTAAGGTTTTTGGTCAATGTCAACATTTTGAAGTGATATCCATCATTTTATCAATAGTTGATCATGATTCCTCAAGGAATGCTCCTAATTCATCAAAACTCAAAAGTTGCTAAATTAGGGTTTCTTAGGAAAAGTCAACCAAACTTTGACCAAGCATAACTTTGTCATACTTTATCAGAAATTTCTCATCCAAGGCTAATTTTTAAGGGAATTCAATTTCCTACAACTCATCTTCAGCCCTCAAGTTCAAAAAATGCACTCATAAAAGATATGAATTTCTACATTATAGGTCCTTTTGAAAAGTCAACAAAAACACCTTTTGGGTCAAAGCTTCTTACGAACATGGAAGACCCAATTGAGATGAGACAAAAGGGTTGTTTAGGGGACATCCTAAGATTTCTAAAAAGTCCAAGAAAACCTCTCTAGGGTTAAAATTGGAAGAGATATGCATTGTCAAAGTTGACCATTTTTGGAAATATGCCAAAACTCAAATGTGCTCAAAAATGCATTTTTGTCAAAAGGGCCTAGCATTTTAGGGTTGTATCTTGTTAGAGACATTGTCCATGACCCAAATCAGAAGCCATATATTATTTTCTCTATTTGTTGATTTTATTTAGATTTTTATTTATTAAAAGTCACATTAAATCAAATAAATGACAAAAAATATCAAATATTGGTTTTTTGATCTGATTTTTGTACGAATCAAGTAAAATTGAGGCAAAAATAGCATGATTTGGATGGTTTTGGAAAGATATCATATAGCTAGCAAATCACATTCAATCTACATAATTGCAAAAGATTCATGTCGTTTTTGTTACCCTAATTCATCATACTACATATAATGAACAGAAACAAGGCAAGAGAACAAGGTTTGCAGTCGTGAAAACAGAGAAAGAAAACTCAAATTTTGGCAAAAAAGTGGTGGATCATTTTCTCACATAGAGGGTGATTCAAGACATTCCAAGGCTTCCAATCGCTTCATGAACATCTCCTGAAGCTAGCACGATCCATGACAAGCCTTCCCAAGCCCAGAATCGCACCTGATAAACTCACGGTTTTGAAATATAAGCTTGACTTTGATTTTACAATTTATGTATGATTAACTACTTTTAAGCATGGAATTGTATTTGTATCATCATTTGGAATGTTTTGGTTTATTTAATTTTTTGCTTTGATGCATGTCTTGATAATTTCCATGACTAGGGTTTAAGAAGCCTTTTTAGGGCTTCTCTGTAGAAGTAAAATTAGACCAAGAAAAGGATGCCGTGATGCTCGTGGGATCAAGAAGAATTGATCCATGTACTCACTTTTAATTTATCATGCGTTGTATAGATTTTTGAAGCTTGCAGGGTTACGGCTATGGAGCACTGCCTGTAGGTAAAAGCTTGAAACCTAAGATGAAGGACAGGGAAGAAGATGATGACTTGTCACCATCCCACTAGGCCATTCAAATTACGCGTGTGTTTTTCAACCTATCCATCTGGTTTAATATATTATGATTTAATTCCATTATTATTACAACTAAGCAATGTAGCGCAGATGGCCAGGGCAAGTGCTGAATGAGTGGGAGGACCTGGGTTCAAGTCCCAGGTCTAGCGTTTTTTCTTATTTTCTTAACATCTCTTGCAGATTCCAGTATAACGCATGGTCAGACGTCTATCTTGCTCCCTCAGATCTTTGTGGATCCATATCCAACGCGCCTAACATTGATTCCCCATGATAGACCTTCAAGCATGCTCAACATGGGATCTGGCGCAGAAACTGGGCTTCTCCCTTCATTGGGCCTGGACAAATTCAGAAAGCCACCACCCATTTGCTCATCATACAGGCCTAAATTCTTACTTTTGTTTTATTTTAGTTCTTTTTCTTATTATTTATTAATTATGTTTTTTTTTAATAACACCAAAAAAATTCATTTTTTTATTTAATAAAAAAAATCATAAAAACATCAAAAAATCATTTTTTCATAATTTTTTTTTATTAATTAAGTTGTTTATTTAAATTAGGATAATTTAATGTCTTTTTTATTATAATTCAAAATAATTATAATTAGGGATTAATTTTGTACATAACCTAATTTTTCCTTAAAAAATAACATAAGTATTTTCTCAAATTACATTTTAGGCTTTCCAATTATTTCTTGCATTTAATTCGCCGCGCACGCTTTTAATTTTCTTTTTTATTATTATTGTAACTGCTCTGAGTTTGTAATAGATTTAAATAGGGTTTTAATTCCACATTTTATTTTCAGTCAAAATAATTATGTATCTGCCCAAAGCCTTGTAACAGATAGGACCTTAATTTCTTGCATTTTAATTCCCGCAAACTATAAACTATTAGATGTATGTATAAGATTGTATGGAAAGACGAATTGAAATTAAAACAGTAGAAAACCCTAATTGTGCAAAGATAATTAACTGAAAAAATACACTTGCACATGCTCACTCCTAGGGTTTAATCCACTCCGGTTGCCTTCGGTAAAGGGTCACAAAGTACAGAGAATGTTAGTGTTCATCCTATAGTCCACAAAGATCTAAAATGACCCTTTCAGATGTTGTTTCGGAAAAAGATCTTTAAGGCTTTAGGATGATTACTAAAATTTCCTAACATCGCTTTTGTGATCATACTTGTCCCTTCGAATGTCCCTTTAAAACTCCAATGGCGGTGCTACCTATTCCTTGATAATAGGATAGTGCTGTCTAAAGGAAAATGAACAGACTTTTTTCGAGTAGGTAGATTAGTTCCTAGGTACTTGCTAAAACAAACAAAATTTTTTACACAAACACTTTTCAAAACAATTTTCAAAACAACTTCGTCACACTCTTGAGGACCGATACAAGGGTTATCACGAAGTAAAACTTTTAGAAACAAGCACACACAAGCAATTTTAAAAAATGAGAAAAGTACCTAAGAGCCCATGGAAAACCATGGATAGAAAGGGTGCTAACACCTTCCATTTCTATAATCTACCCCCCGTACTCAGAAAACATTCTCGAAAAAGGTTTTTTCTGTCCTTTTTCCTTTTCCTTTTTTGGATAAAATAAAAGTCGGTGGCGACTCTTGCTTACCGCAACATTTGCAAACAAAAAATGCATACCAGTATAACAGTCGGTTCTGCCACTGTACCACAGAACTGGAGACTCTGGTGGGGAGAATTAATAAAGTGGTGTACACCTTAGGATCTAGGTCATTTTAAAATTGCTTTCTTGTTTTGCTTTGCCTGCTTTATATTCAAGGGTTTTGTTTGGGTATTATTAAAGATCCTACGCCCGGATCTGGGGAACTTTTTAGGTAAATAGCAATAGATCGTGGAGTTTGTATAACATAGACCGATATGGTTTAAGTGATGGTTATGTTGGTGTGACACTTTGGTTGGTACCGGTATCCTTCGTGTGGAAACGAGGAGAATACGGGGCCGTCGCGTGGTGTCGTGAAGCACTAACGGACCTTAGAACCTTAGTTGAATAAACTTGGCCATTAGAAAGTAGTGAGATAGCCGGCCTCGGTATAAAGCTGAGGATTGGTTGATACTCGATGCTACACTCATTGAGACCAGAATTTTGGGATATTTCAGCTACAAGAAAAGATTGCTTGAGCTGAAACAATGCCCTCTAACGGATGATCAGTGATATTGAGAATCTTTAGAACCCAATTACTTTTCTAAGACAGGTTTGAAACCAACCAAACTTCAAGAGGGTACTTACCTTTAACCTCATGCAAGCCTTTGAACCTAAGTTCTATTACGTGTTTTGCCTGTGTGTGATTTATTCTGTTTGAACATAACATCATGCATCATAACATAACATCCACTCTTATTACACTAATCATTTCAAGGACCAAGGGAATTTATCTTTGTTCTGTTTTGCAGATCATGGCTTCCGCTCGTAGAAACACTATCTGAATCAGCTTTGTGAGAATACTTCCCCAACTCAAGGAGCTAGTATTAAGGGTTCCTGAAACTTTTACGTTCACTAAGAGACATGGTTGACTTCTCAACCTGGTCACTTCAAACTTTGATGAGAAGATGATGAGTGTACACTTTCAGTTCTTTGATCCCAAGCACCACTGCTTCACCTTCCCAGACTATCAATTGGTTCCTACCATGGAAGAATTCTCTCAGCTATTGGATATACCCATTCTTGAATAATTGCCTTTCACAGGTTTGGAAGAAGTTCTTAAGCCAGAGGTCATTGCCACAATGTTGCATCTGAAATGGGCCGATGTGGTATCCAATTGGGAAACAAGAAGCGGAGTCAAGGGTTTTCTAACCAAGTTCCTAATAGACAAGGCCCAACTGTTTTGGGATGATATGGACTTTCAGGCTTTTGAGGAGGTCTTCGCCCTTCTAATCTATGAGTTAGTACTATTACCTAATCCAGACTTACTCATAGATGTGAGTGTTGTTAAGATTTTCCTCTCCCGCAACCCTGTGCCTACCTTGCTCGGAGATATCTTGCACGCTCTCCATACTCGCACCATGAAGAGAAGAGGGGTTCTTATGTGTTGCATGCCATTGTTGTCGAGGTGGTTTATTTCTCACCTCCCTAAGTCTGTACTGAAGAATGAAGAAGGTTTGGGTTGGTCGCAAAGGATAATATCACTCGCTCACACGAATATTCTCTGGCATTCCAGAGCTATGGGAGATACTGCTATTATTGACCGCTGCGGGGAGTACCATAATGTCCCATTACTTGGCATCAGAGGAGGCATAACTTACAACCCTTGTTTATCTCTGCGATAATTTGGTTACGCTCGAAGGGATGGTCCCCATGAATTACTTATCGAGGGCATTATGTTCAACTATGAGGACGATGTTCAAGGATATCGCCAGAGGTTCATACTAGCTTGGGGTATGGTAAACAGATCTGGCGCCAAGGCTTTGGGGCCAAAGGATTCCATTCCTATGGAACCTTATCTCCAATGGGTACGAGTTCGTGCCCAGAAACTTATGATGCCCTACATGGCCGTTTTACCAGTGATTATGGAACCCACTACTGAAGGGGGTATTCCTTACACAGTTCTCCATCCTGATATACCCACTGACCTTGGAGGACTACAGAGGTCTTGGATTCAGTTGAAGAAAGAGTGTGATACTTACATGGATCAGTTCTATGCCTAGGAGAGGAAGGTTTTAGAGTTCACAAGGCAGCTTCATGAGGAAAGAAGCCTTAACGTATATCTCAGCACAAAGAGGAAGCATCCATGGGAAATTTGATTTTTTTCTAGTTTTTTAGAATTATTTTAATTATAACGCCTGAAAGGCAATTGAACTTTGAATTCTACTAATAAAATATTTGTTTCATTTTGGTTCGAAAATTTAAATTTCCCAAGGTCTTTGAATTCATTACATACTCATCCCATCCATAAGCACTGCATGTACAGGTACCATTACAAGCTTCTCATCTTCTTCGCTATTTATTTCAGCAGAAATGTCTTATGAATAAAGCATCAAAGATCTTCAGGAACAAAATGCCCAATTCCAACATATGTTCATAAATCTGGCGAAAGGGCAGAAGGATCTGAAATCCCTCATCCTGAAGGAGAAAAAGAAAAAGAAGAGGGTCTCTAGTATTCTAAATATGGGCAGAAGGTTCGGGGGGCCGTTAAAGAAACCAGTCGATCTGACCTCTTCATCCAAGGAAGGGGAGAATCAAGAAAGAGAGACAAGGGAAAAGGACCCCAGTCCTGAAGTTTCTGACAACGATACAAACTACAATGATGAGCAGTATCCTCCTACTGAGGATAGATACAAGCAGTTGGAAGATTGTCTGAGTGCTATGGAAGTCCAGAGGATACCTGGGTTGGATTTCGAAGAATTGGGATTGGTGTTGGAAGTGGTCATCTTACATAAGTTCAAGGCTCTAATTTTTGCAAAGTATGATGGGGTGTCTTGCCCAAAACTCCATCTCCGCTCCTACGTCAGAAAGATCCAGCCCCACACTGCAGATAGAAATTTGTGGGTTCACTTCTTTCAAGACAGTCTGTTAGGGACTCAGCTTGAATGGTTCTACCAACTGGAGAGAACCAATGTCTGAAATTGGGAAGATCTGGCTGCTGCTTTTTATAAGTAGTACCAATACAACGCCGATCTCGATCCTACTCGTAATCAACTCTAGAGTATGTCCATGGGTGCAAGTGAAGGCTTTAAGGACTATGCACAGAAATGGAGAGACTTGGCTGGAAGAGTCCAACTCTCGTTGTCTGATAGGGAGTTGGTCGATATGTTTTTGGGGACGCTATCGGGTCCATTCTTTAATCATTTGATCGGCAGCTCGTCAGCTGGTTTCATCGAGGTGATTCTAATTGGAGAGAGAGTAGAAGCTAGGATTCGGAGTCGTAAGATACAGAAGGATTCCTCTTCGAGTTAGGTAAAGAAGCCTTTTACTGGTAAGAAGGAAGCCAGTGCCATCTATAGCCCGAGAGGCCAAAGTAGAGCTGAACACTGTCAGACAATAAGTGTCATAATGATACCTAGGCCCGCAGTTGCTCCATAATGCAACAATCAACCAAGGGCGGAAAGACCACAACGACAATTTACCCGGATCAACATGACGTTGGCTGAAGTTCTACCCCATCTGCTGAGATCCAACTTGGCAACCTTGAAAGAGGATCCCAGGAATCTGAACACCACATCTCCCCGATATAACCCAAATGCTCGGTGTGCCTATCATTCTGAGAGTCCTGGCCACGATACTAATGGTTGTTGGGCTCTGAGAAATAAGGTACAGGATCTGATCGAAGCCAAGGAGAATTTGTTGTCGACCGGTTTATTTCCGGGTTGTGGTGAAGGTTGCCACATGTGTTCATCTCTGCCCTCTGGTTTCCATTTGCTAAAGTCAAGTGTTCAGCGCTTGATGGACAACAAAGAAATTTTGTTCGAGAAAACTTTGGTTCCTGTTGTCCCATTTGAAGATGTTGCTATTATAACCATTTCCGCAAATCCTTCCAAGGTCTCCTCGAGCAAACCTGTTAGGATTACATATGTTCCGAGAGTCGCTCCGTTAATAATCACCCTTCCCAGTCCTGTCCCATACGCCTCGGACAAAGCTGTCCCTTGGCCTTATGGCGTTGATATCTACTATCATGCCATTAAACAAGATCTGAAGAATGAAGAGGATGATCCCGATATTAGTAACATTGTTGGGACCAGTAAGATCACCAGAAGTGGAAGGGTTTTCTCTCCCGAGATTTCCCCAAAGACTGTCAATAAACCTGTCGTTATTTCGCCCGCTATTCCTATTGGTGCTTCAACTACTACTCATGTTCTTACTCCAATTGTTACCCCTGTCGGCAAGTCATCTGGTACCCGAGGCAAAGAAGTTATAGGTGAGCCTGTCCGGACGGAGGCACCTAGAAAAATTGTCGTAGAAGCCTCTAAGAAAGAGATAGAGGAAATACTGAAAATAATCAAAAAGAGCGACTACAATATGGTCGAGCAGCTGGGGCAGAACCCCTAAAAGATATCCATGTTGTCCCCGCTGTTATGCTCTGAGGCCCATGCGAAGGCTTTGATTTCATTCCTCAAGACTGCGCATGTGCCGCAAGAGACCTCAGTTGATCAACTCAAAGATTGTGTGGCCAGCCTGACTGCTGACAATGGGCTGGGTTTTTCATATGCAGACTTGACACCAAAAGGGAGGAAGCATAATGATGCTCTGTGTTGTACCCCAAAATTTGCCCTCTCACTTATCAAGATTTTTGCTCACAAGATCTCCTTGGGCTCAAGACTGCACTAAGGTTTGATCAGCTCAAGACACCTCCTTATGCACTAATGACCCAAAACTAGGGTTTGAGTTTGCAAAAGGAAATTTGAACTTCCAATGCCCCATATGACTTTCATGGATTATTATGGACCCCCAAGATCACTCATGTCAAGTTTCAAGCCTTGGATCACATTTTTGCTAAAAATCAGTTAAACTATGGCCAATTTATAATCAAACTTCTTAATTTTTTATCCATACCAACATTTTAAACTTATATCTATCATTTGATCAAGTTTGGACCACAACTCCTCAAGAAATTTGATCAAATCTCCAAAAGGGTAAAATGGTCAAAATTAGGGTTTTGACTAAGAAGGGGCAATTTCTGATTTTTTACCAAGAAAAAGATCAATTGGTTTAAGGCATGATATCAAGAGCCCAATTTCATCATTTTGACCTAACGACATGGTTCAAAACATTGCAAGTCCATTGGATTGACAGATGAATTTTTCAGTCAACTGTATACTGAAAAGTCAAACTTTGACGTTTTTGTCAAATTTAAGTGCCAAAGATCATAATTCATCAAAACATGTCAAAATATGAAACTTATTCAACAAGAAATCAAAAAGTCAAAATTTCATTTTGAAAAGTCAAATTTTCTAAACTTAGAAAATTTTCTAAGTGTTGGAAATTTCATGTTTTTTCATAACTTTGAACAAAATTTTCACCATGATGCAAGATGATTCAAGAGAAACTTCCAACATGAAAGTTGTATATCTCCATGAAATCTAAAACTTTTCTTTACACAACTCCTTCCAAAACTTCTTGGATCTCAAGTTATAATTTTCTGAACATGTGGTCATGAAACTAAACACTTAGTGAAATTTTGCCATAATTTGGTCAGGATTTTGACCTAACTTCATGGAACTTTTTCATATAGTTCCAAAGGGAATATTCAAAAGCAATTCAAATATGGGTTTTAGAGCACATTGCAATATTTCCAAAATGTCCAAGAACTCCTTGAGATCATTCTTGAGTGGGGAGAATCAAAGAGATGAAATTAGGGTTTTGTCACTTGAATTACAAGTCATTTTTGATGAACACATGAACCAAATCCATGCTAGGCTGCATAATCCTTGCTTTGCAGGCCTCAAACTTGTTTGTCACTCTATAATTAAATTTTTACACAGCTGTTAGGGCTTTGATCCAAGCAATTGAGCTATTATCCAAGTTGCATTTCCATTAATGGCACAAAGTTAACATTGCCATTCTTGTAAAGCAAGATTTTTGCATAAAGTTCATTCTTGAGTCTCTAATTGTTCCCTCTGATCACACTCCATCCACAAAGTCAAAAGCAAGCTTGTTTAAAGCATAACCACTCTATCTTAGCAAGTACACAAAGCTTTGAAACTTGAATTTCTCAAAAAACATATGTTATGCATAAACTTGTGATTTTGAATTCTGATCAACAAGAGGTCTCCAAACTTGTTGCTTATAAATAGAGTCACTATTTGTGAGCTAGAGGACGAGCATGAACACCCTGAAATACATAAAAACTCTCTCAAATCAGAAATTGCCCAAAAACTCCATTGTTGCACAGTTTCTGACCTTGAACATCAAACTCACATTTCCCTCGTGCGTTTCTTGGCCTTTTAGTTTCTAAATCTTCCTTACATCAAGTGTAACCTATCCATGTCCTTGTTTCATTATTGTAACATCATTTACCATATCCTCCATAACCAAAAACAAAGCATTGCACATTGACTTTTCCAAGTCATTTCAGCCACTCTCAACTCAAGCAAACCATTGCATTAGCTTCCTAGGACCTCAAGGAAGTTAACCTGATCATCACCATCACTTGAAACAAGCTCAAACTCAAAACACGATTTCTAGTTTTGAGGTAAGTTTTCTTAACATAGAACTCTTCATACAAGCATCATCAATAGCTTATTTATGAACAAAACATGTAGATATCATTGCCCTGAAGCTAACCATGTCCATAGTTTACATTAATTTTGCTTGAGCTTAGAGAATTTTGAAACTGAAATTTCTGAAATTTTTAGTGTTCAGATTAGGGCCATTAAAATTCATGCTTATCTTTGATCTATAGTTTTAATACTTTACATTTCTGGAATCGTGAGAAAATTTTCTACAAGTTTCATGTTTACAGTTTTCATTTTTGATGAGAAATGAGCAAGTTACAGTTGGTCGGGCTGGAGGTTGAAGATGAAGTCATTAGGGCGCGTTTGGACTTGTATATTTATTGTTTTGCTTATTTTAACGGATGTATAACCACCCTAGTGGTAGAAGCGTGCGCCTGTAACCTATGGGACCTGGGTTCGAGCCCCAATGGTACCCTTTTCATTTTTCACATTTTTTTACTTGCTGATTGTTTGTGTTTTTGGCAGGCGCTGGGCCCTTTGGGCCTGGCTTTGTTTTTGTTTTTTTTGCTAGTTGACCTCCCTGTTGACTAATGGCACCCCTGTCCCAAGTTCATTTATTTTTTTATTTTTTATTTCATTTTTATTTTCTTAAATATATTTTCTAAATACTAAAAAAATCATAAAATACAAAAAAAAATAGATTTATATCTTAACTTATTTTATCTTCTTTTTTTTCCAAAAAAATATTTTTATTTATTATAATTTATTTATCTTATTAACTAATCTTGAAAACTTAATTAATATTATGTTATTTTTATTTATTTATTTTTCACACCATTTAAAAATACTTTATTTTTAATATAAAAAAAAGGGCCAAAAATATTTTATAATACTATAAATATTTTTAAGATGAAAATACCAAAAAATCCTTTTCTTAAACTTATTTTCTTTTGATTAATTAATAGAACTAGGGTTTTACTTAGAATCTTTTCTTAATAAAATTCAAGTTTAATTAATTATTTTCTTTATTTAATTAGGTTAAGACAAAATCCCTTTTTTCATGAAAATCAAACAAAGATACATTTTCTTTACATTTTGCATTTTTTGTACATTCATTCATTTTATACTTTGTATTTTTTTATTTCCTTGTATATTGATATCAATTCAATATGGTTGTAATAGACTAATTAGGTTTAAATTCTTGCAATCCCCGTTCATGAATTTGTATACCCCTCCCCACAAATGTTGTAATAGCGTAGTAACTTTAAATTTCGCAATTTATCGCTTTTATATAACATGCTAGTAATTAGAGTTTGTATGGAAAGACTAAAACCAATACTTAGAAATCCCTAATTCAAGACAAAAACAATCATGAAAACAATACACTTGCACACAAGCACCCCTAGGGTTATTCCACTTGGTTTCCTTATACAAAATGGCCATACTACGCATGTAAGGTATCTTAGCAAAAACAAGCAAATACAAGATCATAGTCCCTCGATGATGCTATCTAAGTTTCCTTATAAATGATATTAGTCCCTAAAAAAGAATGCTAAGATACCTTGAAACATTGCTAATCATGGTTACACGATGACCCACGCCCGTCCCATTTACATCCAAAGATAGGGTTGCTTACCAAATTAATGGTAAGACAACAATGTGAAAGGAAAAGAAAATGAACAAGAAAGACATTTGAGTAGGTAGATTGCTCCTAATTACTTGCTCCATTTCAAAACAAACATCCTTGCTATTTTCAAAAATAATCACCTACACTTTCAAACATCTTACAAACTTGGAAACATTTTCGAAAGATCAACATCTTTGTATACATTCTTACAAACAAGAATCATTACAAATATTGTCTAAACAATGGACTTTTTACAAAATACTTTAAAAAAACCACACAAAGCATAATTTCAAACAAAATAAAGTGATCTAGCAAGTAACTAAGAGCCCGTGGAAAACCATGAATGAAAAGGGTGCTAGTACCTTCCCTTTTCATAATCTATCCCCCGAACTCAAGAAATAATCTCAAAGGTCTTTCATGTGCTTTTTCACCTTTCCTTTTGGATAAAAGAAAAGTTGGTGGTGACTCTTGCTAACCGCAACATTTGCGATAAAACACAAAATCCTCAAGTCAGTTCTCCCACTGTATCATAGAACTGGCGACTCTGTTGGGGAAAATTCTAAAAGTAGGGTTACCTTAGGGAAAGATAAAATTTATTTTTATTCATTGTTTGACTTGCATGCTTTACATTATGGTTCTTTGTTTGGGTTTGAATCCTCTACCAGGATTTGGGATGCATTATAGGTAAGTTGCAACATGTTGTGGAAACTGTGCGGGGTATACCTACATGTCTAAGCAATAGCTATGTTAGTGCGACATATTTGTGGGTACCAGTAGCCTTTGAGTTAATCAAAGAGAATACAGGGCCACTGAGTGATGTCTTAAATCACTAATGAACTTCTAGAACCTTTACATGACCAACTTGGCCTTTAGGATGTAGTGAGATGACCGGCTTTGGTGCAGTCCGAAGTTGGTAGATACTCGATACTAAACTCATTGAGGTTTGGTTTCTTGGGATATTTTGGCCGCCATTAAAGAGGCTTGTGCTGAAACAATGACCAAGGAAACACACCAGTGATATTGAGCTCCTTAGAACCCGGTTACTATTACTAGGACAAGTTGAGGCAACTAAACTTCAAGAGGGTACTTACCTATAAAACTCAATGCAAGCCTAAACTTAGGGACTTGTTTGTTTTGTTTGTATATACATACTTGAACATAACATCATGAACATCATAACATCATACACATTCACTAACCATTTCAAGGATTTTGGGATTCATCTTTGTTCTTGTTTTATAGGATATGGATTCTCTTCGCAGGAAAACTATTCAAGTCAACCTTGTAAGGATCCCTCCACAACTTAAAGAGCTAGCTTCAAGGATTCCTGAAAACTCTCCATTCACCGAGAAACATGGTCGCCTACTCAACTTGGTCAACCCTAACACAGATGAGGACATGATAAAGGTGCTCTTTCAGTTCTTTGATTCTTTACACCATTGCTTCACATTTCCCGACTATCAACTTGTGCCTACTTTGGAAGAATTCTCCCGAATCTTGAGGATTCCCATTCTCAACCAACTACCTTTCAACGGTACGGAAAGAGACCCAAAGCCATAAGAGATTGCTCAAGCTCTATACTTTAACTCATCTGATGTCACAACTCATTGGGAAACAATAAGTGGTGTCAAAGGTTTCTAAGAAAAGTTCTTGTTTGAGAAAGCCAAAAACTGTTGGAATTCTTTGGACCTTCAAGGTTTTGAGGAAATTATGGCTCTCCTCATCTATGGGATGGTTTTGTTTCCAAATCTTAATCAACTCATAGATGTGAACGCCATCAAAATCTTCATATCCCGCAACCCGGTGCCTACATTGCTAGGGGATATCCTACACTCTTTTCACACTCGCACAATAAGGAAAAGAGGTGTTCTTATGCGTTGCACTCCTCTCTTGAAAAGATGGTTTATTTTGCAACTTCCCCAATCTGTATTGAAGAATGAGAAAGGTTTAAGGTGGTCACAAAGGTTGATGACTCTCAAACATTCAAACATTTATTGGTGCCCCCGATTCATAGAGAATGTTACTATTGTTGACCGTTGTGGAGAATTCCCTAATGTCCCTTTCCTTGGCATTAGAGGAGGTATCACCTACAACCCCTGCTTAGCCTTAATACAGTTTGGTTACGCCCGAAGTGATGGACCGCATGAGATGCTGATTCAAGGTTTGGTATTTGACTACGACACGACGATCAAGGTCTTCGCTAGAGATTTATCCGAGCTTGGAGGATGTTGAACAAGGTAGATAGCAAGACTTTGGGGCATAAAAATTCCATCCCTCTTGAGCCTTACCTCAAATGGGTACGAACTCGTGCTTAGAGTCTTATGATGCCTTATCCCTCCATTCTCCCAGTAATCATTGAGCTTGTCATGGAAGGAGATGTTCCATACACTATCCTACATCCTGACATGCCCGCCTCTCTTGAAGACCTACAAAGGGATTGGATACAACTCAAGGGGGAGCGAGATACTTTCGAAGCCCAATTCTAAGCAAGTCAGAAGAAGGTTTTGGAACTCACTAGGCTACTTCATGAGGAGAAAACTTTGAATGCCTACATTGCACTAAAGAGGATCCGTACTACCTTTTTATCTTAGAGTTCTTGTATTATTTTGACCAAGAAGGCGTTGATGTACTCGAGCTTTAATCTATTAATATAATGTGTGTTCCTTTTTTGTCTAAAACAAATTTGAATCTTAAAATCCTTGAAATCATTGTATATGCATTTACCATTCATCATAACATAAGCAGGTTTCTTGCAACAAGTCTCCTCATCTCTCTACTTTTTATTTCAGTAAGATGGATCTCGAGCAAAAGGTGAAGGACCTCCAAGCTTAGAATGCACAGTTTCAATAGTTGTTCTTAACTCTGGCCAAAGAACAAGAAGAGTTGAAGACCTTGCTGGTTGAGGAGAAGAAAAATAAGACGAAGAAAATAACCGAACTCTGAACATGGGAAGAAGATCCCAAGGGCAGACAAGAAGGGCCTTAGACTTTGCTACGACTGGTGAGAAAGACAATCAAGATGGGAAGGGTAAGGAAACTGTTGTTCAGTATGATTCAAAAGAGGAAGAGGAAGAAGAAGACTATTCTGAAGAACAATATCCTCTAGCCGACGACAAGTATAAGCATCTAGAAGAACGGTTGAGTGAAATGGAAATCCAAAAAGTGTCTGGCTTAGACTTTGAGGGGTTGGGCTTAGTGTCGAGGATTGTCATTCCTCCCAAATTCAAAGCACCTGTGTTCGCCAAATATGAGAGAGTCTCTTGCCCCAAAATGCATCTCCGGTCCTATGTGAGGAAAATCTAGCCTCATACCGCTGACAAAGATTTATGGGTACACTTCTTCCAAGACAGTCTGTCATGAACTCAACTTGATTGGTTTTATTAGTTAGAAAGAGCCAATGTTCATAACTGGGAAGATCTTGTTGTAGCTTTTTACAAACAATAGCAATACAATGCTGATCTCGTGCCTACCCGTACTCAACTCCAGAGTATGGCCATGGTTTCAAGTGAAGGCTTCAAGGACTATGCGCAAAAATGGAGAGACTTGGCCGGAAGAGTTCAACCTCCTCTATCTGAAAGAGAGTTGGTAGACATGTTTTTGGGAACCTTGTCTGGTCCCTTTTTCAATCACTTAATTGGGAGTTCATCGGAGGTTTTCACTGAATTGATATTGATCAGAGAAAGGATAGAAGCCGGGATAAAGAATTGAATGATTCAAAAAGATGTATCATATGCTGCTGTAAGGAAGCCATTCATCAGAAAGAATGAAGTGGTTGCTGTATATCCTTAGAGAAATCAAGATAGGGCCGAACTCTGTCCAATCATAGGGGCTGTTATGATTCCTAAACCTGCGCCTGATCAACAAAGAAACAACCAACCAAGAATGGAAAGATCAGTCAGACAATTCACCAGAATTAACATGACACTCTCTCAAGTATTGCCCCATTTATTAAGATCCAACCTAGTGACCTTGAAAGAAGCTCCAAAGAACCCTAACACAATATCTCCTCACTATCATCCTAATGCCCGTTGTGCGTAGCACTCTGAGAGTCCCGGACATGACACTAATAACTGTTGGGCTCTAAAGAATAAAGTACAAGACCATCTTGAAGCCAAAGAGATTGAATTCGATGCGCCAGAAAAGCCCAATGTCATTTGTGCCCCTATGCCCAAACATGGACATAATGCCAACGCCATTGAAGAAGATATGTTTGTTACTTCAGTTGATGAACTTATTACCCCAATCCTAATTATCAAAAGGAACTTTTTGATTTCCGGTATATTCCCAGGCTGTGATAAAAGCTGTCATTTCTGTTTTTCCTCACCAACCAGCTGTCCTTTGTTGAAAGCAGGCGTTCAGTGCCTAATAGATAACAAGGAAATTCTGTTCGAAAAGACATTTGATCCAATTGTTTCTTATAGTGATGTTTCCATCGTGACCATTTCCGGCAATTCTTCCAGGGTCTCCACCAAAAGACCCGTTAGAATTACATCAGTTCCAAAAGTAGCTCCTTTAATAATCACAATGCCTGGACCAGTCCCGTATTGGTCAGACAAAACCGTACCTTGGAATTATGGAGGGGATGTCTAGTACCACGGTATCAAACAAGATTGGCCATTTGCCAAAGATTCAAGTTCCGAGAAAATTTACTCTGAAATCAGTAATATTGCAGGGACTAGCAAGATTACCCAAAGCGGAAAGATACTCTCTCCAGAAATTGTTCCCCCAAAAGCAGTTTATAGACCCGTAATCATTCTTATTGTTGTTGCTCCTCCGAAGGCTATTCCCAGTCCTACAATCATCTCCACCAATACTCCAACTGACAAAGCTGTTACAATACGTGCTATCACTCCTACTGACATTCCCGCTGCCGGGTCAATTGAAACGCAACGTAAAAGTATTTTGATTGAGCCTATCTGAACATAGGCACAATCATTGGGTATCCCTGAGACCTCCCGGAAAGAGATGGAGGAAATTCTAAAGATCATAAAAAGAAGTGACTATGATGTAGTTGAGCAACTGGGGAAAACTCCATCTAAAATTTCCATGCTGGCTTTACTACTATGTTCTGAGGCGCATGCAAAGGCCTTGGTGAAATTCCTGAAAACTACCCATGTACCCCAAGAAACATCTACTGATCAGTTCCAAGACTGCGTAGCCAGCTTGACTGCAGATAATGGTTTAGGTTTTTCAGATGCTGATTTAACGCCAAGAGGGAAGAAGCATAATGAGGCATTGCACGTCTCAGTTGAATGTAGGGGCACAACCTTGGCTCATGTCTTGGTTGACACCAGTTCTGTTAGAACATAGTTTAATTCTACAACCCTTAATTAGAGTTTTGAGGATAACAAACACAAAGAACAAATATGCACACTAAATTTGTGTTATTTTGTATGCATAAGTTATGACTGAAACAACATCAGAAGTTAAGCTACAGAAGCTTTCAAGCTGAGGTAATCAGAATGTTCTGAAGAATGATGATCAGAATCTGTGCTAAAGTAAAGGATACTCTGATTTTGAACAGAAGTCTAATATACCATCAGATCTTCACATCTGATTCATTGATGTTTTGAAGTAAAATCAGCATTCAAGATTCTAGTTCCGAAGCGTTACTTTTCAATTAAGACAGTATCATATGCAACGACTTCCTTCAGACAAGAATCTTCTCAATATGGAAATATCATTAAGTGTCCATTATCACGCTTTATGTTGGAAAAGATTTCCACGCCTATATAAACAAGCTTAAAGGACAAATCGTTGACAATTTTGAGAGACGACTGCTCATACATCTTAAATGCTGCAAACATTCATATTCAGCCATACGCTCAAATTGTGTAAAATATCACAGTAGTGATACGGTTTTTGTAACGAAAAACAACAGTACACAGTAAATCATTTTCTTTTGATTAAGCTAGTTTTCCTTGAGATATATCGGGTTATGGTTATACTCAAGAAGACTTTGGAAGTTGTCAAAGTAGTATTGTAATCAGTTTTGATTAGTGAATTAAGTCCTCGTTGGAGAGAAGCGAAATCACCTTGGCGGGTGGACTGGAGTAGTTTGAGATCAAGCGAACTAGGATAAAAATATCGTGCCTACTGCTTTTGATTTGAAGTTTCAATTCAACCCCCCCCCCCCCCCTTATTATGTTTTTCACTTCTTCAATTGGCATCAGAGCACCTGGTTCTGAGTTCATACACTTAACCATGTCAGTAAAAGATCCAAGCTTTAGAAAAACACTATGGTGGGACCAAGCCAAAACATCAGCAATGACTATCATGAGGACAAGGACATAATCAATGACAAACCTCCAGTATTTGATGGAGAAAATTTTGACTATTGGAAAGACAAAATTGAGAGCTTCTTTCTGGCTCATGATGCTGATGGGACATGGTAATTGATGGATACACATATCCTGTGGATGAAAGTGGTCATAAGATAGATAGAAAAAGAATGTCTGACCAACAAAAGTGTGATTTCAGAAACCATCATAAAGCCAGAACAATACTTCTCAGTGCCATCTCATATTCAGAATATTAGAAGATCTCAAACAGAGAGGCAGCTAAAAACATGTTTGACTCTCTGATCATGACGCATGAAGGAAACATACAAGTTAAAGAAACCAAGGCCCTTGCGCTCATTCAGAAATATGAAGCATTCAAGATGGAAGATAGTGAATCCATAGAAGCAATGTTCTCAAGATTCCAGATTCTTGTTGTTGGGCTGAAAGTTCTTGACAAAGGATATTCTACTTCTGATCACATAAAGAAGATCATCAGAAGTCTACCAAAGCAATGAAGGCCAATGGTCACTTCACTTAAGCTGGCTAAAGATCTCAACAAGATATCTCTAGAGGAACTTGTTAGCTCCCTCAGAAGTCATGAGATAGAGCTAAAAGAAGACGAGCCTCAGAAGCAAGGTAAGCCTCTAGCATTAAAATCTAACAAAAAATATGATTCTAAGGTTTTACAGGCTATGGAAGAAACCTCTGATGGATCCTCATCAGAAGAAGACGAATTGTCTCTTCTCTCCAGAAGGGTCAATCAACTGTGGAAGCAGAGACAAAGAAAATTCAGAAACCCGAGAATATCCGAGAATCAAAATGAATCCTCCTCCAGATACATAAAGTCTAAGTCCGCCTCTGGACACAAGAATAAAAGCTTCCCCCGGTCACATAAAGTCAAACAACAAAGACATCATCTACTATGACTGCAATGAACAAGGACACTACAAAACCGACTATCCAAGGCTTCAGAAGGAGAAACCCAAAAAGAAGTTCTTCAAGGAGAAGAAGAAAAGCCCCATGGCAACATGGGACGATCCAGACACTTTTGATGCTGACTCAAAGTCAGATGATGAAAGAGCCAACATCACTCTTATGGAAAATGTGATAGAAGACATCGAAGCCTCTGGTTCAGACTCAGAATCAGACACAGAAGAGGTATTCCCTGATTTCACTATTAATTTTACTAAAGATGAACTTGCAGAAAGTCTGAATGAAATTTTGGAAAGGTATCAGCAGATATGAGTCAAATTCAAGAACCTGAAAAAGGATCTTGTCTCTGACTCTGAAAGAACTGAGAGTCTTAGATTAGAAAATTTTGAGTTAAAGGAAAATATTTTAAAATTACAAAATGATTTACAAAATTCTCAAAAGGAAATAATCTCAGAGACTCCCAGAAATGCTGATAAGATCATCAAAGAGTATGATCACAACTTTCAGAATTTTCTGGCTAAAAACATAGATAGAAGCAAGATGGCTTCAATGATCTATGGAGTTAGCAGAAATGGCAGAAAA
Source organism: Vicia faba (assembly GCA_948472305.1). Lineage (NCBI taxonomy): Eukaryota > Viridiplantae > Streptophyta > Magnoliopsida > Fabales > Fabaceae > Vicia > Vicia faba. Next base: position 618,693,861 of record OX451739.1, read on the forward strand.
GGAATAGGATACTAAGGTAAGATATCTCCACCTAAGAAATTCATGGACCTTGTTATAAAACGCACACCACTAAAATCACACTTCACATACGGGCACACACATGACATTAAATACACTAGTAATGATTATTCTGCCAAACTAAAATCAAATAGAATTTTGGTAAAACTAACAAACCAGGACCCAAAAAGATATGGGTACCTAAGGACAAAGTTATATATGTAGCATATATCTTTAGCAGCAAGGCTAAAACACCAGTCATGGTACCTCGACTCTGGATGCTCTCGACATGTGACGGGAAGAAAGCATATGTTCCAAAGTCTGGAACTTACACATGGAGGCTACATGGGCTTTGGAGGAAACCAAAGAGGGAAGATCATTGGCTCTACAACAGTAGCACATAAGTGTATTATGTTAGGATAATCTGAACGCTCAATAGGGTACAAAGTATACAATACAAAAACATAGATTGTTGAAGAGTCAATCACTGTTAGATTTGATGATAAGCTTTACCCTTAAAAGTCAAAGCAGAATGAATCTTTTGCAGATATAGAAGTTGAATTCACAGGTACTGAAGACAACTCATCAGAATTTCCCAACATAGACACTTCAACAACTTTAGAAAGAAATGTTACAAGTGCTCCAGTACCTTCTGTTGATCAACTCCAGAAAAGGTTATCCAGAAGAAGCATAGCTTACCCAGAAGATAAGATCCTGGGAAAGAAGGATGAACCAATCAGAACAAGATCAACATTTAGAAACTCTGAAGAATCCCTCATGGGACTGGTCTCACTGATTAAACCAACAAAAATTGGTGAAGCTTTTCTAGACAATGACTGGATTTGGAAATGAAGGAGGAATTAAACAAGTTCACCAGAAATGACGTATGGGATCTGGTTCCAAAACCAAAAGGATTCAACGTCATTGGAACAAAGTGGATGTTCAGAAAAAAAACTGAATGAGTAAGGAGAAGTCATCAAAAACAAGGCACGACTGGTGGCAAAAGGTTATAGTCAGCAAGAGGGGATAAACTATACAAAAACCTTTGCTCCAGTCGCCAGGTTAGAATCTATCAGACTCTTAATCTCCTTTGTTGTAAATAATAGCATCACTCTGTATCAGATGGATGTCAAAAGTGCATTCTTAAATGGTTACATAGATGAAGAGGTATATGTGCACCAACCCCCTAGGTTTGAAAATTCCAAACACCCAGAATATGTTTTCAAACTAAAGAAGTCACTTTATGGTCTGAAATAAGCTCTTAGAGCTTGGTGTGAAAGACTAAGTAACTTCCTATTAGAAAAGGAATTCACTAGAGGGAAAATGGACACAACCTTGTTCTGTAAGACATTTAAGAATGACATTTTAGTTTGTCAAATTTACGTAGATGATATCATTTTTGGATCCACTAAACCTTCTTTGGGAAGAGAATTTGCTAAGAGCATACAGGCAGAGTTTGAGATGAGCTTAATGGGGGAACTTAAATTCTTTCTGAGCATTCAGATAAACCAAAATATAGAAGGAACTTACATTCATCAAAGCAAATATGTCATAGAACTTCTGAAGAAATTTGACCTCTCAGAATGTAAGCCCTCAAAGACTCCAATGCATCCCACGTACATTCTGGAAAAGGAAGAGGTAAGTAAAAAGGTAGAACAAAAAATCTATAGAGGTATGATTGGATCTCTCCTTTATCTGACGGCTTCAAGGCCTGGTATTTTATTCGGTGTTTGCTTATGTTCTAGATTCCAATCAGATCCTAGAGAATCTCACTTAACAACAGTTAAGCGAATTTTCAAGTATCTGAAAGGTACTACTAATCTAGGTTTGTTTTATAGAAAATCCAATAAATACAACTTAGTAGGATACTGTGATGCTGGCTTTGCTGGAGACAGAGTGGAGCGTAAAAGCACTTATGGAAGCTGACAGTTTCTGGGAGACAACCTAATATCATGGACCAGCAAGAGACAGTCCACAATAACATTGTCAACAGCAGAAGCTGAATACATAGCATCTGCTGGATGTAGCACTCAAATGCTCTGAATGAAAAGTCAACTTGAAGACTTCAACATATTTGAGAGTAACATTCTTATCTTATGTGATAACACTTCTGCCATATGTCTATCCAGAAATCCCATTTAGCATTCTAGGGATAAGCATATAGAAATAAAACATCACTTTATTAGGGATTATATTCAGAAAGGAATTCTCACTTTAAAATTTATTGACACAGACCATCAGTGGGCTGATGTGTTTACAAAACCCCTTTCTGAAGATAGATTCAATTTCATTCTGAAACTTCTCAGCATGAAATTGTGTCCAGAATAAAATGTTTTACTTGTATATTCTAACCCTCAGAATGTTATTGTTTTTTGTGAACATCTGATCAACTTGTCTTCAGAAGTTAGAAGTACAGTTGCCTCAGAATCTATCTATGAAGATCTGAACTTTTCATTTCAAGGATAGGGGTGTGCAGTTCACACCATTAAACACCTGTCATCCTCTCACAAGCTACCTTCTAAGGATGAAAACACGTTCAAATTCTGAAGGGTCCAAGGCTCTGATTGGATGCATTGAGACACTTGTCATTGGTAACTGTTCAATATCTCTTTAAATCCCCTAATTTCAGGGTTCATTAATTCAGTATAATCATTACTTATTTTATCTTTCTTACTGATTACATTTTCTAAAGAACTTATATAAACTAAATTTACTATTTCATTCATTAACATTTTACCACCTTTAATACTCTTTCTTGCTCTAGTTTTTCAAAAACCCTTTCTATCAATTTCCTTCAAAGAATCCGTGTGAACAATGGCATCCTCATTAAGTCTCAAGAATCTCAACAATGCTCCTGGTTCTTCATCAACTGAACAATATGAGGAGCCCATTAGAATACTACTCACTCCGGTCGACAACCTTGAAGTTATCTGTGAATTGTCGTCGATTTTGAAAGCTTACAAGAAAATGTGTTTAATCTGTATGAAGATGTAACTGCACAGGGATAGAACAGATACTTTGATCGTCTGTTGGGTCAAACGTTTCCCATTCTTGTTAAAGAGTTTTGGATTCATGCTACTTCATCCAACCACCAGGTCACATCATATGTTATAGGGAAGACGACAGTGATTACAAAAGATTTGATTGGGAAAATCATTGGATACAATGGCGACGGAGTCAGATGCATTGATATGGCTGATAAGTGTTCTGACCTAAAATCCATTGCTAGGGTCATCTTCACTTCTGGACAGCCATCTAGCAAGATCAGAGACTTGAAAGATCATTACAGAATCTGGGCTAGAATAATTCTGGGATGTATCAATCACATGAAGCCTACAAGCTCTCTTGATTACATCAACATTGATCAGCAGTTCCTGATATACTTCATTGCAATGAAGACCAAAATAAACCTTCCACATTTGCTCTTCAACCATCTCAGAACAAGTGTGAAAGAGACAAGAGAAGAAGAAAGAACTAAGAGGGATTGGATTCCTCTAGGAAGATTGATTTCAGATATTCTAACGGAAAATAGGCTGATAGAACATCTGGCAGACGCTCAAGAAATCAGTACTCTGGAAGCAACTGCTGGGAAACCTCTGAATGCCAAGAATCTGAAGAAAATGAATATTATTGAAAGCATTAAGAAGGAACCAACAATTGCTTCTCATGAGGTCATCACTTCTAGGAGAATCCATCTGAAGGGTTTTCCACTATTCTCTAAGATAGATGCCTCTCTAGAGATTATAGTCAGATACCTTGAAGCTTGCAAGGAAGATGGGACTATTCCATAACTCAACATCCAAGACCTGCACAAGCCATATCCAGAGGTTGTGCTAAAGAAATCCAGAAAGAGGAAGGCAGCAGGAGAAGGATCCTATCAGAGGACACCCAAAGCTGCGAAAAAGAAAGGTTACACATCTTTTGTTTTTGTTGTAGAATCAATAGCTATTCTAACATCTGAAACCATTCCCCCTCAATCAACAGAAAATCCTTCACCCCAAACATTTGAGGATTTTGACATGGAGTTTGAGCCATCTGTAACTCTTGGAAATTTCTTAAATGAACCTCACTCCCCCAATCCAAATCCAGAACAACATCAACCAGAACTTGCAAGAGTTCTCTCTGATATTGAACTGTTTGATCAAGACCTTTCTTCACCTATCCCAGAAAATCCAAACACTCAATCTCAACAACCAGAAAATCCACAACCACACTCTCCTCAACCAGAACATCAAAACCTCAACTCACCCCAACCAGAAAATGAAAACCCTCTCACTCCTCAATCTGAAAATCCATATTCTGAAATACCTGAACCAGAAACTCAACATGCTACCGCAAACCAATCAGAAGACTCCCTTCTAGACTCTGATACCACTACTCCAATTCCTGGGATAACAGAACCTCTTAAAGTTTGTTTACCTCTCTCCATTCATGATATTCCAAAAATACCTTCACCATATGAATCCACACCACCAAACACCCCTCACTCACCAATCCTGATTTCTGATTCTTCAACTCCCTCACCAATCAACCGTCCAGCTGACCACCTCAGAACTATCATTGATCTAGAAGTGCTGGACCATCTGGCTTCCACCTCAAACAAAATTTCCATCCCCAAACCTAAACCAACCTTAACCAAATCAGATGTTGGTAAGAACATGTTGATTTTTGAAATAGAAATATAGGAATGGGTTACTTTTCTGAAGCAAGCAAGCCAAAAGAATTCTAATCCTACTGCTTCTGATTATCTGTGGGAAAGATTCAGAAAATGGTTTAACTCTGAATCCCAGAAGCTGAAAGAATTGAGCTATGAAATGGCTCAGCAGAACTTCAGTGATCATCTGAAAGCCTTCAAAGATCAAGTTCTAAGCCACTGGGAAAAGAAAGAAATTCTTCTACTGGTAAATGCTCCCTGGAAAGAGCACCAAACTTCAGAAACCACTGAACCATATTCTGATAGTCACCCTCTGACTACTGCTCCAGAAAAGGTGATTGCAACAGAAGAAGTTGTTCAATCAGAAGAGGCTACAGAGTGTTCTGAACGACATGCAACCCCTAAAGATACACCAGCTTCGTCTCTAGTCATGCAAACTCTGGAAGAGTTGAAGCAGGAGAATTTCTTAATCCATGCCAGACTGGATAAGCAAGAAGACACAAACAAAGAGATCAGGGATATATTGGATAAACAAGAAGATACAACAAAAGAAATCAAAGACATGCTGGGAAAGCAGGAAGAATCAAGCACTCAGATTAAGAGCTTGTTGGAAGCGTTGTTCACACGACTTCCCCCTCCTTCTTATATTTTCTTTAACTGTTTATCTGTATTTTCCATCTTCCTCTTTGTTTCTGAAAAATGTCATTGCATTCTGTTTTCAATATAAATCATCTTTTTGACTTTGATTATATTGCTTTTTGATACCTGACAAAAAGGGGGAAAATGTAAGATATTTTCAATAACAGTATATCAGGACAAAGTCTCAAACATTCTGAATATCTTAACCTCTATGTTTTCTGAAATGCTTGAACATGAACATATTCTGATAAGGACAGAAGGAGATGCATCAAAAGCTCTGACGAGAAGGAACTTCATGGAAGTTGAAGAAGTGAAAAACACAAGAAGGGGGGTTGAATTGTAAAACTGAAAATTAATGCAATGAACAAGATATTTTTATCCTGGTTCGTTTGATCTCAAACTACTCCAGTCCACCCGTCAAGGTGATTTCGCCTCTCTCCAACGAGGTCTTAATCCACTATATTCAACTGAATATTACAATCTGCTTTAACAACTGCTAAAGCCTTCTTGATGCAAACCACAACCCGGTTTGTCAAGGAAACACTTTCTTACAAAGAGGAGAAATCTAGGTGTGTGAATGTTTTCTACAAAACTATATCACAACTGTGATGTTACACAATTTAAGCTTATGAAACTAGATTGCTAAAATACTGAGTGAGGAATTATGAAGCATTTAGCAAACTGAAAGAAGGAAGATGATGATTAGCTTTTAGGCGTGTAATATGATGTAGAGCATTAGTCAATTCAATCTTCATTATCTTGTTTATATAGCACTGAAATTGTTGAACGTTGGAGCAATAATCTTGATTCAATGCCAATAACAAACTTTCCTTATTGAGCAGATCTTGTCTGGAATGATGCCGTTGGTAATAATTCGCTTTCAATGCACAGTACCGTTACAACAAAAGCGTGTTCTGGCGTGGCCTCATTCTGACTTTGCTTAAGTGCTGATGAACTGTTGTTGTCTTTATCAGAGTGTTAAACGCAGTTCTGTTCATCAAGCTTCAGCATACGCGTGAGTTATTCTTCTGATTCTGGTATTCTGATATAGCATCTTCTGATGCTGATGTTAATAACCAATATTCTGATGCTGATTAGGTGTGCTCCTGCTGATACCTATCAGAGTTTCTGCAAATCAGAAAGTAATATTTTAGGTAGCAAGTAGTTTTTACATGAATCACATAAATAATATATCTTTTCACTTTGTTATCATCAAAACTTAATCATAGGGTAGTAGATTCAAACTTTGTTCTAACAATCTCCCGCTTTTTGATGATGACAAAAACTAGATATTTTTAATTGATAATAACGTGAAAGAGTATCAGAGATAACTAAATGATAAGATGTATCAGAGTAAGAGGTTATCAAAGATAAGGGATAAAGAGATATCAGAGTTGAGAGATACTCCCCCTGAATTTATTACTTCCCTTTTTAATTCCAAGAGTTCTTCAGGATCAGATCTTTATTGCCTTTCTTTGAACATCAGAATGTCAGAGTTTTGACTATCAGAAGCTTTTAGATCAGAATGTCAAAGCAGAGCTTCAGATCAGAGTCAGAGCTTTGCTTTGGGTCAGAGTATCAGAGCTTTAGTCTTCAGAATATCATAGAGCATTCTTGTACCTGTAGACTTAAGAAAAAACAGAAAACATATTCAAGTATATCAGAGTTAGAATGTTTGAGATTTTCTGTCTTAGTAATCCGTTATTATTGAAATATCATTCTTGTTCTCCCCCTTTTTGTCAGCAATCAAAAAGTGTAAGTGAAGTGCTAAAACAATTAGAGCAGAAAAACTTGTCATATTAAAATATTCAGAATCAAACAAAACAGTACAACATATAAGCAAAGAAAACATGAAAATGGCATGAATGAAAATCTAAGGTTGGGGAGGAAGGCGTGTGAACAAGTTCTCCAGCATGGCTTTGATCTGATCAGCAGTCTCATTCTGCTTGTGCACCATGCTGACTACTGTGTCTATCTTGCTATCCTGCACATCCATCCTTTCTTTCATCTTCTAGTCATTTTCATCCATCCTTTGCTGCAGACGGATATCATTCATCTTTAGCTCTTCCAGAGTCTGCCTGTCCAAGGCAGCTTGAGAAACATCAGAAGCAGGGAGCTTTTGAGAGCTTTCTGCAACATCTTCAGCTTGGCTGACTTCAGCTTGAATAGTCTGATCTTCTTCTGGTTGCACGATTGGCGCTGGACGCTTCTCAGACCATGGCTCACTATCCAGAAGGAGCACGTCTTCCTGTGGCAGCTGACTTTCAACTTCCTTCAGCATCTTGCTGAAGTTCTGTTGTTCCTTCTCATAGTTGATATCCTGCAACTTGAGGGCTTCAGCACGTACCCAAATTCTGAATTGTGACCAGAGCTGGTCAGAGGCAGCTGGATCAATTATTCCAGGACAGACTTGCTTCAGAGAAGCAATCCACTGCTGCAAACCTGTTTCAAAATTCATAATACCAGAGCCAACATCTGGCTGTTTTGGTTTTGGAATGGCTATTTTATTTTTCAGATCAGCAAGACGGTCAAGGATTGTTAAATCTATGAAGGTCCTGTTGGGGTTTTTGGTGGTTTTCTTGGGAGTTGTTTGCTGGATTTCCAGAGGTTGTGGTTCAGAGGATTGAGGAGAATGAGTTTCAGAAGGAGGAGGAGTTGGAGTTTCAGAGTGATGAAACTCAGGTTGAGGTGATGGTGGATGAATTTCTGGTTGAGGAGAGGGAGAAGGAATTGCTGGTTGTGGAGAAGGAGGAGGAATTTCTGGTTGTTCAGGGATATATGGTTCTTCTGGAATGGGTGAGAGGGGTTGTTCTGGTTGTGGAGAGTGGACAATTTGTGGTTCAGAGTTTGGATTATTGGAGGGGTGATCAGAAGCATGTTGATCAATGTCAGACATCACTTTGTCAATTGCTGATGTTGTTGAAATTGTTGGTTTGGGATATTTGGTTCGGGGTCTTCTGAGTTGTAGTGCCTCAAAAGGCTCATCTTCTGGTTCGGTTTCATCTATTGTTGGGATGGGAATTGAGATTCTATGAGAGGTTGGAGTTGGGATTGATGTTGGAATAGTAGAAGAATTTAAAACAGAAGCAGCAGATAAATTACCTCTTTTCTTGGGTGTCTGCTGGGATGTTCCTTCTGAAGGGCCTTCCTTTTCTTCGTCTTCTTCAGTGTAACTTCTGGTTGAGGTTGGTGCAGATCTTTGATATTCAGATTGGGATCTGTACCATCAGCCTTGCATGCATCCAGATATTTGAGAACCACCACTGGTTTGGATTCTATCTCAGAAAATAAAGGAAAGTCACTCAGTGGGACTCTTCTGCTGGTGATGTCAGCAGTGGGAGTAACGCTGGGTTCCTTTCTGATATTCTCTATTAACTTCATTTTCTTCAGATTCTTCGCGTTCAGAGGCTTCCCAACCGTAGGTTCAATGGTGCTTAACTCTTGAGCTTCTATCAGGTGCTATATCAGCCTATTCTCAGTCAGAATATCTGATATTAACCTTCCAAAGGGTATCCAATCCCTCTTTGTTCTTTCTTCTTCCCTGGTCTCCTTCACGCTTGTTCTGAGGTGATTAAACAGAAGATGAGCCAAGTTGATTTTTACCTTCTGATTGATAAAATAGATCAGAAACTGCTGATCTATATTTATGTAATCAGGGGAACTAGTTGGCTTCCTATGATTAAAACACCCCAGAATTATCTTCACCCAAACTCTGTGGTGATCCTTCATATCTCTGATCTTGCTGCTGGGCACCCCAAGGGTAAAAATCCTTTCTGCTATGACGCCCACGTCAGCACATCTTTCAGCCATATCAATACAGCGGATGCCACCGCCATTGTAACCAATCAACTTTGCTATGTGATCCTCAGTGATCACAATCTTCTTCCCCATTATGTAGGAGGTGACTTGATGCATTGAAGCAGTTGCATGAATCCAGAACTCCTTGACTAACATTGGGAATGTTGGTCTAACCAACCTGTCAAAATACCTTTACCATTTCTGTGCCCTAACTTCTTCTGTCAAGTCAAAGCCATTCTCCTTCAGGCTGCCAAAATCAATAATCAGTTCAGATAACACTTCAAGATTCTTCACTGGAGTGAGGAGTGTTCTGAATGGAACTTGATACTGTTCAGATGATGCTTTCTTCTGAGAACCTGCAGAAGCACTGTTGGAGGTTGCCATGATCACACTTAGGGATTTTGAGAAAAAACTGAGAAAATGGGTTTGAGAGAGATGAACACAGAAAAATGCAGAGAATACTTGAGAGATAATGAGAAACTGTAAAAGATTAAAGAGAGAAGTTAACGTGTTTAAATAGGCTTCAGAATATTTTGAAAGAGTAAACGTTTTCAAGAGAGAGAAATAAAATCATGATTACGTTTTAAAAACATGATTACTTTCAATTAATGCTTGCTGATTTTGGGGGATTTGAGAAAGATACTTAAAAAGGTTACCAGACACGTGTCTCAATGCACCCAATCAGCATTTTGCCTTCTCAGAAGCATGCACGCGTTCTGCTTCAGAGATTTGCTGATGATTGGATGACACTTGTTTGATTTAGTGATCAGCACGTCTGTCCTTGAGCTTAGACTCTCAGATCTTTAAGACTAGCATTTGATACAATCTGCATGTTCTATCTTTCTGAAAAGATATTGATCAGAAGTTCACAGTAAAACAAATACATTCTGAAGATAAATATATGGAATTAAAACATTTTCACTCTGGGCAGATTTTCATGCTGAGATGTTTCAGAATGAAATTGAACCTATCTTCAGAAAGGGGTTTAGTGAAGATATCAGCCCATTGATGGTCTGTATCTATAAATTTTAAGTTCAAAATTCCTTTCTGAATATAGTCCCTAATGAAGTGATGTTTTATTTCTATATGCTTAGCTCTAGAATGTAAAATGGGATTCTTACTTAAGCAAATAGAAGAAGTATTGTCACAGAGTATAGGAATGTTACTCTCAAAATCTGGAAGTCTTCAAGCTGACTTTTCATCCAGAGCATTTGTATGCTACATCCTGCTGCTGCTATGTACTCAACTTCTGCTGTTGATAGCGCAATTGTTGATTGCCTTTTGCTGGACCAAGAGATCAGATTTTCTCCCAGAAACTGGCAGCTTCCAGAAGTACTTTTACGCTCTACTCTGTCTCCAGCAAAGTCAGCATCGCAGTAGCCTACTAAACTGTAATCACTAGATTTTCCATAAAACAAACCCAGATTAATAGTACCTTTCAGATACTTGAAAATTCGCTTAACATTTGTTAAGTGAGATTCTCTAGGATCTGATTGGAATCTAGCACAAATACATACGCTGAATAATATATCAGGTCTTGAAGCTGTCAGATAAAGGAGAGAACCAATCATACCTCTGTAGACTTTCTGTTCTACCTTTTTGCTTACCTCTTCTCTTTCCAGAATGCACGTGGGATGCATTGGAATCTTTGATGGCTTACATTCTGAGAGGTCAAATTTCTTCAGAAGATCTCTGATGTATTTGCTCTGATGAATGTAAGTTCCCTCTGGAGTTTGATTGATCTGAATTCCTAGAAAGAATTTCAGTTCCCCCATGAGGCTCATCTCAAATTCTGCCTGCATACACTTAGCAAAATTTCTTCCAAGAGAAGGATTAGTAGAACCGAAAATAATATCATCAACATAAATTTGACAGACTAAGATGTCATTCTTAACTGATTTACAGAATAAGGTAGTGTCCACCTTCCCTCCGGTGAATTCATTTTCTAACAGAAAGTTACTTAGTCTTTCATACCAAGCTCTGGGAGCTTGCTTCAGACCATATAGTGACTTCTTTAGTTTGAAAACATGTTCTGGATGTTTTGTATTTTCAAAACCAGGGGGTTGGTGCACATAAACCTCTTCTTCTATATAACCATTTAAGAATGCACTCTTGACATCCATCTGATACAGAGTGATTCCTCTATTAACAACAAATGAAATTAAAAGTCTGATAGATTCTAACCTGGAAACTGGGGTAAAGGTTTCTGTATAGTCTATCCCCTCTTGCTGACTATAACCTTGTGCAACCAGTCGTGCTTTGTTTCTGATGACTTCGCCTTGTTCATTTAGCTTGTTTCTGAAGACCCATCTTGTTCCAATGACGTTGAATCCTTTTGGTCTGGGAACAAGATCCCATACGTCATTTCTGGTGAATTGATTCAGCTCTTCTTGCATTGCCAGAATCCATTCATTATCCAGAAGTGCTTCATCAATAGAAGAAGGTTCAATCAGAGACACAAGTCCCATGAGGGTTTCTTCAGAGTTTCTGAAGCTTTCTCTTGTTCTGATTGGATCTTCCTTTCTTCCTAAGATAGTCTCTTCTGGGTGATCCAAGCTGCTTCTGGGTAATCTCTTCTGAGGTTGATCAGCAGCTGTTGTAGGATTGCTAGCAGTGCTCCTTTCAGACGTTGAAGGAGTGTCTATGTTGAGAGCTTCTGATGACTTGTCTTCAGAACCTGTAAATTCAATTTCCATACCTGCAAAAACTTCATTCTACTTTGACTTTTCAGAGTCAAGCTTATCATCAAAATGAACACTGATTGATTCTTCCACAATCTGTGTTTCTGTATTGTATACTCTGTACCCTCTTGAGCGTTCAGAGTATCCTAACATAATACACTTCTGTGCTTTAGAGTCAAACTTGTTCAAATAATTCTTTATATTTAACATAAAACAGGTACATCCAAATGGATGAAAATATGAAATGTTGGGCTTTCTGTTCTTCCACAATTCATATGGAGTCTTTTCCAGAATAGGTCTTATTGAGATTCTATTTTGAATGTAGCACGCTGTGTTTATTGCCTCTGCCCAGAAGATCTTAGCAACATTTGTCTCATTGATCATGGTTCTGGCCATTTCTTGCAATGTTCTGTTCTTTCGTTCTACAACTCCATTTTGTTGGGGAGTTCTAGGACAAGAGAAATCATGCAGAATGCCTCTGTCATTAAAGAATGACTCAAAATCTTTGTTTTCAAACTCTCCACCATGATCACTTCTGACTCTAACGATTCTAAGATCCTTTTCATTCTGAACTTGGTTACAGAAGGTAACAAACAGAGTGTGACTCGTCCTTGTGTCTTAAGAACTTTACCCATGTCCATCTGCTATAGTCATCTACGATTACTAACCCATACTTCTTGCCACTGACTGAAGTAGTTTTAACTGGTCCAAATAAGTCAATGTGCAGAAGTTCTAATGGCTTAGAGGTAGAAACAACATTTTTAAATTTAAAAGAAGGTTTTGCAAACTTGCCTTTCTGACATGCTTCACACAGAGCATCTGAATTGAACTTCAAATTAGGAAGTCCTCTGACCAGATTGAGTTTGTTAATCTGAGATATTCTTCTCATACTAACATGCCCCAATCTTCTGTGCCAGATCCACTGCTCGTTGTTAACAGACAGAAGGCACTTTACATTCTGACTTTTTAGTTCAGAAAGTTTGATTTTGTAAATGTTGTTTTTCCTCTTTCCATTAAACAGGATAGTCCCATCTTTCTGACTAACAGCTTTACATGATTTTTTATTAAAGATTATATCATAGCCGTTATCACTTAATTGACTTATGGATAACAGATTATGCATTAATCCATCTACTAGCAGAACATTATTAATAGAGGGAAGATTTCCATTACCTACAGTTCCAGAGCCAATTATCTCTCCCCTCTGATTTCCTCCAAAGCCAACGTGGCCTCCAGGCTTAAGTTCCAGGCTTTGGAACATATGCCTTCTTCCCGTCATGTGTCGCGAGCAGCCAGAGTCCAGGTACCATGACTGGTGTTTCTGACTTGCTGCTAAAGATATCTGCAACATGTATTATTTTATCCTTAGGTACCCAGATTTTCTTGGGTCCTGATTTGTTAGATTTACCAAAACTCTGGTTGAATTTTGGTTTCACAGAGTACTTACTGCTAGTGTATTTAATATCATGTGTGTGACCATACACAAAATGTGAATTCAGAGGAGTGTGTTTAATGGTTAAGTCCATGACATTCTTTGGTGTAGGAACCTTACCTTGGTATCCTATTCCCTTCCTGCCGTTTCTGCTAACTCCATAGATCATTGAAGCCATTTTGCTTCTATCTATGCTTTTAGCAAGGAACTTCTGGAAACTATGATCATACTCCTTGATGATCTCATCAGCGTTGCTGGGAGTTTCAGAAATTGGTTCCTTCTGAGAGTTTTGTAAAGTATTTTCTAATTTTGAAATTTTAATTCTCAGCTCAGAATTCTCCAATTTAAGACTCTCAGTCTTATTAGAGTCAGATTCAAGATTCCTTTTCAAGTCTCTGAATTTAACTCTAATCTGCTGATACCTTTCCAGGAAATCATTAAGGCTTTCAGCAAGTTCGGCCTTGGTAAAATTAACAGCAAAGTTAGGAAATACCTCTTCAGTATCTGATTCTGAGTCTGATTCAGAAGCTTCACTATCTTCTGAAATGTTAGCCATGAGAGCTATGTTTGCTCTCTCATCATCTGATTCTGAGTCAGCTTCAGACGAGTCAGAGTCATCCCATGTAGCCATGAGACTTTTCTTCTTTTCTCTTCCAAACTTCTTTTTGGGCTTTTCCCTCTGAAGCTTTGGACAGTCACTCTTGTAGTGTCCTTGCTCATTGCACTCATAGCAGATGATGTCCTTGGTGTTTGGCTTTCTGCTTCCTGAGGAGCCTTCAGATCTTCTGTATCCAGAGGAAGAATCTGTCCTTCTGTATCTGGAAGAAGACTCGTTCTGATCAGATCTTCTGGGATTCCTGAACTTCCTTTGCCTCTGCTTCCACAGTTGATTCACTCTTCTGGAGAGGAGGGAGAGTTCGTCTTCTTCTGATGAGGATCCATCAGATGTTTCTTCAACTGCCTGCAAAACTTTAGACTCAAATTTTTTGTTAGATTTTAATGCTAAAGGCTTACCTTGCTTCTGGGGTTCATCAGCTTCTAGCTCTATCTCATGACTTCTGAGGGAGCTGATAAGTTCCTCCAGAGAAATTTTGTTGAGATCTTTTGCTAGCTTCAGAGCTGTAACCATTGGCCTCCACTGCTTGGGTAAGCTTCTGATGATTTTCTTGACGTGATCAGCAGTAGAGTAACCTTTGTCCAGAACCTTGAGACCAGCTACCAGAATCTGGAATCTTGAGAACATTGTTTCAATGGATTCACTTTCTTCCATTTTGAATGCCTCATACTTCTGAATGAGCGCCAGAGATTTAGTTTCTTTGACCTGAACGTTGTCCTCATGCGTCATTCTGAGTGAGTCAAACATGTTCTTTGTCGTGTCTCTGTTGGAGATCTTTTCATATTCAGCATACGAGATGGCGCTGAGAAGGATGGTTCTGGCCTTGTGGTGATTCTTGAAGTCACGCTTTTGTTGGTCAGACATTGTTTTCCTATCAATCTTCTGACCGCTTGCATTCACAGGGTGCGTGTATCCATCTGTCACCATATCCCACAGGTCAGCATCATGTGCCAGAAAGAAGCTTTCAATTCTGTCTTTCCAGTAATCAAAGTTTTCTCCATCAAAGACTGGAGGTTTCCCGCTGAATCTGTCTCTGTCCTCATGGTTGTCATTGCTGGTGTGAGAATAAATTTCCTGCCATTGTGTTTTTCTGACGCTGGATCTTGTACTGACACGGTTAGGTGTTTTAGCTCAGAACCAGGCGCTCTGATGCCAATTGAAGAAGTGAAAAACACAAGAAGGGGGGTTGAATTGTAAAACTGAAAATTAATGCAATGAACAAGATATTTTTATCCTGGTTCATTTGATCTCAAACTACTCCAGTCCACCCGTCAAGGTGATTTCGCCTCTCTCCAACGAGGTCTTAATCCACTATATTCAACTGAATATTACAATCTGCTTTAACAACTGCTAAAGCCTTCTTGATGCAAACCACAACCCAGTTTGTCAAGGAAACACTTTCTTACAAAGAGGAGAAATCTAGGTGTGTGAATGTTTTCTACAAAACTGTATCACAACTATGATGTTACACAATTTAAGCTTATGAAACTAGATTGCTAAAATACTGAGTGAGGAATTGTGAAGCGTTTAGCAAACTGAAAGAAGGAAGATGATGATTAGCTTTTAGGCGTGTAATATGATGTAGAGCATTAGTCAATTAAATCTTCATTGTCTTGTTTATATAGCACTGAAATTGTTGAACGTTGGAGCAATAATCTTGATTCAATGCCAATAACAAACTTTCCTTATTGAGCGGATCTTGTCTGGAATGATGCCGTTGGTAATAATTCGCTTTCAATGCACAGTACCGTTGCAACAAAAGCGTGTTCTGGCGTGGCCTCATTCTGACTCTGCTTAAGTGCTGATGAACTGTTGTTGTCTTTATCAGAGTGTTAAGCGCAGTTCTGTTCATCAAGCTTCAGCATACGCGTGAGTTATTCTTCTGATTCTGGTATTCTGATATAGCATCTTCTGATGCTGATGTTAATAACCAATATTATGATGCTGATTAGGTGTGCTCCTGCTGATACCTATCAGAGTTTCTGCAAATCAGAAAGTAATATTTTAGGTAGCAAGTAGTTTTTACATGAATCACATAAATAATATATCTTTTCACTTTGTTATCATCAAAACTTAAACATAGGGTAGTAGATTTAATCTTTGTTCTAACAGAAGTAACTCATCTCAATCTGAGTAATCAACTCAGGGGGAGACTCTTTTAAGCTTTTTGTTCTATATTTTTCATTGAAAATCCTAGTTTTTGTCATCATCAAAAAGGGGGAGATTGTTATAACATAGTTTGATTCTACAACCTTTAATTAGAGTTTTGATGATAACAAACACAAAGAACAAATATGCACTCTAAATTTGTGTTATTTTGTATGCAGAAGTTCTAACTGAAAGAACATCAGAAGTTAAGCTACATAAGCTTTCAAGCTGAGGTAATCAGAATGTTCTGAAGAATGATGATCAGAATTTACGATAAAGTAAAGGATACTCTGATTCTGAACAGAAGTCTAATATACCATCAGATCTTCATATCTCTGAGTCATCAATGTTCTGAAGTAAAAGCAGCATGCAAGATTCTAGTTCTGAAGCGTTACTTTTCAATTAAGACAGTATCATATGCAACGGCTTCATTCATACAAGAATCTTCTCAATATGGAAATAACATTGAGTGTCCATTATCATGCTTTATGTTGGATAAGATTTCCACGCCTATATAAATAAGCTTAAAGGACAGATCGTTGACGATTTTGAGAGACGACTGCTCATACATCTTAAACGCTGCAAACATTCATATTCACTCATACGCTCAAATTGTGTAAAATATCACAGTAGTGATACAGTTTTTGCAACGAAAAACAACAGTACATAGTAAATCATTTTCTTTTGATTAAGCTAGTTTTCCTTGAGATAAATTGGGTTGTGGTTGTACTCAAGAAGACTTTGGCAATTGTCAAAGTAGTTTTGTAATCAGTTTTTATTAGTGAATTAAGTCCTCGTTAGAGAGAGGCGAAATTACCTTGGCATGTGGACTGGTGTAGTTTAAGATCAAATGAACCCGGATGAAAATATCGTGCCTAATGCTTTTGATTTTAAGTTTCAAATCAACCCTCCTTTCTTGTGTTTTTCACTTCTTCAGGTTCGTCTCTGAATGTATTGCCTAAAAAGGCTCTTGATAGGCTTGACTGCGAAGGATTGACATTGAAGCCAAGCAACATAGTAGTAAGGGCTTTTGACGCCTTAAAAAGGATGGTGTGTGGGGAAGTGGATATCCCCATAAAGGTTTGAACCCAAACATTTGATTCAACTTTTTATGTAATGGATATCCGCCCTTGATATTCCTGCTTGCTAGGCCGACCATGGATTCACAAAGCTGGCGCTGTTACTTCTACGTTGCACCAAATGATAAAATATCCAATTCAAGGGAAAATCATCACCGTTCATGGAGAAGAAGAGTATATGATCAACCATCTCAATTCCTTCCGATATGTGGAGCTAGATGGTGAATTTATTGAAACTTCATTCCAAAATTTTGAAGAAGTCCCACAAGATGTGGTAGTAAACAGGGTTGTTCCCAAGATCACAAGGCCTCCACTCAGGATGTCATCTTTGAAGGATGCAAAAGCAGTGATAGAAGAAGGTGAGTGCACTATTTAGGGACAACTCCCAGATATCCCATACAAGTCTGACAAGTTTGGCCTGAGTTTCACTTCAGGTGCTCAGAAGACTGTACGACGCGCCCGTGCTGGAGGACCACCCCTGAAGATCAGCAACCGAGAAGTCAATATGGTAGAGGATGATGAAGATGGATGCAACCTGGAGGATTGGATCTTCCCAACTGTCAGTGGAGGGCTCAGCAACTGGGAGGCTAGAGATTTTGTCCCGATCACTTTTATCCCACAGTAATTTGTCTTTACATTTGTTGGATCTGTAATATTAAAACAATTCAGACTCTCAAAACCTTGTGTCTTACCCGAGGCACAATGGTCCATTTGTAAGGGTTATTATCTCATTTCCATATGACATCAATGAATCATGGATGTTTCGCATACAAACTTTGTGCTCATTGTTTTTCTTTTTTACATTTTCATTTCTTTCAAAGATAGTTATACCCTTACACACACTCACACTCACAATGCATGTCTACATCCATTCGGGATCCCATGGATAACGGTTCTGCTATGACTTTTTGTGACTTTGAAAATCTAATCTACCAAGCCGAAGACGAAGGTGAGGAAGATTGTGAAGTACCAGGGGAACTCGCCAGATTACTACAACAAGAAGAGAGGACCATTCAGCCCCACGAGGAACCCGTGGATACAATCAACCTAGGTACCGAGGAAGACAAAAGAGAAGTCAAGGTGGGTGCCAATCTGGAACCCAGTGTCAAAGAGCGTCTGATTCAGTTGTTACACGAATATGTTGAGGTCTTTTCCTGGTCGTATGAAGACATGCCAGGACTTGATGCAGATATTGTCGTACATCGTCTACCTGCAAAAGAGGATTGCCCACCAGTAAAACAAAAGGTCTGTCGCATGTGACCAGATATGTCAGAGAAGATTAAAGCAGAAGTCATGAAACAATTCAACGTTGGATTCTTGGCCGTCACCTCCTATCCACAATGGGTTGCTAATGTTGTTCCCGTTCCCAAAAAGGACGACAAGGTACGAATATGCATGGACTACAGAGATTTAAATAGGGAAAGCCCTAAGGATGATTTCCCACTTCCCCATATTGACATCTTAGTTGACAATACGACACAGCACAAAGTGTTTTCCTTCATGGACGATTTTTCAGGTTACAACCAAATCAAAATGGCGCCTGAGGACATGGAGAAAACAACATTTGTCATACAATAGGGAATATTATGCTACAAGGTTATGCCATTCGGACCGAAGAATGTTGGGGCAACCTGTCAGCGTGCCATGGTAGCTCTATTTCACGACATGATACATCACGAAATAGAGGTCTATATGGACGAAATGATAGCTAGATCTCAAATAGAATAAGAGCATCTTGATCATTTACAGAAACAGTTTAAGAGACTAAAGAAGTACAAGTTGAGGTTGAACCCAAATAAATGCACATTTGGAGTAAGGTCTGGTAAGCTCCTAGATTTTTTCGTCAGTAATAAGGGTATTGAAGTAGATCTTGCCAAAGTGAAAGCGATATAAGAGATGCCTGATCCTCATACTGAGAAGGAAGTCATAGGATTCTTGGGACGTTTAAACTACATTGCCAGATTCATTTCTCACCTGACAGCTACTTGTGAACCAATCTTCAAACTATTGAAGAAAAATCAAGTAGTCAAATGGAATGATGAGTGCTAAACTGCTTTCAATAAGATTAAAGAGTACCTACAAGAGCCTCCTATTTTGATGCCACCAATCGAGGGAAGAACATTGATCATGTACCTGACTGTTTTAGAAAACTCTATGGGGTGTGTGTTGGGGCAGCATGACGAGTCTGGACGAAAAGAGCATGCTATTTATTACCTGAGCAAAAAGTTTACCGACTGTGAAATAAGATACTCACTGCTTGAGAAAACTTGCTACGCTCTGGCATGGGCTGCTCTCTGGCTAAGACAGTATATGCTGACCCATACTACCTTGTTGATATCTATAATGGATCCAATAAAATACATCATCGAGAAACCTGCTCTCTCTGGAAGAATAGCGAGATAGCAGATGATCCTGACAAAATATGACATACATTATACTACCTAAAAAGAAATAAAGGGAAGTGTACTAGCTGATCACCTTGCTCACCAAGCTATAGAAGACTACCAGTCCATGAAGTTCGAATTCCCAAATGAAGACATCATGATGGTAAACAACTATGAAGAATTCAAACCATATGACGGACCTGAATAAGGATCCCGATGGACCCTAGTTTTTGATGGGGCATCTAACGCACTCGGAAATGGTATTTATGATGTACTCATATCTCCTGAAGGGTTTCATACTCCTTTTACTGCAAGACTCTGCTTCAATTGTACAAACAACATGGCAGAATACGAAGCGTGCATCTTTGGTCTCAAAGCTGTCATAGACTTGGGGATCAAATCCTTGAGTGCATTCGGAGATTCAGCTTTGGTTATCAGCCAGATCAAAGGGGAATGGGACACTAAACACCCTAACCTTATCCCTTACAAAGAACATGTTTTGACATTTCTCCCACATTTTGAAAAGAATACCTTCGAGCATTTCCCGCAAGAAGAAAATCAGCTAGCAGACGCACTAGTTACAATGTCATCTATGTTTAAATTTAAATGGGATAACGAGGCTCCCCATATCACCATTGAACGAATGGATGAACCAGCACACTGTCACGAAATTAATACTGAAGAAGTAGTGGACCAGCCTTGGTTTCACGAAGTCAAGAGGTATCTCAAAACCCAAGAATATCCAGAAGGATTTTCAGTCAATGATAAGAAGTTCTTAAGGAGATTCTCTGCTAAATTCTTCCTTAATAATGGCATTCTTTACAAACGCAACCATGACTCTATGTTACTTCGGTGCGCAGACAAGGTTGAAGCTAAAAGGATCATGGCTGATTTACATGAAGGCACTTTTGGCACCCATTCCAGTGGGCATACGATGGCAAAGAAAATCCTACGGGCAGACTATTATTGGTCTACCATGGAAGCAGATTGTTATAAACACTCTCAAACATGCCATAAGTGTCAGATCTATGCTGACAAGGTGCAAGTACCTCCAGTTCCTCTGAATATCTTGACGGCTCCTTGGCCCTTTGCTATGTGGGGCATTGATATGATTGGGGAAATCAAGCCAACAGGATCCAATGGACACCACTTCATCTTGGTGGCCATTTACTATTTTACAAAGTGGGTTGAGGCAGCCTCTTTCACTTCTGTGACCAAGAATGTTGTAGCCCGGTTCATTAAACAAAATCTCATCTGTCGGTATGGTATCCTGGAGAGGATCATTACAAACAACGGTACGAACTTGAACAATACTATGACCACCTCCTTGTGCGAACAATTCATGATCCAACATCACAATTCTTCCCCTTATCGACCAAAGATAAATGGTGATGTCAAAGCCGCGAATAAGAACATTAAAAAGATCATACAGAAAATGACAGTCACATAGAAAGACTGACATGAGATGCTACCATTCGCTCTCCATGGATATTGTACCACAGCTCGCACATCAACCGGGGAAACACCCTATTCTCTAGTTTATGGCATGGAAGTTGTCTTGCCTATTGAGGTCCAGATTCCCTCTCTGAGAATTATGAAGGACGCAGGATTGAATGAAGAAGATTGGATCCAGACTCGACTTGATCAACTAAACTTGATTGATGAGAAAAAGCTTGATGCTGTCTGCCATGGTCAAATGTATCAAAAACAGATGATCAAGGCTTTCAACAAAAAGGTCAAACGCCAAGTGTATCAAGTTGGGGATTTGGTGATCAAACGTATCAAAAACATATTCTCTGGTGGCGCAATGATCTTGACCACCATGGATGGTGACGACCTTCCGCACCTTGCTAACACAGACATAGTCAAAAAAATACTATGCATAAGAGATCCGCTAGGTTGACACACCTAGGAAAAACAAGGGCATCCCGGCGAACCAAAAAGGTTCGGGAAAAAAATTAGGGTTAAAAAAAAACTATACACCCGGCAAGTTGAAAACCCGAAAGGGAAACTTGGGCAAAAAAGGGTATCCCGATGGATTGAAAACCCGAAAGGGAGGTCCAGGAAAAAGTTAGGGAATTAAAGCATATGACTATATCCCATTGGATCACCTTACAGACAACCTTTGGCTTCAACTGAAAAACTCAGAGGTTCTAATCAATTCAATCATCTTCGAACGAGGCCACAAATAGACAAGATGCTCGGAGATACGAAGGCTATAGTAGAATGGGACCCCCATGGGATTATTGCAAATAGCTATCTTTTCTTTGTATCAAAATTTTCATTTTTTACGACAGTATTCTCTTACTAGAATATTTGTCTCATTGTAAAAAAATACTTACTCAAAGTAAATACAAAGATATCCCTTGAAAGTGCAAAACTATATGTTTTTTTTTCTTTACTCTTGTGTCTTGTTTACAAAAACGTCCAATGATTCATTTTTGAACATATGCATTTGAACATAATTTCTGTTTATAAATAAACAAAATAGAAAGACAATCACTGATGGTTTTAAGAGGTAGGGAAATCTCGCTATTCTATTTCCATAATCCCCCGCAGTGTGTATTTCAATCCCCAGTGGAACAGAGGTTCCAGTTATCAATCCCTAGTAGAAGTCGTCAAATTTCTCAGGATTTTCCAAGCAGGATTTTTCAAGTAGTACATGGCATTTCTCTTACAACAGAGTTTATTTCTCTAAGGATAAATTCATCAACACTAGACTTCATAACATGAAGACTTATATTCTATATCCTCAGCAGCAGTCAGGGATCTATTTTCCCCAATCCAACAGCAGTGTGGCAGATTAGCTTGCATGCGCATACATCGCATCCATATATCATAAACATTGATAACGCGAATGCATTATACTATGCATTTCATACAACATAACATTGTATATCAGCTAACATTTTATCTTTTTCAGGATAAGATTAATCAACAACTACCATTAATAATGTTCAAAGTCTTAAGATACAATTCAGATACACTCCAGACACGGATGCCATTCTGATACTCATTCAGACTCAACTTTCAGATACAGTTCATATACGCTCCAGACACAGATGCCATTCTGATACTCATTAAGATTTAAGTTTCAGATATAGTTCAGATACGCTCCAGATACGGATGCCATTATAATACTCATTCAGATTCAGCTTCTCAGATACAGTTCAGATACGCTCCAGACACGGATGCCATTTTGATACTTATTCAATTATCAACTTTCAGATACAGTACAGATACGCTCTAGACATGGAGGCCATTCTGATACTCATTCAGATTCAACTTTCAAATACAATTCAGATATGCTCTAGACACGGATGCCATTCTGATACTTATTCAGACTCAGCTTTCAGATACAGTTCAGATACGCTCCAGACACGGACGCCATTCTAATACTCATTCAGACTCAGCTTTCAGATACAGTTCAGATACGCTCCAGACATGAATGACACTCTGATACTCATTCAGATTCAAGTTTCAGATACAGTTCAGATATGCTCTAGACAGAGACGCTATTCTAATACTCATTCAGATTCAAGTTTCAGATACAGTTCAGATATGCTCTAGACACAGACGCTATTCTAATACTCATTCAGTTTCAGCTTACGGTTCAACAATCATTTTTGGATGGCATCTACAAGCCCATATCCAACAACTTTCTATCACTTCTCCAAATGGAATCTTTAAGCCCATTCACTCTATCATCACATCACCGAGTGCAAATTTCTGGGCCCTCTAGTGTCCAATCATCTTCCACCTTCGAGTCACAAAGGGCAAAACTCGCCAATCTAACTCTTCAGGTTTAAGAAGATTGAACAGGGGCAGCTGTTTTACCCCAAAATTTGCCCTCTCACTTATCAAGATTTTTTCTCACAAGATCTCCTTGGGCTCAAGACTGCACTAAGGTTTGATCAGCTTAAGACACCTCCTTATGCACTAATGACCCAAAACTAGGGTTTGAGTTTGCACAAGGACATTTGAACTTACAATGCCCCATATTACTTTCATGGATCATTATGGACCCCCAAGATCACTCATGTCATGTTTCAAGCCTTGGATCACATTTTTGCTCAGTCAATTGAGTAGTTGACCTAAAAATCAATTGTATTGGGGAAAAAGTCAACTATGGCCAATTAACAGTCAAACTTCTTAATTTTTTATCCATACCAACATTTTAAACTTATATGTATCATTTTATCAAGTTTGGACCACAACTCCTCAAGAAATTTGATCAAATCTCCAAAAGGACAAAATGGTCAAAATTAGGGTTTTGACTGAGAAGGGGCAATTTCTGATTTTTGACCTAGAAAATGATCAATTGGCTTAAGGAATGATCTCAAGAGTCCAATTGCATCATTTTGACATAACAACATGGTTCAAAAAATTGCAAGTCCATTGTATTGACATATGAATTTTTCAGTCAACTGATCAAAAGTCAAATTCAAGTGCCAAAGATCATAATTCATCAAAACATGTCAAAATATAAAACTTATTCATCAATAAAACAAAAAGTCAAGATTTCATTTTGAAAAGTAAAAATTTCTAAACTTAAAAATTTTTCTTCACACAACTCCTTCCAAAAATGCTTGGATCTCAAGTTATAATTTTATGAACATGTGGTCATGAAACTAAACACTTAGTGAAATTTTGCCCTAATTTGGTCAGGATTTTGACCTAACTTCATGGCACTTTTCATATAGTTCCAAGGAGAATCTTAAAAATAAATTCAAAGATGGGTTGTGGAGCATATTTCTAGCTTTCCAAAATGTCAAAGAACTCCTTTACATCATTCTTGAGTAGGGAGAATCGAAGAGATGAAATTAGGGTTTTGTCACTTGAATTACAAGTCATTTTTGATGAACACATGAACCAAATCCATGCTAGGCTGCATAATACTTGATTTTGAGGCCTCAAACTTGTTTGTTAATCCATAATTAAATGTTTACATAGCTGTTAGGGCTTTGATCCAAGCAATTGAGCTATTATCCAAGTTGCATTTCCATTAATGGCACAAAGTTAACATTGCCATTCTTGTAAAGCAAGCTTTTTACATAAAGTTCATTCTTGAGCCTCTAACTTTTTCCCTCTGATCACACTCCATCCAAAAAGTTAGAAGAAAGCTTGTTTAAAGCATAACCACTCTATCTTAGCAAGTACGCAAAGCTTTGAAACTTGAATTTGTCAAAAATCACATGTTATGCATAAACTTGTGATTTTGAATTCTGATCAACAAGAGGTCTCCAAACTTGTTGCTTATAAATAGAGTCACTATTTGTGAGCTAGAGGACGAGCTTGAACACCCTAAAATACACAAAAACTCTCTCAAATCAGAAATTGCCCAAAAACTCCATTGTTGCACAGTTTCTGACCTTGAACATCAAACTCACATTTCCCTCGTGCGTTTCTTGGCCTTTTAGTTTCTAAAGCTTTCTTACATCAAGTGTAACCTGTCCCTGTCCATGTCCCTGTTTCATTACTGTAACATCATTTACCATATCCTCCATAACCAAAAACAGAGCATTGCACATTGACTTCTCCAAGTCATTTCAGCCACTCTCAACCCAAGCAAACCAATGCATTAGCTTCATAGGACCTCAAGGAAGCTAACCTGATCATCACCATCACTTGAAACAAGCTCAAACTCAAAACATGATTTCCAGTTTTGAGGTAAGTTTTCTTAACTTGTAACTCTTCATACAGGCATCATCATCAATAATTTATTTGTGAACAAAACATGTAGATATCATTGCCCTAAAGCTAACCATGTCCATAGCTTCCATTAATTTTGCTTGAGCTTAGAGAATTTTGAAAGTGAAATTTCTGAAATTTTTAGGGTTCATATTAGGGCCATTAAAATTCATGCTTATCTTTTATCTATAGTTTTAATACTTTACATTTGTGGAATCATGAAAAAAATTTCTACAGGTTTCATGTTTACAGTTTTCATTTTTAATGAGAAATGAGTAAGTTACAGTTGATCTGACAAGAGGTTGAATATGAAGTCATCAGGGCACTTTTTTCCTTGTATATTTATTGTTTTGCTTATGTTAATAGATGTATAGTCACCCAAGTGGTGGAAGCGCGCGCATGTAACCTATGACACCTGGGTTCGAGCCCCAGTGGTACCCTTTTCATTTTTCACATTTTTTACTTGCTGATTGTTTGTGTTTTTGGCAGGCGCTGGGCCCTTTGGGCCTGACTTTGTTTTTGTTTTTTTTTGCTAGCTGACCTCCCTGTTGACTAATGGCACCCATGGCCCAAGTTCATTTATTTTTTATTATTTATTTCATTTTTATTTTCTTAAATATATTTTGTAAATACTAAAAATTCATAAAATACTAAAAAATAATAGATTTATATCTTGACTTATTTTATCTATTTTTCCAAAAAAATATTTTTATTTATTATACTTTATTTATTTTATTAACTAATCTAGTAAACTTAATTAATATTATGTTATTTTTATTTATTTATTTTTCACACCATTTAAAAATACATAATTTTTAATATCAAAAAAAGGGCCAAAAATATTTTATAATACTATAAATATTTTTAAGATAAAAATACCAAAAAATCCTTTTCTTAAACTTATTTTCTTTTGATTAATTAATAGAACTAGGGTTTTACTTAGAATATTTTCTTAATAAAATTCAAATTTAATTAATTGTTTTCTTTATTTAATTAGGTTAAGACAAAATCCCCTTTTTCATGAAAATCAAACAAAGATACATTTTCTTTACATTTTGCATTTTTTGTACATTCATTCATTTTATACTTTGTATTTATTTATTTCCTTGCACATTGATATCAATTCAATATGGTTGTAATAGACTAATTAGGTTTAAATTCTTGCAATCCCTATTCATGAATTTGTATACCCCCCTCCCCACAAATATTGTAATAGCGTAGTAACTTTAAATTTCGCAATTTATCGCTTTTATATAACATGCTAGTAATTAGGGTTTGTATAGAAAGATTAAAAATAATACTTAGAAAACCCTAATTCAAGACAAAAACAAGCATGAAAACAATACACTTTCACACAAGCACCCCTAGGATTATTCCACTTGGTTGCCTTATACAAAATGTCCATATTACGCATGTAAGATATCTTAGAAAAAACAAGCAAATACAAGATCATAGTCCCTCGTTGACGCTATCTAAGTTGCCTTACAAATGATCTTAGTCCCTCAAAAAGAATGTTAAGATACCTTGCAATATTGCTAATCATGGTTACACAATGACCCACGCCCTTCCCGTTTACATCCAAAGATAGGGTTGCTTACCAAATCAATGGTAATACAACAATGTCAAAAGAAAAGAAAATGAACAAGAAAGACATTTGAGTAGGTAGATTTCTCCTAATTACTTGCTCCATTTCAAAACAAACATCCTTGTTATTTTCAAAAATAATCACCTACACTTTCAAACATCTTACAAACTTGGAAACATTTTCGAAAGATCAACATATTTATATACATTCTTACAAACAAGAATCATTACAAAGATTTCCTAAAAAATAGCCTCTTTACAAATTACTTTGAAAAAACCATAAAAAAGCACAATTTCAAACAAAAGCAAGTGATCTAGCAAGTAACTAAGAGCCCATGGAAAACCATGGATGAAAAGGGTGATAACACCTTCCCTTTTCATAATCTACCCCCCGAACTCAAGAAATAATCTCAAACGTCTTTCATGTGCTTTTTCACCTTTCCTTTTAGATAAAAGAAAAGTCGATGGCGACTCTTGCTAACCGCAACATTTGCGATAAAACGCAAAACCCTCAAGTCAGTTCTCCCACAGTATCACACTTTGCATGTCTCGATTGAATGCAGGGGCACCACTATGGCTCATCTGCTGGTAGATACTGGGTCTTCGCTGAATGTTCTGCCTAAGAAGGCGTTGGATCGGTTGGAATGTGAGGGCTTGACCTTAAAGCCTAGTAACATTGTGGTAAGAGCTTTTGATGGGTCGAAAAAAATGGTGCATGGGGAAGTGGACATCCCCGTCAAAGTAGGTTCCCAAACTTTTGAGTCCACTTTCTATGTAATGGACATCCAGCCATCATACTCTTGTTTGTTGGGTCGTCCTTGGATTCATGAAGTTGGGGTAGTTACTTCTACACTACACCAAATGCTGAAGTACCGAGTAAAAGGGAAGATTGTCACTGTGCATGGTGAGGAGAAGTATATGGTGAGCCACCTCAATTCCTTCAGGTACGTAGAGATGGACGGGGAATTCATAGAGACTCCTTGCCAAAAATTTGAAGAGGTTCCCCAGATCTTGGCATCGACTTAAACTACTACCAACAACAAGCCTCCTCTGAAGATGGCTTCTCTCAAAGACGCCAGAGTCGTGGTTGAAGAAGGTGGATATACCAATTGGGGATAACTCCCTGATTTTACTCACAAGACTGACAAGTTTGGTTTGGGCTTTACTTCAGGAGCTCAAAGGGTTGTTCGACGCGCTCGGGATGGAGGACCTCATATACACATAAGCAATCAGGGAATTAATGCCATTGAAGACAACAAGGAAGACTTAGACATTGACAGCTGGATCTACCCAACTACCAACGGTGGACCAAGTAACGGGACGACTAGGGACTTTATACCAGTTTCTTTTATTCCGCAGTAATTGTCTTACTTGTTTTGAGATTTGTAATAAACAATTTAAACTCTACAGCCTTGTGTCTTGCCCGAGGCATATTGGCTTTGTTTGTGAGGGCTATTATTTGTCATTTCATATATCATCAATAAAACATTGGACGTTCCTTGCATACAAATTTTGAGCTCTCTGTTTTTCTTTCCTGTTTTCACTTTATCAAAACAGTTATGCTCTTACACACACTCACGTATCATACTGCATATCCACTTTGAATCCCATTGATAACAGCTCTGCTATTGTCCGTTATGACTTCGAAAATCCGATCAACCAAGCCGAAGACGAAGGTGAGGATGATTGTGAGGTTCCTGGAGAACTTGCTAGACTATTACAACAAGAAGAAAGGGCTATACAGCCTCATGAAGAGCCAATTGAGACAATAAACTTGGGCACGAGATAGACAGAAAAGAGGTCAAGATCAACGCAAATTTGGAAGTTATGGTCAAACAGTGGTTGATACAAATGTTGCACGACTATGTTGAGATATTTGCTTGGTCATATGAGGACATGCCAGGTTTAGACACTTATATTGTGGTTCATCATCTGCCAACCAAAGAAGATTATCCTCCGGTTAAACAGAAGATCTATTGTATGCGCCTTGAAATGTCAGAGAAGATCAAGGCAGAGCTCATGAAGCAGTTCGATGCAAGGTTCTTAGTTGTCACCTCCTATCCATAGTGGGTTGCTAATGTTGTTACGGTACCTAAGAAGGACGGTAAGTTACGGATGTGTGTGGATTATAGAGACCTGAACAGGGAAAGCCCCAAGGATGACTTCCCACTTCCTCACATTGACATTCTAGTTGACAACACGGCGTAGCATAAAATCTTCTCCTTCATGTACGGTTTCTCTGGTTACAACCAGATCAAGATGGCTCCTGAAGACATGGGGAAAACAACCTTCGTCACAAAGTGGGGCACCTTCTGTTACAAGGTGATGCCTTTCGGGTTGAAGAATGTTGGGGAAACTTATCAGCGCCCCATGGTCGCTTTGTTCCATGATATGATTCACCACGAGATCGAATTTTATGTTGATGACATGATAACCAGGTCTCAAACGGAGGAAGAGCACCTTGATCATCTACAAAAGTTGTTCGACAGCTTAAAGATATACAAGATAAGGTTGAATCCGAATAAGTGCACCTTCGGGGTAAGGTCTGGTAAACTCCTGGGTTTCATTGTCAGCAACAAAGGAATCCAAGTAGATCCTGTGAAGGTAAAGGCCATACAAGAAATGCCAGCTCCCCATACAGAGAAGGAAGTTAGAGGTTTCTTGGGACGTTTGAATTATATCGCCAGGTTCATTTCACACCTAACTGCTACTTGTGAGCCCATCTTCAAGCTTCTGAAGAAAGATTAAGTGGTAGAGTGGAATGACGAATGCTAGACGGATTTCGAAAGAATCAAGGAATACCTTCAAGAACCGCCAATTCTAATGCCTCCAGTTGAAGGAAGACCTTTGATATTGTACTTAACAGTGATGGATAATTCAATGGGGTGTATGCTGGGGCATCATGACGAGTCTGGTCGAAAAGAGCATGCAATATACTACCTTAGCAAAAAGTTTACCGACTGTGTGACAAGATACTCACTGCTCGAGAAAGCTTGTTGCGCTTTAGCATGGGCTGCTTGCTGACTAAGACAGTATATGTTGACCCACACTACTTTGTTGATATCTAAGATGGATCCAATTAAATACATCTTCCAGAAACCTGCTCTCTCTAGAAGGATAGCAAGATGGCAGATGATCTTAACTGAGTATGATATACAATATACAACCCAGAAAGCAATCAAGGGGAGTGTATTGGCTGATCATTTGGCTCATCATGCCGTGGATGACTACCAGTCCATGAATTTTGATTTCCCGAATGAGAATATTATGCTGGTGACAGACTACGAAGAACCTGGACCGGATGAAGGACCCGAAGAGGGATCCTGATGGACTATGGTTTTTGACGGGGCTTCGAACGCAATTGGTAATGACATCAACACTGTAATCATATCTCCTGAGGGTTGTCATACTCCTTTCACCGCCCGACTATGTTTCAACTGCACTAATAATATGACAGAGTATGAAGCTTGCATCATGGGTCTCAAGGCCACTATTGACCTCAGGATCTAGTTCTTGGAAGTTTTCGGGGATTCAGCCTAGGTAATAAATCATATCAAAGGAGAATGGGATACGAAGCATCTGAATCTCATCCCATACATAGAGTACATGTTGACATTGCTCCCACACTTTGAGGAGGTAATTTTTGAACATTTCCCGTGAGAGGAGAATCAGTTAGCGGACGCGCTAGCTACCATGTCTTCTATGTTCAAAGTCAGGTGGGTAATGAAGCTCCCCAAATCACCATTGAAGGTTGGATGAACCAGCACACTGATGTGAAATTGATACTGAAGAGGTGGCAGACAAACCCTGGTTTTACGAAGTAAAAAGGTATCTCGAAGCTCAAGAGTATCCCGAAGGGGCATCTGTCCACAATAATAAGTTTCTGAGAAGGTTCATTGCGAAGTTCTTCCTCAGTAATGGAATCCTCTACAAGAACAATCATGACTCTACATTACTATGGTGTGTAGACAAGAGCGAAGTAGAGAGAATCATGACAGATCTACATGAAGGTACCTTTGGAACCCATTCCAGTGGACATACCATGGCTAAGTAGATCCCACGGGTAGGATATTACTGGTCCACTATGGAAGCTGGTTGTTATTAGCACTCTCAAAATTGTCATAAGTGCCAAATCTACGCTGATAAGGTGCATGTGCCTCCGATCCCCTTAAACATCTTAACAGCTCCATGGCCCTTTGCAATGTGGGGCATCGATATGATCGGAGAAATCAGGCCCACTGCTTCCAATGGACATCTCTTCATTCTAGCGGCCATTGATTACTTCACGAAGTGGGTTGAGGCGGCCTATTTTGTTACTGTAACCAAGAACGTGGTGGCGCGGTTTATCCGACATAATCTAATTTGTCGGTATGATGTGCCAGAAAGAATTATTACTGAAAATGGTACGAATCTCAACAACACAATGATCACCGAGCTCTGTAAACAGTTCAAGATACAACATCATAACTCTTCTCCCTACCGGCCGAAGATGAATGGCATTGTCGAAGCGGCTAACAAGAACATCAAGAAAATTGTACAGAAGATGACGGTGACATAAAAACACTGGCATGAGATGTTACCATTTTCTCTTCATGGATATCGTACCTCGGAACGGACATCGACAGGGGAAACACCCTACTCTCTGGTATATGGCATGGAGGCAGTCCTACCCATCGAAGTCCAGATACCTTCTCTCAGGATTATGAAGGATGCGGGCTTGAACGAAGATGACTGGATCCAAACTTGACTTGATCAGTTAAATCTAATCGATGAGAAGAGAGTTACTGCTATATTTCATGGTCAGACATATCAAAAGCGAATGATCAAGGCTTTTAGCAATAAAGTCAGACATCAAGAATATCAAGTCAGGGATCTAGTGATCAAGCGCATCATACTTCCGCAAGGTGATCCCAGGGGCAAATGGACCCCCACATACGAAGGGCCATTTGTGGTTAAAAACATTTTCTCGGGTGGAGCTATGATTATTGCCACCATAGACGGTGACGACTTTCCTCACCCTGTCAATGTAGACATAGTGAAAAGATACTACGCCTAATTAAAAGACCCGCTAGGTTGACTGGCCTGGGCAAAAATAAGGGCTTCCCGACGAACCAAAAGGGTTCGGGAAAAAATAAGGGATGAAAATGAAAAAAATCTGGACACCCAGCAAGTCTAAAACATGAAAAGGCGGCTTGGGCAAAAAAGGGTATCCCGGTGGACTGAAAACCCGAAAGGGCAGTCTAGGAAAAATTTAGGGATGTAAAGTGTATCACTATGTCCCATTGGATCATCTTACGACCAGACTCCAGTATCGACTATCAAGCTCGGACGACACCAATAAATCTAATCAATCTCCGGCCAAGTAGCAAAGTGATGAGACGCTCGAAGACATGAGGGCAATAGTAGAGTTGGAACTCAATGGGATTGTTTCACATAGCTGTTTTCTTTTACACAAAATTGTATAGTTTTTATTTTTACGGCGGCGTTCTCTTACTAGAGCGTCAGCCTCCTTGTATGAAAAAGCCTATTACAGGCCCACTTCAAAAATCATTTTCACAAGAAACTTTGAGTTTTTTTCCTTTTTTTGTTTTGGTTTGCGAGAACGTCCAATGGTTTATTCTTGACATATGCATTTGAATATGATTGCTGCTCATAAATATTTACATAAGAAACAAAAAGACAATTACTCGTAATTCCAGAAACATGGGAAAAAAACAAGAAGTGTCAAACCTGACAATTACTCTACCCAGCAGGTACCGGGATATAGACAACTTTGGAACACAATCATCAGTACATACACTCCCCACAATGTAAACATATTCAAAAGCATTAATGTCGGATTTCCCGAAACAGGAAGTAATCTCCCCAGCCAGGGTCATTCAGAAACCTGACAGCTGTATTCCCCAGCCGAATTTCATAATCGAGAGAGGGTCAGTAAATTTCATCTACCAAGCAGAGTTTATTTCTCTGGACACATAAGCTCAATCCCCGACAGAGCTCATTACTTCAGCTACAGAAATTCACTTTCCAAGTTGTTCCTCACAGAGTTTATTCTCAAGCAAAATCTCTTCCTAACAAAATATTCATAAATCTCCAGCAGTAGTCAGGGATTTCTTTTCCCAGACTCAGATATACCCTGATAGCGTTTCATGTACATACATCATGACATGTGCATACATATCATATACAACATAATCTCATTTATTTTGAGAACATCATCTCACAAGGCATTTCATGCATCGCATATAATTAATCCTGTTATCTTTTCAGGAAAGACGATTATCTTCAACAATTCCAACAGTTATACAGGTCACATCTGTAGACGACTAATGGAAACTCAGTTCCCGAAACCAAACGGGTCAACTAATCTACACTATCACCCTGAAGTAACCTTACTATCCAGGTTCCTTCCCATAGCCTTACTATCCAGGCTCTCATCCCGAAGCAACCCTACTATTCAGGTTCCTTCCCATAGCCTTACTATCCAGGCTCTCATTTCGAAGTAACCCTACTATCCAGGTTCCTTCTCATAGCCCTACTATTCAGGCTTTCATCCCGAGGTAACCCTACTATCCAGATTCCTTCTCATAGCCCCACTATCCAGGCTTTTATCCCGAAGAAACCCTACTATCCAGGTTCCTTCTCATAGCACTACTATCCAGTATTTCATCCCGAAGTAAGCCTACTATCCAGGTTCCTTCTCATAGCCCTACTATCCAGGCTCTTATTTCGAAGTAACCCTACGACCCAGGTTCCTTCTCGTAACCCTACTATCCAGGTTCCTTCTCATAGCCCTACTATCCAGTATTTTATCCCAAAGTAACCCTACTATCACGGTTCCTTCTCATAGCCCCACTATCGATGCTTTCATCCCGAAGTAACCCTACTATCCAGGTTCCTTCTCATAGCCCTACTATCCAGGCTTTCATCCCGAAGTAACCCTACTATCCAGGTTCCTTCTCATAGCCCTACTATCCAGGCTCTCATTTCGAAGTAACCCTACGAACCAGGTTCCTTCTCATAATCCCTATTATCCAGGCTTTCATCCCGAAGTAACCCTACTATCTAGGTTCCTTCTCGTAGCCCTACCATCCAGGCTCTCATCTCGAAGTAACCCTACGATCCAGGTTCCTTCTCCCTTATCTTCATACAATAGTTTACAACACTGTAAGACCTGGAACCGACTAGATACGGTCAATTTCACAATACCCTAATAGAGTAATGGATAGCTGGAGCTCCTATACTCTATTTCCCATGACATAAATCAACATTCCCCGGTGAAGTCCTCCTCAATGACATGTACAGGAATTCTCGCAAAGGAATCTCTTATGCGAACGATATCTTTTATGGATGGAATCTTTAAGCCCATCTCTGATGATTCTCTGTCGACTTCCAAATGACATCTATAATACCATTCCCGATATCACCAATCAGTATTACTCCATGCGAGTGCAAATTTATGGGCACTCTAATGTTCAATCATCTTCCACCTTCATATCACTAAAGGAAGACAAGTCAATATACATCCTCAGGTCTAAGAAGATTAAACAGGTGTAGCTATTTCACCCCAAAATTTGGCCTCCCATGTTACTCAATACATGCTCATTAAGGTCATCAACTTGCTCAAGGATGCCCAAGAGTTGACTAGACAAACTCCCTCCTAAAGCAATGAACCTCTAATTAGGGTTTCCATTTTCATCAAGATCGGTAAGCTCCAAAGCCATCATATGCTCTCCATAGTCCTAATATTTCCTCAAGACCCTCCATGTAAAATTTTAAGCCTTGCACAAGAAGTTTGCTCAGTCAACTGCTCAAATGCTGGAGAATCGACTGTATTAGGTCAAAAGTCAACTGTGGCCCACTTACAGTCAAACTTTAATATTTTTGGTTAACATCAACATTTTGAAGTGATATCCATCATTTGATCAAGGGTTAATCATGATTCCTTAAGGAATGCTCCTAATTCATCAAAACTCAAAAATTGCTAAATTAGGGTTTCTTAGGAAAAGTCAACTAAACTTTGACCAAGCATAACTTTCTCATACTTTATCATAAATTTCTCATCCAAGGCTCATTTTTAAGGGAATTAAATTTCCTACAACTCATCTTTAGCCCTCAAGTTCAAAAAATGCACTCATAAAAAGATACGAATTTCTACATTATAGGTCCTTTTGAAAAGTCAACAAAAACACCTTTTGGGTCAAAGCTACTTACATGCTCATGGAAGACCCAATTAAGATGATACAAAAAGGGTTTTTTAGCAGACATCCTAAGATTTCTAAAAAGACCAAGAACACCTCTCTAGGGTTAAAATTGGAAGAGATATGCATTGTCAAAGTTTACCATTTTTGGAAAACTGCCAAAATTCAAATGTGCTAAAAATTGCATTTTTTGTCAAAAGGGCCTAGCATTTTAGGGTTGTATCTTGTTAGAGACATGGTCCACGATCCAAATCAGCAGCCATATATTAGTTTCTCTATTTTTTGATTTTATTTTAAGTTTTATTTATTAAAAGTCACATTAAATCAAATAAATGACAAAAAATATCAAAGATTGGTTTTTTGATCTGATTTTTGTGAGAATCAAATTTATTTGAGCTAGCCTAATCAGATCAAATCGAGTCAAGGCAAATTGAGGAAAAAATAGCATGATTTTGATGGTTTTGGAAAGATATCATATAGCTAGCAAATCACATTCAAACTCCATAATTCCAAAAGATTCAGGTTGTTTTTGTTACCCTAATTCATGATACTACATATAATGAACAAAAATAAGGCAAGAGAACAAGGTTGGCAGTCGTGAAAGCAGAGAAATAAAACTCAAATTTTGGCAAAAAATTGGTGGATCGTTTTCTCACATAGAGGGTGATTAAAGACATTCTAAGGCTTCCAATCGCTTCCTGGACATCTCTTGAAGCTAGCACGATCCATTGCAAGCCTTCCCAAGCCCAAAATCTCACCTGATAAACTCACGGTTTGCACATATAAGCTTGACTTTGATTTTACAATTTACGTATGATTAACTACTTTTAAGTATAACATTGTATTTTTATCATCATTTGGAATGTTTTGGTTTATTTAATTTTGCGCTTTAATGCATATCTTGATAATTACCATGACTAAGGTTTAAGAAGCTGTTTTAGGGCTTCTCTGTACAGGTAAAATTAGGCCAAGAAAAGGATGCCATGATGCTCATGGGATGAAGACGAATTGATCCATGTACTCACTTTTAATTTATCATGCGTTGTATGGATTTTTGAAGCTTGAAGGGTTATGTCTATGGAGTACTGCCCGTAGGTAAAAGCTTGAAACCTAAGAAGACGGACAGGGAAGAAGATGATGACTTATCACCATCCCACTGGGCCATTTAAATTATGCGCGTGTTTTTCAGCCTATCCATCTGGTTTCATATATTATGATTTAATTTCATTATTATTACAACTAAGCAACATAGTGCAAATGTCCAGGGCAAGCGCTGAATGAGTGGGAGGACCTGGGTTCGAGTCCCAGGTCTAGTGTTTTTTCTTATTTTCTTAGCATCTCTTGCAGATTCCCGTATAACGCATGGTCAGACATCCATCTAGCCCCCTTAGATCCAGCCCTCAGATCTTTGTGGATCCAGATCCAACGCGCCTAGCATTGATTCCACACGATGGACCTTCAAGCATGCTCAGCATGGGATATGGCGTAGAAACTAGGCTTCTCCCTTCATTGGGCCTGGACAAATCCAGAAAGCCACCCCCCATTTGCTCATCATCCAGGCCCAAATTCTTACTTTTTATATTTTAATTCTTTTTCTTATTATTTATTAATTATGTTTTTTTAATAACACCAAAAAAAATCATTTTTTTATTTAATAAAAAAAATCATAAAAACATCAAAAAATCATTTTTTCATAAAAATATTTTATTAATTAATTAGTTTAGTTAAATTAGGGTAATTTAATGTCTTTTTTATTATAATTCAAAATAATTAGAATTAGGGTTTAATTTTGTACATAACCTAATTTTTCCTTAAAAAATAACATAAATATTTTCTCAAATTAGATTTTAGGTTTTCCAATTATTTATCACATTTAATTTGCCGCGCGCGCTTTTAATTTTCTTTTTTATTATTATTGTAACTGCTCCGAGTTTGTAATAGATTTAAATAGGGTTTTAATTCCGCATTTTATTTTCAGTCAAAATAATTATGTATCTTCCCAAAGCTTTGTAACAGCTAGGACCTTAATTTCTTGCATTTTAATTCCCGCAAACTATAAACTGTTAGATGTATGTATAGGATTGTATGGAAAGACGAATTGAAATTAAAATAGTAGAAAACCCTAATTGTGCAAAGATAATTAATTGAAAAAATACACTTGCACATGCTCACTCCTAGGGTTTACTCCACTCCGGTTGCCTTCGGTAAACGGTCACGAAGTACAGGGAATGTTAGTGGTCATCCTCTAGTCCCCAAAGATCTAAAATGACCCTTTCAGATGTTGCCTCGGAAAAAGATCTTTAAGGCTTTAGGATGATTAATAAAATCTCCTAACATTGCTTTTGTGATCGTACTTGTCCCTTCGAACATCCCTTTAAAACTCCAACAACGGTGCTACCTATTCCTTGATAATAGGATAGTGTTGTCTAAAGGAAAACAAACATACTTTTTTCGAGTAGGTAGATTAGTTCCTAGGTACTTGCTCAAATAATTAAAAATTTTCACACAAACACTTTTCAAAACAATTTTCAAAACAACTTCATCATACTCTTGAGGACCGATACAAGGGTTATCATGAAGTAAAACTTTTCGAACAAGCACACACAAGCAATTTTAAAAAAAGAGCAAAGTACCTAAGATCCCATGGAAAACCATGGATAGAAAGGGTGTTAACACCTTCCCTTTCTATAATCTACCCCCCGTACTCAGAAACATTCTCGAAAAAGGTTTTTTTCTGTTCTTTTTCCTTTTCCTTTGTTGGACAAAATAAAATTCGGTGGCGACTCTTGCTTACCGCGATATTTGTGAACAAAAAACGCAAACCAGTATAAGAGTCGGTTCTACCACCGTACCACAGGCGGTCCAGGAAAAAGTTAGGGAATTAAAGCGTATGCCTATGTCTCGTTGGATCACCTTACAGATAACATCTAGCATCGACTGACAAACTCAAACGGGTCTAATCTGAAGATGTGAAAAACACAAGAAGGGGGGTTGAATTGTAAAACTTAAATCAAATGTGCAGACAACACTGTATTTTTATCCTGGTTCGTTTGATCTCAAACTACTCCAGTCCACCCGTCAAGGTGATTTCGCCTCTCTCCAACGAGGTCTTAATCCACTATATTCAATAGGATTACAACAGTCTACTTTAACAACTGTTAAAGCCTTCTTGAGTCTAACCACAGACCGATTTATCTCAAGTAAATTCTCTTACAGATAATTGAACAAAATGTATGTTAATGTTTTCTAACAAAACTATATATCACAACTGTGATAATACACAATATTAAGCTTAGAATGAAAACTGGATTGCTAAAGTGTTTGGATGAGCGTGGTTGGAAAGCTTAGCAAATTGTATGAGTGTGTGCGCGTTTTCGTAGGCGTGTATATGCGTAGATCATTAGCCTTTTCTTTTCTCATACTGACTTGTTTAAATAGCCAAGGAAGAGATATGTTGTTGTCCATAAATCACTTTCAATGACCATAATGTTCTTTCCTTTTTGAGAAGATCTTGTCTTGGATAAAGCCGTTGGTAATTAATCTGTCTTGAATGCTTAGTAACGCTTCAGAGTCTTCTTTATGATAATCAGAGTGTTCTTTGCTTTAACTGGATGATGACGCTTCTGAGTGCTGATGACTTGGTAAGGATCTTGATCAGAGTCAGAGTATTTTATGTGCAGATTCTGGTCATCAGGCTTCAGCGTATGATCTGGTAACTTCGGCGTGTAGCACATGTTTGATCTTCTGATGCTGACATATCTTCTGATGCTGATGTTGATACTGATCTTCTGATGCTGATTCCATCATAGTTTCTGTAAATACACAACATAATTTTAAGTAGCATATATGTCTTATATATAAATCTTACAATTTATTTATTCTTGTATTTTGTTATCATCAAAACTCTAATTGAGGGTTGTAGAATCAAACTATGTTCTAACAATCTCCCCCTTTTTGATGATGACAAAAATCAGATTTTTTCAATTATAAATAAAGAATAAAAGGTATCAGAGATTAAAAAATAAAGAATAAAAGGTATCAGAGCAACGAGGAGAAAAACTCCCCCTGAGTTGATTACTTCCCTTTAATTCCATGAGACTTTCAGCATCAGGACTTTACTGTTTCTTTACTGTTTCTTTCGTCAGAATTTTGTGCCTGTAAGCTTTTCAGAAGAAAGAAATTCAAATAGATCAGAATGTCAAAATGTTTGAGACTTATGTCTCAGTAATCCATTATTGAAAAATATCATTATTTCTCCCCCTTTTTGTCAGTTATCAAAAAGCACAAATAATCAGAGCTAAAATAATGAGAGCTAAAAAAACATTTATTTAAAACAGAAGCAATGATAAGTTCAGATCATGTAAAAATATTACAGATAAACAAGTTTTAAAAACAGCAAGGAAATTTCTAAGAAGGAGGAGGAAGTCGTGTGAACAAAGCCTCCAACATGCTCTTGATTTGGGTGTTGGTTTCCTGTTGCTGAGTTAACATGTTCGCTATTGCATCAATTTTGGTGTCCTACTTATCCATTCTTTCATTCATTAGCATATCAGATCTTTTCAAGTCTTCAAGAGTTTGCCTGTCAAGGGAGGAAGCTTGAGGATCTTCAGAAACAGGATGCTTCTCAGAGCTTGCAGCAATATCTTCTTCTTGACCCAAGTCTTTAGCTGGAATCATCTGTTCTTCTGATTCTGGTTGATCTTTGGAAGCTGGACGATGCTCATACCAAGGGGCAATGTCCAGATGGAGAACTTCTTCCTTAAGCAGCTTGCTTAGAACTGGACCTTCAATTTCTTTCAGCAGATTGCTGAAGTTCTGTTGAGCTTGTCCATAGCTCTGTTCTTGCATCTTAAAGGTTTCAGAGCATACCCATCTTCTGAACTTTGTCTAAAGGTAGTCAGAAGCAACAGGATCAACCAGTTCCAGACTTGCTTGTTTTAGAGAAGTGATCCACTTCTGTATTTCTGTTTCAAAGTTCAATATGATGGAACCAACATCTGGATGTTTTGGTTTAGGGATAGCAGTTTTGTGGTTTATTACAGCAAGGCGTTCAAGGACTGTTAAATCAATGACAGTCTTGCTGTGGTCGTCTGAATTGTCTTTTGGTGAGGGAGTTGGAGAGTCAGGAATTATGATTGGACTTGATGGGCAATTTGGTGGAGTTAATTCTGGTGAAGAGGGAAGTTGAGGAATATTCACAATGGTTCCAGAGGGCAATTGAATGGCCAGGGGTTATGGTTCAGGGGATTCAGAGGGTTGAGCCTCAGAGGTTTGAGTCTCAGGTTGTGGAGATTGTTCAGGTTGAGGAGAGGGAGGATTAATTTCTGGTTGAGGAGATGAAGGTAGTGCGATTTCTGGTTCTGGAGAGAGTGGAATTTCTGGTGTTGGTGAGATGGGAATTTCTGGTTGTGCTTCTGTGTGGGGATTTGGATTTTCTGGTTCGGGAACAGAAGTGTGTTGGTCTATATCAGAAAGAACTTTTTCAAGTTCTTGTTCTGGTATGGCTTCAGTATTTGGATTTTGTGGTTGGGAGCGGGATCTTCTTAGAGTTAATGATTCAGAGGGGTCAAAGTCAAGGTCAAAATCA
Source organism: Vicia faba (assembly GCA_948472305.1). NCBI lineage: Eukaryota > Viridiplantae > Streptophyta > Magnoliopsida > Fabales > Fabaceae > Vicia > Vicia faba. The sequence continues at coordinate 618,734,352 of OX451739.1, forward strand.
TCAAAAGTTTGAGGTGTGGGGTTTTCAGATGGAGTTGGAATTGGGATAGATGTTGATACAACAATTGAATCTAAAACAGTTACAGAAGAAAGATTACCTCTCTTCTTAGGAGTCTGCTGAGATGGTCCTTCTACTGCAGCTTTTCTTTTCTTTGTCTTCTTCAGAACAACCTCTGGAGCCTTCTGCTGAAGATCTTGAATATTCAGATTTGGTGTTGTACCATCAGCCTTACAAGCATCCAGATATCTCAGAATGATTTCAGGTTTAGAGTCAATTTCTGAGAACAGTGGGAAGTCATCCAGAGGGATTCTTCTGCTGGAGATTGCATCAAAAGGAGTGACGCTGGGTTCCTTCTTAATGTTCTCAATCAACTTCATCTTCTTTAGATTTTTGGCATTCAGCTGCTTGCCAACAGAAGCTTCCAGAGTGCTGATTTCTTGAGCCTCTGTCAGATGATCAATCAGCCTATTCTCTGTAAGAATATATGATATCAGTCTTCCCAAGGGTATCCAATCCCTTTTTGTTCGCTCCTCTTCTCTTGTTTCTTTGACACTTGTTCTGAGATGGTTGAACAGAAGATGAGCCAGATTTATCTTGACCTTCTGAGAGATGAAATAGATCAGAAACTACTGATCAATATTAATGTAATCAGGAGAGCTGGTAGGCTTCCTGTGGTTGAAGCATCCCAGAATGATCTTGGCCCAAATTCCGTGTTTGTCTTTCAAATCCCTTATCTTGCTGGAGGGAAGCCCCAGAGTAAAGATTTCCCTTGCAATTAGGGCAGCATCAGCACACCTTTCTGCCATATCAATGCAATGAATACCACCACCACCACTGTACCCTATGAGTCTTGCAATCAGGTCTTCAGTGATAACAATCTTTTTTCCCATGATGTAAGACGCGACTTGATGATTTGAAGAAGAAGCGTGAATCCAAAATTCCTTTACCAGAATAGGAAATGTTGGACCCACCAGTCTGTCAAAATACTTTTCCCAGCCTTGAGCTTTAACCTCTTCAGATAGATCAAAACCATTCTCCTTAAGACTGATGAAATCCACGATTAATTCTGACAGATCCTCTAGGTTTTTGACTGGTGTTAGAAGCGTTCTGAAGGGTACTTCATATTGTTCAGATGAAACAGTTTTCTGGGAACCTACAGTAGGAATGCGGGAAGAAGCCATTTGTTCACACGAAGGTTTTTGAAAAAAGATTGAAAGGGTTTCTTGAAACAGTAAGAACACTGAAATCAGAAATATTCAGAGAAAATGAAAGTGAAGGTAAAGCGTGTAAATGGTGTGAAGTGTGTTTAAATAGATTTCTAAAAAAGTTTTGAAAACATAAACGTTAAGAGAGAGAAATTAATAATGATTAATAGCATTTAATGATAGCTGATTTTAGGGAATTCAGAAAGATATTTGGAACGGTTACCCATGACATGTGTCTCAATGCACCCAATCAGCGCTTTTGCCTTTTCAGAAACGTGAACGCGTGTTCAGCCTCAGAAAATGGCTGATGACTGGATGACACTTGTTTGCTTGAGTGAACAACACATTTATATCCTTGAAATGAAGCGCTCAAATCTTCATGGATAGATTCTGATACAATCTGCACTTCTAAAAGATCTGAAGAAAGATTGATCAGTAGTTCACAGAAAAATAAACAAAGTTCTGAAGGTTAATATATAGAATCAAAACAATTTCATTCTGGGCAGAGCTTCATGCTGAGATGTTTTAGAATGAAGTTGAACCTATCTTCAGAAAGTGGTTTTGTAAAAATATCAGCCCATTAATGGTCTGTGTTAATAAATTTTAAATCTAAAATCCCTTTCTGAATATAGTCCCTAATAAAATGATGTTTTATTTCTATATGCTTAGCCCTAGAATGTAAAATTGGATTTTTGCTGAGATAAATAGTAGAAGTATTATCACAGAAGATAGGAATGTTACTCTCAAATATCTGAAAGTCCTCAAGTTGACTTTTCATCCAGAGCATTTGTGTGCTGCATCCAGCTGCTGCTATGTATTCAGCTTCTGTTGTTGATAGAGCAATTGTGGATTGTCTTTTGCTGGACCATGAGATCAGATTTTCTCTCAGAAACTGGCAGCTTCCAGAAGTGCTTTTACGTTCTACTCTGTCTCCAGCAAAATCAGCATCACAATATCCTACTAAGCTGTAATCACTTGATTTTCTATAAAACAAACCCAGATTAGTAGTACCTTTCAGATACTTGAAAATTCGCTTAAGTGTTGTTAAGTGAGATTCTCTAGGATCTGATTGGAATCTTGCACAAATGCAAACACTGAATAAAATATCAGGCCTTGAAGCCGTCAGATATAGAAGAGAACCAATCATACCTCTGTAGACCTTCTGTTCTACCTTTTTGCTTACCTCTTCTCTTTCTAGAATGCACGTGGGATGCATTGGAATCTTTGATGACTTACATTCTGAGAGATCAAATTTCTTCAGAAGTTCTCTGACATATTTGCTCTGATGAATGTAAGTTCCTTCTGGGGTTTGATTAATCTAGATGCCCAGAAAGAATTTCAGTTCCCCCATTAGGCTCATCTCAAATTCTGCCTGCATACACTTAGCAAACTTTCTTCCCAAAGAAGGTTTAGTAGATCCAAATATGATGTCATCAACATAAATCTGACATACTAAAATGTCATTCTTAACTGTCTTACAGAATAAGGTTGTGTCCACTTTCCCTCTTGAATTCCTTTTCTAACAGGAAGTTACTTAGTCTTTCATACCAAGCTCTGGGAGCTTGTTTCAGACCATAGAGTGACTTCTTTAGTTTGAAAACATATTCTGGATTTTTTGAACTTTCAAAACCAGGGCGTTGGTGCACATATACCTCTTCTTCTATATAGCCATTTAAGAATGCACTCTTAACATCCATCTGATACAGAGTGATGCCTTTATTAACGGCAAATGAGATTAAGAGTCTGATAGATTCTAACCTGGCAACTGGAGCAAAGGTTTCTGTATAGTCTATCCCCTCTTGCTGACTATAACCTTGTGCTACCAATCGTGCTTTGTTTCTGACGACTTCACCTTGTTCATTCAGTTTGTTTCTGAACACCCATTTTGTTCCAATGACGTTGAATCCTTTTGGTTTGGGAACTAGATCCCATACGTCATTTCTTGTGAATTGATTCAACTCTTTTTGCATTGCTAGAATCCAGTCATTGTCAAGAAGTACTTCATCAATTGTAGATGGTTCAATTAGAGAAACAAGTCCCATGAGGTATTCTTCAGAGTTTCTGAAGCTAGATCTTGTTCAGATTGGATCTTCCTTTCTTCCTAAGATTGTTTCTTCTGGGTGATCCATGTTGCTTCTGGATGGTCTTTTCTGGAGTTGATCAACAGAAGGTGCTGGATTGCTTGCAGTGCCTCTTTATGATGTTGAGGGAGTGTCTCTGTTAGGAGCTTCTGATGACTTGTCTTCGTACCTGTGAATTTAACTTCCATACCTGCAAGGAATTCATTCTGCTTTGACTTTTGAGAGTCAAGCTTATCATCAAAACGAACACTGATTGATTCTTCCACAATTTGTGTTTCTGTATTGTATACTCTGTACCCTCTTGAGCGTTCAGAGTATCTTAACATAATACACTTTTGTGCTTTATAGTCAAACTTGTTCAAATAATTTTTTGTATTCAAAATAAAGCAAGTACATCCAAATGGATGAAAATAGGAAATGTTGGGCTTTCTGTTCTTCCACAGTTCATATGGAGTCTTTTCCAGAATAGGTCTTATGGAGATTCTATTCTGAATGTAACACGCTGTGTTTATTGCCTCTGCCCAGAACATCTTAGCAACGTTAGTCTCGTTGATCATGGTTCTGGCCATTTCTTGCAATGTTCTATTCTTTCGTTCTACAACTCCATTTTGCTGGGGAGTTCTAGGACAAGAGAAATCATGCAGAATGCCTTTGTCATTAAAGAATGACTCAAAATCTTTGTTTTCAAACTCTCCACCATGATCACTTCTGACTTTGATGATTCTAAGATCCTTTTCATTCTGAACTTGGTTGCAGAAGGTGACAAACACAGAGTGTGACTCGTCTATGTGTCTTAAGAACTTTACCCATGTCCATCTGCTATAGTCATCTACGATTACTAACCCATACTTCTTGCCACTGACTGAAGCAGTTTTAACTGGTCCAAATAAGTCAATGTGCAGAAGTTCTAATGGCTTAGAGGTGGAAACAACGTTTTTAGATTTGAAAGCTGGTTTTGCAAACTTTCCTTTCTGACATGCTTCACACAGAGCATCTGAATTGAACTTCAGGTTAGGAAGTCCTCTGACCAGATTGAGTTTGTTAATCTGAGATATTCTTCTCATACTAACATGTCCCAATCTTCTGTGCCAAATCCATTACTCGTTGTTAACAGACAGAAGACACTTTACATTCTGACTTTTTAGTTCAGAAAGTTTTATTTTATAAATGTTGTTTCTCCTCTTTCCATTAAATAAGATAGTCTCATCTTTCTGACTAACAGCTTTGCATGAATTTTGATTAAAGATTATATCATAACCGTTATCACTTAATTGACTTATGGATAACAGGTTATGCATTAATCCATCTACTAATACAACATTACTTATAGAGGGAATATTTCCATTACATACAGTTCCAGAGCCAATGATCTTTCCTCTCTGATTGCCTCCAAAGCCTACGTGGCCTCCAGGCTTAAGTTCCAGGCTTTGGAACATATGCCTTCTTCCCGTCATATGTCGTGAGCAGCCAGAGTCCAGGTACCATGACTGGTGTTTCTGCTTTGCTGCTAAAGATATCTGCCACATGTATTATTTTATCCTTAGGTACCCATATTTTCTTGGGTCCTGATTTGTTAGTTTTACCAAAACTCTGGTTGAATTTTGGTTGGACAGAATAATTACTACTTGTATATTTGATGTCATGTGTGTGCCCATATATAAAGTGTGAATCAAGTGAAGTGTGTTTTATTACTAAATCCATTGCATTCTTTGGTGTAGGTAACTTACCTTGGTATCCTATTCCTTTTCTGCCATTTCTGCTAACTCCATAGATCATTGAAGCCATTTTGCTTCTCTCTATGTTTTTAGCTAGAAACTTCTGAAAGATGTGATCATACTCCTTGATGATCTCATCAGCACTGCTGGGAGTTTCAGGGATTGTTTCCTTCTGAGAGTTTTGCAATAGATTTTCCAATTTTGAAATTTTATCTTTTAACTCAGAATTCTCCAATTTGAGACTCTCAGTCTTATCAGAGTCAGAAGCAAGATTCCTTTTCAGGTTTCTGAATTTGACTCTGATCTGCTGATATCTTTCCAGAATTTCATTAAGGCTTTCAGCTAGTTCAGCCTTAGTAAAGTTTATAGCAAAATCAGGGAATACCTCTTCTGTATCTGATTCAGAGTCTGACTCAGAAGCTTCACTGTCTTCTGTTATGTTTTCCATGAGAGCTATGTTTGCTCTTTCATCATCTGATTCTGAGTCAGCTTCAGATGCGTCAGAATCATCCCATGTAGCCATGAGACTTTTCTTCTTTTCCTTGCCAAACTTCTTTTTGGGCTTTTCCTTCTAAAGCTTTGGGCAATCACTTTTGTAGTGTCCTTGCTCATTACATTCATAGCAGATGCTGTCTTTGTTGTTTGGCTTTCTGCTTCCTGAAGAGCCTTCAGATCTTCTGTGTCCAGAGGAGGATTCTGACCTTCTGTATCTGGAGAAGGATTCATTCTGATTTTATGATCTTTTGGGATTTCTGAACTTTCTTTGCCTCTGCTTCCACAATTGGTTCACCCTTCTGGAGAGGAGAGATAGTTCATCTTCTTCTGATGACGACCCATCAGAGGTTTCTTCTACAACCTGCAAAACCTTGGAGTCAGATTTTCTGTTAGATTTTAAAGCTAATGGCTTACCTTGCTTTTGAGGTTCATCTGCTTCTAGCTCTATCTCGTGGCTTCTGAGGGAGCTGACAAGTTCCTCCAGAGAGATTTTGTTGAGATCCTTGGCTAGCTTAAGCGCTGTGACCATTGGCTTCCACTGTTTTGGCAAGCTTCTGATGATCTTCTTAACATGATCAACAGTAGAATACCCTTTGTCAAGAACTTTGAGACCAGCAACCAGAATTTGAAATCTTGAGAACATCGTTTCTATTGATTCACTTTCTTCCATCTTGAATGCCTCGTACTTCTGAATGAGCGCAAGAGCTTTGGTTTCTTTGACTTGAATGTTGCCTTCATGTGTCATTCTCAGAGAGTCAAACATATTCTTTGCAGTGTCTCTGTTTGATATCTTTTCATATTCAGAATAAGAGATGGCGCTGAGAAGAATTGTTTTGGCCTTGTGATGATTTCTGAAATCACGCTTTTGCTTATCAGACATTGATTTCCTGTCAATCTTCTGACCACTTCCATCCACTGGGTGCGTGTATCCATCAGTCACCATGTCCCACAGATCAGCATCATGGGCCAGAAAGAAGCTTTCAATTCTGTCTTTCCAGTAGTCAAAGTTCTCTCCATCAAAGAATGGAGGTTTGCCATTGAATCTGTCTCTTTCTTCATTGTTGTCATTGCTGATGTTTTGATGTGGTCCTGCCATTGTGTTTTTCAGACGTTGGATCTTGTACTGACACGGTTAAGTGTAATAAGCTCAGAACCAGGCGCTCTGATACCAATTGAAGATGTGAAAAACACAAGAAGGGGGGTTGAATTGTAAAACTTAAATCAAATATGCAGACAACACTGTATTTTTATCCTGGTTCGTTTGATCTCAAACTACTCCAGTCCACCCGTCAAGGTGATTTCGCCTCTCTCCAATGAGGTCTTAATCCACTATATTCAATAGGATTACAACAGTCTACTTTAACAAATGTTAAAGCCTTCTTGAGTCTAACCACAGAACGATTTATCTCAAGTAAATTCTCTTACAGATAATTGAACAAAATGTGTGTTAATGTTTTCTAACAATACTATATATCACAACTGTGATAATACACAATATTAAGCTTAGAATGAAAACTGGATTGCTAAAGCGTTTGGATGAGCGTGGTTGGAAAGCTTAGCAAATTGTATGAGTGTGTGCGCGTTTTCGTAGGCGTGTATATGCGTAGATCATTAGCCTTTTCTTTTCTCATACTGACTTGTTTAAATAGCCAAGGAAGAGATACGTTGTTGTCCATAAATCACTTTCAATGACCATAACGTTCTTTCCTTTTTGAGAAGATCTTGTCTTGGATAAAGCCGTTGGTAATTAATCTGTCTTGAATGCTTAGTAACGCTTCAGAGTCTTCTTTATGATAATCAGAGTGTTCTTTGCTTTAACTGGATGATGCTTCTCAGTGCTGATGACTTGGTAAGGATCTTGATCAGAGTCAGAGTATTTTATGCGCAGATTCTGGTCATCAGGCTTCAGCGTATGATCTGGTAACTTCGGCGTGTAGCACATGTTTGATCTTCTGATGCTGACATATCTTCTGATGCTGATTCCATCAGAGTTTCTGTAAATACACAACATAATTTTAAGTAGCATATATGTCTTATATATAAATCTTACAATTTATTTATTCTTGTATTTTGTTATCATCAAAACTCTAATTGAGGGTTGTAGAATCAAACTATGTTCTAACATAATCAATCCAATCAACTTCGGACAAGGCAACAAGTGGATGAGACGCTCAGAGACATGAAGGCTATAGCAGAATGGGAACCCCATGGGATTATTTCATATAGCTATCTTTTCTTTGTATCAGTATTTGTATTATACGTCGACATTCTCTTACTAGAATGTTCGTCTCGTTGTACAAAAATACCTATTCAAGTTAATACAAAGATATCCATTTGAAAGTGCAAAACTAACTGTTTTTATTTTATTTCCGTGTTTTATTTGTGAAAACGTCCAATGATTACTTTTGAACACATGCATTTGAACGTGACTATTGTTTACAAATGAACAAAAAAAAAGAAGAACAGAAAATAGAAAGACAATCACTAATGGCTTTAAGAAATGGGATAATATCTTTAGACCATTCCATAAAATCCCCCGCAAGTACTTTTCCAGCAAGAGAAGAAGCTGGGACATCCCACTACAGGATCGCTAACATATCTCCAGTATGCAGCCTAATGGTATCAAATGCTCTCACATCCCCGACGGAACAAACTTCCAATTACCACTCCAAAGATTCCCCAGTGAAAGTCGCCCAGTTTCTCAAGATTCCCCAGCAGGATTTCATGAGGTCCACAAGCAATACATGACGTTTCCCTTTCACAACAGAGTTTATTTCTCTAATAAATGGAAACTCATCCATCAACACTTCAAGATATGAATACTTACACTCCTCATTCTCAGTAGTGCTCAGGGATTTATTTTCCCCAACTCCAGCAACACTGCGGCATAACAATTAACGTGTCCATACATTACATTCATACATCATAACATTGACAACACAAATGCATACATCGCAATCTCATTTATTTTGAGAAACAACATTATACCATGCATTTCATACATCATGACATTTCATGCAACTAACCTTTCATCTTTTCAGGAAAGATCAATCAACGGAAAATTATCATCAAATTATCAACAAGTCAATTACAGATCAATTCCCAAGAAAGGACTGGTCAACCATCTACATAACAGATATTTATTTCAGACCCCTGTCGGTTCAGTTTAAAGCTCTCAGCGATTTATTCTGATTCTTTCCCGCAAACATCTTCTCTAGTTCAAATAAATCTCTCAATGATTTGTTCTGATTCTTCTCCAGATCCCTATCGGTTCAGTTTAAATATATCAACGGTTTATTCTAATTCTTTCCCGCAGATGTTTTATCTGGTTCAAATAAATCTCTCAATGATTTATTCTGATTCTTCTCCAGATCCCTGCCGGTTCAGTTTAAATATCAATGGTTTATTCTGATTCTTTCTCACAGATGTTTTCTCTGGTTAAGATAAATCTCTCAATGATTTATTCTGATTCTTCTCCAGATCCCTGCCGGTTCAGTTTAAATATCTCAACGGTTTATTCTCATTCTTTCCTACAGATGTTTTCCCTGGTTCAGATAAATCTCTCAACAATTTATTTTGATTCTTCTCCAGATCCCTTTCGGTTCAGTTTAAATCTCTCAATGGTTTATTCGAATTCTTTCTTGCAGGTGTTTTCTTTGGTTCAGATAAATCTCTCAATGATTTATTCTGATTCTTCTCCAGATCCCTGTCGGTTCAGTTTAAATCTCTCAATGGTTTATTCTGATTCTTTCCCGTAGATGTTTTCTCTGGTTCAGATAAATCTCTCAATGATTTATTCTGATTCTTCTCCAGATCCCCGCCGTCTCAGTTTAAATCTCTCAACGGTTTATTCTGATTCTTTCCCACGAACGTCTTCTCTAGTTCAGATAAATCTCTCAAGGATTTATTCTGATTCTTACCCAAATCCCTGTTGGTTCAGATAAATATCGCAACGATTTATTTGGATTCTTTCCCGTTAGCCGCTTTCTTTGGTTTAGATAAATATCTTAACGATTTATTTTGATTCTTCTCTAAATCCCCGCTGGTTCAGATAAATCTCTTAACGATTTATTCTGATTCTTTCTTAGTAGGCACTTTCTCTGGTTCAGATAAATCTACTTTGGTTCAGTCTAGACCTCTCAGCGGTTTATCCTGATGCTTTCCAAATAAACACTTCTGATTCAGATAAATCTCTCCAAGATTTATATGATTATTCCCAGTCGAACAACATACAAGACTTCTGCTAGTTTCAGATAAATCGCTCCAAAGATTTATTCTGATTCATTTCCAGTTGAAATCAAGTTCAGACTTAGTCCATTTTCTGTCAACATTCACCCTTGGATGGCATCTACAAGCCCATCTCTGGCAAATCTCCATCATTTCTCCAAATGGCATCTATAAGCCCTTCACAATTCATCTTCGAGTGCAAATTTCTGGGCACTCTAGTATTCAATCATCATCCACTTTCAAGTCACGAATGGCGGATCCGCCAATCTAACTCTTCAAGTTTAAGAAGATTGAACAGGGGAAGCTGTTGTACCCCAAAATTTTCCCTCTCATTTATCAAGTATTTTCTCACAAGATCTCCTTTGGTTCAAGACTACACTAGGGTTGATAAGCTCAAGACACCTCCTTAAGCATTGATGACTGAAATTAGGGTTTGAGATTGCACAAGGATAATTGAACTTTTAATGTCTCATATGACTTTCATGGATCATTATGGACCCTAAATATTGCTCATGTCAAGTTTCAAGTCTTGGATCACATTTTTGCTCAGTCAATTGATCAGTTGACCTAAAAATCAACTATATTGCGGAAAAAGTCAGTTGTTGCCAATTTACAGTCAAACTTCATAATTTTTTATCCATATCAACATTATGAACTCATATATGTCATTTTATCAAGTTTGGACCACAATTCCTCAAGAAATTTAATCAGATCATCAAAAGGGCAAAATGGTCAAAATTAGGGTTTTGACTGAGAACGGACAATTTCTGATTATTTGACCTAGCAAATGGTTAATTGGTTTGAGACATGATCTCAAGGTTTCAAATGCATCATTTTGACCTAATGTTATGACTCAAAATTCCCTCAAGATCAATTGATTGATAGTTGATTTTCAGTCAACTGATACAGTGAAAAGTCAAACTTTGACTTTTTGATCAAAATCAAGTGTCAAAGATCATAATTCATCAAAACATGTCAAAATATGAAACTTGTTCATCAAGAAATCAAAAAGTCAAGATTTCATTTTGAAAAGTCAAAATTTCCAAACTTAGAAATTTTTCTAAGTGTTGAAAACTTCATTTTATTTACTACTTTGAGTCAATTTTTCACCATGATGCAAGATGATTCAAAGGAAACTTTCAACATGAAAGTTTTAGATCTCAATGAGGTCTAAAACATTGATTTGCACAACTCCTCCTAGAAATTCTTGGATTTCAAGTTATTAATCCAGGAAATCATGGTCATGAAACTAAACACTTAGTGAAAATTTTGCCCTGGTTAGGAAGATTTTTGGTACCAACTTCATAGAAATTTTTCACATAGCTCCATTTGTAATTTGAAAAAGTGATTCAAAGAGGGGTTATAGAGCATGATACAAGCTTTCAAAAATGTCAAAGAACTCATTAAGATCATGTTTGAGTAGGGAGAATCGAAGAGATGAAGTTAGGGTTTTCAAACTTAAATTACAAGCCATTTCATGATGAACAAGAATTCAAATCCAAACCTACGCTGCATAATCTTTTCTTTACAGGCCTTAAACTTGTTTGTAACTCCATAATTAAATGTTTGCACATCTGTTAGAGCTTTAATCCAAGCACTTGAGCCTTTATCTAAGTTACATTTCCATTTATGGCACAAAGTAACCATTCCATTCTTGTAAAGAAGCTTTAATCACAAAGTCAATGCATAGAGATTTGAACTTGTTCCTTATGATCACAAGCAATGTCAAAGGCAAAAGAAACATGTCTAGAGCCTCCCATAAACTCAGGCCGTGCTTGTACTATGCCTTGAAACCATGTTTTCACTTTTCTTCAAAATCAAGTAACATAGCCATAACTCTACATCTTGTGCTTCTAACCTCCTCAAGTACTCTAACATTTTCCTTACTTATGCACAAGTTGTTTGCACCAAAAGACACGAATACACAAGCTCCAAAACTCAGAATTGCATCTCAGACTTCCATTGTTGCATATTCATGCCAGAAATCCAAAAATTAAAAACTACTCGTGCGTTTCTTGGCCTTTTGCTTCTAAATGCTTCCAAACATCATACATAAGCCATCCTTGTCCCTGTTATACAACTGTAACACCATCTTCACCCATTACCAAGTTCAAAAACAGAGCATCACAATTGGACTTCTCCAGACCATTCCAGCCACCTTCAGCTCAAGACAACCATTGCATTATCTTCCTAGAGGTCTAAGGAAGCTAACCTTATCATCACTATCACTTGAAACAAGCTCAAACTCATTTCACGATTTCCAGTTTTGAGATATTTTTCTTGAACTTCTATCTCATTATTTAGGCATTGTTAGGCTTGCATTTGTGAAGATAGAATGTAGATATCATTACCCTGAAACTATACATGTCCATAGATTTCATTTATGTTGCTTAAGCATGGAGAATTTTGAGTTTGAACTTGCTGAAACGTTTAGGTCAGAATTTGGTACTTTCATAAATTCATCCTTATCTTTGAATGTTAGCCTAAATTAGTTACATGGTTGGATTCGTGGTGAAAAATACACAAGTTTCATGTTTACATTTTTGAAAATGGTTGAGGAATGAGCAAGTTTGAAATCCTTTGGCTGGAGGTTGAAGATGAAGTACAGTCAGGGCAAAATATGTGTTACGTATTTATTGTTGTGCCAATGTTAACGAATGTATCACCACCCTAGTGGTTAAAGCGCGCGCCTGTCACCCCTTGGACCTGGGTTCGAGCCCTAGCGTCCGTTTTACCATTTTTTTTCACATTTTTCTGTTTTCCTTTTTTTGTTTGAACAGATGGGGCCTCCAACTTGGGCTTGATTATTTTTTTCTTTTACTAACCCCTGACTTACTTCAGCACCCCCTGGTCCAATTTTCATTATTATTTTCTTTTTCTTATTTTATTTTATTTCTCTTTCCTTTATTATTATTATTATTATTATTATTAGTATTATTATTAATATTATTTTTATTATTATTAATAAAAATCCAAAAAATATTTTATTTATTATTTTTACACTTATTTAGTTTATTTATTTATAAAACTAAAAGAACAAAAACATTTTCTTAATAAATTAATTTATTTCTTAATAATTAATATTTAGGTTTAGGTTTAACTATTATATTATTTTCTTGCAATTAAAATTAATTTAGAACTTAGGTTTCTTTTAATTAATTAATATCCATATTATTTTTCTTAATTTAAAACCATTTCATAAATAAAACCCTAAAAAATCCTTTTTTTAGTTAATTTCTTTTCTTATTTAGTTTAAGTTAATTTTATTTAATTTTCCTTAATCATTTTTTAATTAGGTCAAGACTAAACCCTTTCATAAAAAAACAAACAAAATCATTTCTTTTTCCATTTACATTCTTGTATTTTTATTTTCAATTTTGTACAATATTCAATATGGTTGTAATAGTTAATTAGATTTAATTTTCTTGCAAAATCCCCCATTTGTAAATTTGTACACCCCCTCCCCTATTGATGTAATATCTTAGTATTTTTATTTTCCCAACTTAATGCTTTATATATAAATGCTAGTAAATTAGGGTTTGTATGGAAAGATAAAATCAATGCTTAGAAAACTCTAATTCAAAGGCAAAACAATGCATGTAAGTCAATACACTTGCACACTTACATCCTTAGCGTAAATCCACTTTGTTGCCTTATGAAAATGGCCATATTATGCATGTGAGATATCTTAGTAAAATCAATAAATAAATACAAGATCATAGTCCCTCGATGACGCTATCAAATATGCCTTTTAAAAATGATCTTAGTCCCTCAAAGAAAATGCTAAGATATCTTACAACATTGCTCTTCATGACTATACGATGACCCTTGCCCGTCCCTTTTACATCCAAAGATAGGGTTTCTTACCAAATCAATGGTAAGATAACAATGTCAAAGGAAAGAGGAAATAAACAAGAAAGATTTTCAAACCAAAACATCCTTGCTATTTTCAAAACAAACACCAACACTTTCAAAACACCCTTCAAACTTGAAACATTTGCAAAAGATCAACACTTTATATACATTCTTACGAACGAGAATCATTACAAAGTTTGCCTAAACGATGACGCCTTTTCAAAATACTTTCAAAAACCACACAAATCACATTTTAAAAAAAAGCAAGTGATCTAGCAAGCAACTAAGAGCCCGTAGATAACTACGGATGGAAAGGGTTCTAATACCTTCCCTTTTCATAATCTACCCCCGGAACTCAAGAAAACAATCTCAAAGGTATTTCCTGGTCTTTTCAACCTTTCCTTTTGGATAAAATAAAAGTCGATGGCAACTCTTGCTAACCGCATCATTTGCGATCAAACGCAAAACAACCAAGTCAGTTCTCCCACCGCGTTACAGAACTGGCGACTCTGCTGGGGATAAATTTAAAAGTGGGGTTACCTTAGGGCTAGATCATATTTACTTTCTTTTATTGTTTGATTTATTTGCTTTACATTTTGGTTCTTTGTTTGGGCTTGAATCCTCTACACGGATTTGGGATACCTTATAGGTAAGTAGCAATATGTTGTGGAAATTATGCGTAGTATACCGACACGGTCTAAGCAATAGCTATGTTAGTGTGACATATTTGTGGGTACCGGTAGCCCTTGAGTAGTCAAGGAGAATACGGGGCCGCTGAGTGATGTCATGAAGCACTAACTGACTTCTAGAACCTTTACTTGACCAACTTGGCCATTAGGACGTAGTGAGATGACCGGCTTTGGTGCAGTCCGAAGTTGGTAGATACTCGATACTACACTCATTGAGGTTTGGTTTTTTGGGATATTTCGGTCGCCATTAAAGAGGCTTGCGCTGAAACAATTCCTGAGAAGACAAACCAGTGATATTAAGTTCCCTTAGAACTCGATTACTATTGCTAGGACATGTTTGAGCCAACTAAACTTCAAGAGGGTACTTACCTATGATACTCCATGCAAGCCTAAAACTAAGGAATTGTTTGTTTTATTTGTATATATTTACTTGTACATAACATTATAAACATCATAACATCATACTCATACTCACTAACCATTTCAAGGATTTTTGGGATTTATCTTTGTTCTGTTTTGTAGGACATGGATTCTATTCATAGGAAAACCATTCAAGTCAATCTCGTAAGGATCCCTCCTAAACTTGGTTACCTCCAACACGGATGGAGATATGATGAAGGTGCTCTTCCAGTTCGTTGATCCTCTACACCATTGCTTCACATTTTCTGATTATCAACTTGTGCCATCTTTGGAAGAATTCTCCCAACTCTTGAGGATTCCCATTCTCAATCAACTACCCTTCAATGGTACAGAAAGAGATCAAAAACCAGAAGAGATTGCTCAAGCCCTACACTTGCAATAATCTGATGTCATAACTAATTGGGAAACAAGGAGTGGTGTCAAAGGTTTCTTAGCCATGTTCTTGTTTGAGAAAGCTCAAGACTGTTGGAACTCCTTGGACTTACAAACTTTTGAGTAAACTGTGGCTCTTCTCATCTATGGTATGCTTTTGTTTTCAAATCTTGACCAACTCATAGATGTAAACACCATCAAGATCTTCATGTCTCGTAACCCGGTGCCTACTTTGTTAGGAGACATCCTACATTCTTTTCACACTCGCACTATGAGGAAAAGAGGTATCCTCATGTGTTGTACTCCTCTCTTGGCAAGATGGTTTATTTCGCATCTTCTCTAGTTTCAAACTTATTCCCGTCTTAATTTTTGCATGTTGTGATTTTTCGTACGATTATTTTCTCGATTATGTAACTGCTTCCCAGTTTGAAATAGCCTAATTAGGATATTTACTTTCCGCACTTTACATTTTAGTCATATATAACTGTAACTTCCCCGAAGCCTTGTAATAGCTGTAGGTTCCATTTTTGGCATTATATTGTATGTCTGCATATAAACTGCTAGTAATTAGGCGTGTATGGCAAGAACTAACCAATCAATCTTAGATCACTAACATCAAGATAAAAATACATGAAAAAAGTACACTATTGCACACTTGGACCCCTAGGGTATCTCCCACTTTGGTTGCCTTCGGAAATGGTCATGTCCCTTGAACGTAGGGATACCCTTAGCAAAGACCCTCTATTTAAAGTCATAATAAAGATCATAGTCCCTTAATGTCCCTCGAGTTTCCTACGAGAAATGATCTTGTCCCTCGATGTTGCCTACAAATATATGATGACAGTCCCTTCGAACTGCTAAGGTATCTCTACATGTTGCCTTCAATGATCGTAAACGTCCCTTTGATAGTCCCTCAAACATCCAACGATAGGGCTACCTACTCACTAATAGTAGAGCACTATCTAAAGGAAAGGAGGAAAATAACTCCTTTTCGAGTAGGTAGATAGTTGTTAAATACTTGCTCAAAACCAATTCCTTTTTACACAACACTTTCAAAATTCTTTTCAAAAACGCTTTATCACACTCTTGACGATTGATACAAGAGTTACCATCTTTTCGAAACACACAAACATGAAAGAAATTTTAAAAAATGAGCAAGTACCTAAGAGCCTGTGGAAAACCATGAATGGAAAGGGTGATAACACCTTCCCTTTCCATAATCTACCCCCTTACTCATTAAATCTTGAAAAAGGTCTTTTTCTGTTATTTTCACCCTTTCCTTTGTTGGATAAATGAAAAGTCGGTGGTGACTCTTGCTTACTGCAAAATTTGCAAATACAAAATGCAAACAAATATTAACATTCGTTTCTGCCACCATATCACAGAACTGGTGACTTTGCTGGGGACTTAATTAAAAAGTGGAGTTACCTTAGAGATAGTTTATTTCTAAATTTCTTGGTGTGCTTTGTATGCTTTATCTTTTGGGGATTGTTTGGGTTGTTACTATAGATCATATACCCGGATCTGGGGCACCTTTTAGGTAAGTAGAAATAGATCATGAAGACTGTACGGGGTATACCGACACGGTTGAAGCAATAACTACATTGATGTGACACTTTAGTTGGTACCAGTAGCCCTTGAGTATTCAAGGTGAATACGGGGCCGCTGTGAGGTGTCATGGAGCATCAATTGACCTTAGAACCTTTAATTGAACAACTCGACCATTAGGAAGTAGTGAGATAGCCGTCTTTGGTGTAGTCCTAAGTCGGTTAATACTCAATACTACACTCATTGAGATTTGACTCCCGAGTTTTGTTTGGTGGCAAGTCAGTTGTTTATCAGAACGAAACTTGTGGGAAAGATCAGTGATATTGAGATCCCTTAGAACCCGGTTACTATTTATAGGACAGGTTGAACCAATCAAAACTTCAAGAGGGTATTACCTTAAAACTCATGCAAGCCTTAAACCTAAGGTTTTTGTTATATTTGGCTGTGCTTGCTATATCTTTTATTTCTTAGCATAATCATGACATCATAACATGGCATGTCATACTAAACATTTCAATGATTTTCTAAGGCTTATGTTTGTCTTATCTTGTAGGACATGGCGTCCGCTCGCAGGAACACTATCCAAGTAAACCTTGTGAGGATACCTCCTCAACTCAAGGAATTAGCATCGAGGATTCCTGAATACTCTACCTTCACTGAAATACATGGTCGACTTCTCAACTTAGTCACCTCAAACTCTGATGAAGAAATGATAAAGGTGCTCTTTCAGTTCTTTGACTTGTTACATCACTGCTTCACTTTTACTGATTACCAGTTAGTGCCTACTATGGAGGAGTTTTCTCAGTTATTGGGGGTACCTATCCTTAATCAGTTACCATTCAACGGTATGGAAAGAGACCCAAAGCCTGAAGAAATTGCTCAAGCTCTGTCTTTACAACAGTCTGATGTAGTGGCAAATTGGGAAACTAGAAGAGGCATTAAGGGATTTCTAGCTAAGTTTCTGTTTGAGAAAGCTCACCATTTTTAGGATACCCTAGATTTACAAGCTTTTGAAGAAGTGTTTGCCCTTCTTATCTATGGTATGGTACTATTTCCTAACCCGGACCAGCTCATAGATGTAAATGTGGTCAAAGTTTTTATGTCTCATAACCCGGTGCCTACTTTACTTGGAGATATTTTACACTCTCTGCATACTCGCACTATAAAGAGAAGATGGACTCTTCTGTGTTGCACTCCTCTATTGGCTAGGTGGTTTATTTCGCACCTACCTCGGTCTTTTTTGAAAAATGAGCAGGGTATGAGATGGTCTCATAGGTTGGTGTCCCTTGTGCATTTGGATATTCATTGGTGTTGTCGATCCTTGGAGAATATTACCTGCATTGATCATTCTGGGGAATTCCCTAATGTCCCTCTCTTAGGAATAAGGGGAGGAATCACTTATACTCCTTGTTTAGCGTTGCGACAGTTTGGTTATGCTATAAGGGATGGTCCTTACGACACACTCGTCCAAGGAATCATCTTTGACTATGAGAATGATGTTCAGGGTTATCGCAAGAGGTTCATTCGAGCTTGAGGCATGATAAACAGAGTTGATAGCAAGACACTATGGCACAAGAATTCCATCCATCTTGAGCCTTACCTCAAATGGGTGCGAGCTCGTGCTCAATGTCTTATGATTCCTTACCCCGCCGTCTTACTTGTGATTATGGAGCCAATTGTTGAGGGAGACACTCCTTACATTGTTCTTCATCCTGACATGCCAACTGATTTCAAGAGAAATCCTGGATCCAACTCAAAGAAGAACGTGATACCTTTGAAACCCAATTCTACGCCAGCGAGAAGAAGGTTTTAGAGATCATCAGGTTACTTCACGAAGAGAAGAGTATAAATGCTTACATTTCACCAAGGAGGGTGCGCCTGTGGGAAGCTTGAGTTTTTCTTTGCTTTGGGAGTTTATTTTTGCTTTGTTACTTCCTTTGTAAGCCCAAGAGGCATCATTGTGACCGATAAAACTTCTTAATGTAATTAATGTTTGTTCTCTTTCTGTTTAAGAAAATTTAAGTCTTAGAAATCCTTGAATACATTGCATACATATATCATACATATTATTGCATAAGCAGGTTTCATAGCAAGTTTCTCATCTTCTTCGCTGTTTATTTCAACAGTAAATAAATGGCTCTCGAACAAACAATGAAGGGTCTACAAACTCAAAATGCTCAGTTTCAACAAATGATCATGGTTGTGGCCAAAGGGAAAGAGGAACTGAAAGCATTAATTGTCAAAGAGAAGACCAAGAAGCCAAAGAATCCAGCTGGTGTGGTGAATTTGGGAAGGAGGTTCAGAGGACCGTTAAGGCGGGTTGTAGCACTAACATCTTCACCAAAAGAAGGAGACAATCAAGAAGGGGAAACAAGAGTGGAAAATCCCAGTCTAAGGGAATCTGATAATGAGAATGACTATAATGAGGAGCAGTATCCTTCGATCGATGAAAAATACAATCAACCGGAGGATCATTTGAATGCAATGGAAATCCAGAGGGTAGCTGGGTTGTATTTTGAAGAGTTGGGGTTGTTTTCTGGGGTAGTTATCCCATAGAAGTTCAAGGTTCCGGTGTTCGCTAAATATGATGGGGTCTCATGTCCCAAAATGCATCTCCGATCTTATGTGAAGAAGATTCAGCCTCACACTGCTGACAAGGACTTGTGGGTCCACTTCTTTCAAGACAGTTTATCCAGGACTCAACTAGAATGGTTTTATCAGCTGGAGGGAACCAATGTTTGTAACTGGGAAGACCTGGCTGCTACTTTCTATAAGTAGTATTAGTATAATGCAGACCTTGCTCCCACCCGTACACAACTCTAAAGTATGTCTATGGGTTCGACGAGGGTTTTAAATACTATGCTCAGAAGTGGAGGGACTTAGTGGGAAGATTCCAACCCTCCTGTCTGATAAGGAGGTAGTGGATATGTTTTGGGTACCCTATCTGGTACGTTTTTCAATCATCTGATTGGAAGCTCCTCAACTGGATTTACTGAGTTGATTTTGACAGGAGAAAGAACGGAAGTTGGGATTAGAAGTGGCAAGATTCAAAAGGATGCCTCTTCAAGTGCGGGAAAGAGACCTTTCGTAGGAAAAAAGAGGTTAGTGTTGTTTACAATCAATGAAATCAGAGCAGAACTGAGCACCGCCCAACGGTAGGGGCTGTCATGATATCCTAGGCTGCAGTTACTCAACAACGAAATAATCATCCTAGAGCAGAAAGACCTGTAAAGCAATTCACCCGGATAAATATGACTTTGTCTCAAGTTTTGCCTCACCTGCTGAAATCTAATCTTGTTACCTTAAGGGAAGCTCCAAGGAATCCCAACACCGCATCTCCTCGCTACAACCCAAATGCTCGTTGTGCTTACCATTCATAAAGTCCAGGCCACGATACAAACGACTGTTGGGCTTTGAAAAACAAGGTACAAGACCTTATTGAGGTGAAGGAGATTGAATTTGACGCTCTTAAGATTCCCAATATTATAAATGCTCCCATGCCCAAGCACGACCGTGGTTTTAATGTTGTTGATGATGATACATTTGTGACTTCTTTTGAGGAACTTGTTACTCCTCTCATGACTGTTAAGTGGAATTTGTTACAAGCCGGTTTATTTTTGGGTTGTGGTGAAGATTACCACTTATGTTTATCTCTACCAACTGGTTGTTATTTGTTGAAAGTGGGTTTTCAGTACCTGATGGATGATAAAGAGATTATATTTGAAAAGACTCCCGTCACAACTGTTTCTTGTAAGGATGTTTCGATTATAACCATTTCCGCCAATCCTCCCAGGGTCTCCACCAAAAGACCCGTCAGGATTACATCTGATCTAAAGTTGGCTCCCTTGATCATCATTGTGCCAGGTCCAATCCCATACTCCTCGGACAAGGTTGTTCCTTGGAACTATGGGGCTGACGTCTATTACAATAGCATCAAGCAAGATCTATTGGCTGCTGAAGACCAAGTTTCGGGAAATACTGATACCGACATTGGCAACATCGTTGGGACCAGCAAAATAACAAGAAGTGGAAGAGTGTTCTCCCCTGAGATTTCTCCTCCAAAAGTTGTTACTATTCCTGTGATCATTCCTACTATTGTTCCTACTGATACTACCACCGCAATTCTTGTGATTACCCCTGTTGCAACCCCTATCACCGAGTCGGTCGAGACTCGGGGCAAAGACATATTGATTGAGCCTGTCCAGAAGAAGGCACATTCAGAATCTATTCTAGAGGCTTCCAAGAAGGACATGAAAGAAATCTTAAAGATAATTAAAAAGAGCGATTACAATGTGGTCGAACAGCTGAGGCAGACCCCTTCTAAGATCTCAATGTTAGCCCTACTATTGTACTCTGAAGCTCATGCAAAAGATTTGGTGAAATTCTTCAAAACTACCCATGTGCCACAAGAAACCTCTGTTGACCAATTTGATGATTGTGTGGCCAGTTTGACGGCTGATAATGGTTTGGGTTTTTCTAATGCTAATCTGACACCCAAAGGAAGAAAACACAATGACGCGCTCCATGTCTCCATCGAATGCAGGGGCACTACTTTGGCCCATGTTCTAGTAGATATTGGTTCATCATTGAACGTGTTGCCCAAGAAGGCTCTGGACATATTAGGCTGTGATGGTTTGACCCTGAAGCCCAGCAACATTGTAGTGAGGGCTTTCGATGGTTCGAAAAGGATGGTGCACGGGGAGGTGGACATCCCCTACAAAGTTGGTTCTCAGACCTTTGACTCCACCTTCTACGTGATGGATATCAGACCATCTTATTCTTGTTTGTTGGGTTGCCCTTGGACCCATGGGGCTGGAGTTGTCACGTCCACTCTGCATCAGATGATGAAGTACCCAGTGAAAGGAAAGATTGTCACGGTACATGGTGAAGAAGAGTACATGGTAAGTCACCTGAACTCTTTCACGTATGTGGAAATGGATGGCAATTTCATCGAGACTCCTTGTCACAACTTCAAAGAAGTGCCCCATGCCATGGCCGCAAATAAGAATGTTACTAATATGCCGAAGATCACCAGACCTCCCTTGAAAATGGCTTCTCTCAAGGACGCCAAAGCATTTATTGAAGAAGGTGGGTGTACCATTTGGGGCCAACTCCCTAACATTCCATACAAATCTGATAGGTTTGGTTTGGGTTTCTCTTCAGGGGCTCAAAGGGTTGTTTGTCATGCTCGTGTTGGAGGACCTCCCTTATGCATCAGTAATCATGAGGTCAACGCTTTACAAGACAGTGGTGGTGACTATGACATGGATATATGGATCTTCCCTACTACTAACGGTGGACCCAGTAACTGGACGGCTAAAGACTTTGTACTGATTACTTTTATTTAGAAGTAATTATCTCTTGTTTTCGGATATGTAATAATTAAACAACATAAACTCTATGGCCATGTGTCTTACCCGGGGCACAATGGTTTATTTGTGAGGGTTATCATGTTTCAATCTCATATGTCATTAATAAAGCATTGGACGTTTTGCATACAAATTTTGCGCTCTCTGTTTTTCTTTTCTGCTTTTTACTTAGTCTATACAGCTACACTCTTACACACACTCACGTATCAAACTGCAGATCCATATCCACTCTAGATCCCATTGATAACAGTTCCGCTATTGCCGGTTATGACTTTGAAAATCTGATCAACCAAGCCGAGGAAGAAGGTGAGGAAGATTGTGAGGTACCCGGAGAACTTGCCAGACTGTTACAACAGGAAGAAAGGGTTATACAGCCTCATAAAGAGCCAGTTGAGACAGTAAACTTGGGCACAGAAGAGAACAGAAAAGAAGTCAAGATAGGTGAAAATTTGGAGCCTAGTGTTAAACAGCGGTTGATACAGATGTTGCATGATTATGTCATGATCTTTTCCTGGTCATATGAATACATGCCGGGGCTAGACACTTATATTGTGGTTCATCGTCTTCCAACTAAAGAAGATTGCCTTCCAGTAAAGCAGAAGGTCCATCGTATGCGCCCTGAAATTTCAAAAAAGATCAAAGCGGAAGTTATGAAGCAGTTCAACGTCGGGTTCTTAACTGTCACATCCTATCTGCAATGGGTTGCTAACATAGTCTCAATGCCTAAAAAGGACGGAAAAGTACGAATGTGTATGGACTACATAGATTTGAATAGGAAAATCCCCAAGGACAACTTCTCGCTTCCCCACATTGACATTCTGGGTTGACAACACTGCACAACATAAGGTATTTTCCTTCATGGATGGATTCTCTAGTTACAATCAGATCAAGATGGCACCCGAGGACATGGAGAAGATAACCTTCGTCACACAATGGGGCACTTTCTGTTACAAAGTGATGTCGTTTGGATTGAAGAACGCCGGGGAAACCTATCAGCGAGCCATGGTGGCTTTGTTCCATGACATGATTCACCATGAGATAGAGGTCTATGTTGATGATATGATAGCCAGGTCTCAAACTGAGGAAGATCACCTTGATCATCTACAAAAGTTGTTTGATAGGTTGAAGACGTACAAGCTGAGGTTAAACCCGAACAAGTGCACCTTTGGGGTAAGGTCTAGTAAACTCCTAGGTTTCATTGTCAGTGACAAGGGTATTCAAGTAGACCCTGCAAAGGTGAAATCCGTACAAGAAATGTCGGCTCCCCGCATTGAGAAGAAAGTTAGAGGCTTCTTGGGATGCCTAAACTACATTGCTAGGTTCATTTCCCATCTAACCGCTACTTGTGAGTTAATCTTCAAACTCTTGAAGAAAGATCAAGTGTTAAAGTGGAATGACGAATGCCAGACTTACTTCAATAGAATCAAGGAATACCTTCAAGAGCCTCTAATTTTGATGCCTCTGATTGAAGGAAGACCTTTGATAATGTACTTAACAGTGTTAGACAATTCAATGGGGTGTGCGTTGGGGCAGCATGACGAGTCCGGTCGAAAAGAGCATGTAATATACTACCTTAGTAAAAAGTTTACCGACTGCGAAATAAGATACTCACTACTTGAGGAAACTTGTTGCGCTTTGGCATGGGCTGCTCGCCGACTGAGATAGTATATGTTGACCCACACTACTTTGTTGATATCTAAGATGGATTCGATCAAGTACATCTTCGAAAAGCCCGCTCTCTCTAGAAGAATAGCAAGATGGCAAATGATCCTGACCGAATACGACATCTAATACATGACCTAGAAAGAAATCAAGGGAAGTGTATTAGATGATCATTTGGCTCATCAGGCTGTGGATGACTACCAATCCATGAACTTTGAATTCCCGGATGAGAATATTATGTTAGTGACTGACTGTGAAGAACCTGGACCGGATGAAGGACCCGAGGAAGGATCCCGATGGACTATGGTTTTTGATGGAGCCTCCAACGCACTTGGAAATGGTATCGGTGCTATGATCATATCTCTTGAGGGCTGTCATACTCCTTTAATCGCCAGATTATGTTTCAACTGCACCAATAATATGGCTGAGTATGAAGCATGCATCATGGGTCTCAAAGTTTCTATTTACCTAAGGATTAAGTTCTTAAGCGTTTTCGAGGATTCATCCTTGGTAATAAGTCAAATCAAAGGGGAGTGGGACACAAAGCACCCTAATCTCATCCCTTACAAAGAACATATTCAGACATTACTTCCACACTTTGAAGAAGTCATCTTTGAACATTTTCCATGAGAAGAGAATCAGTTAGCGAATGCGCTAGCTACTATGTCATCTATGTTCAAGGTTAGATGTGACAACAAGGCTCCTCAGATCACTATTGAGAGATTGGATGAACCAACACATTGCTACGAGATTGATACTGAAGAAGTAGCGGACACACCTTGGTTCCATGAGTGAAAAGGTATCTCGAGGATCAAGAATATCCTGAGGGGGAATCTGTCAATGATAAGAAGTTTCTGAGAAGGTTCTCCGCAAAATTCTTCCTCGGTGATAGAATCCTCTACAAGCGCAACCATGACTCTACTTTACTTTGGTGTGTAGACAAGAGCGAAGGAGAGGGGATTATGGAAGATTTACATGAAGGTACCTTTGGAACCCATTCTAGTGGACATACCATGGCTAAAAAGATCCTACGGTAAGGATACTATTAGTCCACTATGGAAGCAGGCTGTTATCAGCATTCCCGAACTTGTCACAAATGCCAGATCTATGCTAATAAAGTACATGTACCTCTGGTTCCCTTGAATGTCTTAACAGCTCCCTGGCCCCCTGTAATGCGGGGCATTGATATGATTGGAGAGATTAGACCTACCACTTCCAATGGGCATCGCTTCATCCTAGTGGCCATTGATTACTTCACGAAGTGGGTTGAGGCTGCCTCTTTTGCTACTGTTACCAAGAATGTTGTGGCGCAGTTTATCAAACATAACCTTATCTGTTGGTATGGTGTTCCAGAAAGAATCACCACAGATAATGGTACAAATCTCAACAATACAATGATCATTGATCTCTGTAAACAATTCAAGATCCAGCATCATAACTCTTCTCCCTACCGGCCAAATATGAATGGTGCTATTGAAGCTTATAATAAGAATATTAAGAAAATCATACAGAAAATGATGGTGACATACAAATACTGGCATGAGATGTTACCATTTGCTCTTCATGGTTACCGCACCTCAACACGTACGTCAACAGGGGAAACACCTTATTCTCTGGTATATGGTATGGAGGTTTTCCTTTCTATTGAGGTCCAGATCCCTTCTTTGAGAATCATGAAGGTTGCAGGTTTGAATGAAGAGGATTAGATCCAGGCTCGACTTGACCAACTGAATCTGATTAATGAGAAAAGGCTTTCTATTGTCTGTCATGGTCAGATGTACCAAAAGCGAATGATCAAGGCTTTCAACAAAAGGTTAGACGTCAAGTATATCAAGTGGGTGATCTAGTAATCAAGCGCATCATCCTGCCACAAGGTGATCCCAGGGGAAAGTGGACTCCCGCGTACGAAGGGCCATTTGTAATCAAAAGCATATTTTCTGGTGGAGCCATGATTCTAACCACCATGGATGGTGATGAACTTCCTCACCCTATGAATGCAAACATAGTGAAAATATGCTACGCATAAATAAAGACCCGCTAGGTTGGCTGGCCTAGGCAAAAATAAGGTTATCCCGACGAGTCAAAAACCTGAGAAGGTGGTTTGGGCAAAAAAGGGTATCCCGGTGGACTGAAAACCCGGAAGGGAGGTCCAGGAAAAAGTTAGGGATTTAAAGCATACAACTATGTCCCATTGGATCGCCTTGCGACCAGACTTCAGTAACAACTATCAAGCTTAAACGGTACCAATCAATCCAGTCAGCTTCGGACAAGTAGCAAAGTGATGAGACGCTCAAGGACATAGGGGAAATAGCAGAATTGAAACTCAATGGGATTATTACACATAGCTATTTTCTCTTTGTACACTATTTTGTATAGTTTTCATTTTCACGACGGCGTTCTCCTACTGGAACATCAATCTCTTTGTACAAAAATGCCTGTTATAGGAGAATTTTAAAAACCAATTCAAATCATTTCTTTGAAAGTACAAAACTATTTGTTTTCTAATTTTCTGTTTTATTTTGAAAAAATATCCAGTGATTATTTTTGACATATGCATTTGAATATGATTACTGTTTACAAATACTTGCATATGAAACAGGAAGACAGTTACTAATGACTTTAAGAAATGGGGCAAAGCCTAAAAAAGGCCATTTATAGTCCCGACAATTATTCTTTCCAACAAGTACATGGGCAGATACATTTTGAGACAAAGGCACCGCTACATCCTTAGCTTACGACCCAATGATGTATATGTTCCCCATAGAGTAGAAACAACCAAAGTTTTGATCTCTTCTTCCCCAAACAGGAATCGCCTCCTCCAGCCAAATTCCCTCAGAGAGCCGAAATCTGTATTCCCCAGCTGGGTTTTATAATTTCAAATAGTTAATAAAACCCCCTCCCTGGTAGAGTTTATTTCTCCAACTGCGGAAGTCCATCCCCCAACACCGTTTATCTCCTACATTGGTAAAATCTGCCAACATAGCACCTTTTTCCCACACAGTCATTCTCAAGCAGGAGTCAAAAGATCCCCTGCAGAATATCCTCAAACAGAAAGAGGAAATCCCCGGAAAATAATCCCTATTCATCATCCCCAATAGAAATGAAAGAATCACTTTCTTCATCTACCGAACAGCAGTCCGGGATTCAACTTCCCAATACTCTCCAGAAGTAGTTAGGGATTTATTTTCCCAGACTAAGAAATATCGCAACAGTATCCCATATTCATAC
The DNA here is from genome assembly GCA_948472305.1 of Vicia faba. NCBI lineage: Eukaryota > Viridiplantae > Streptophyta > Magnoliopsida > Fabales > Fabaceae > Vicia > Vicia faba. The sequence continues at coordinate 618,761,218 of OX451739.1, forward strand.
ATCATGGCATGCGCATATATATTTCATATAACATAATCTCATTTATTTTGAGAACATCATTACACAATGCATTTCATACATCATGAAATCACATACGACTAACTTTTTTCCTTTTCCGGAAAGATCAAATCAATAAACACTGTTGACTACTCATATTACCTGGAAGTCTTCTTAAAGGCTACGTCTGACGAAGGGCTATTTCAGCATCTTCCTCAGAAAGATCATACTCAAAAGACCTTCTCTGGTTCAGTTAAATCGACACTAAGATTTTTATGATTTCTATTCTAGTTGAAGATAACCCAAGACCTTTTTCTGGTTTCGTTAAATCGACACTAAGATTTTTCTAATTTCTATTCCAGTTAAAGTAATTCAAGACCTTCTCTGGTTCAGTTTGTAGTGGTAGAAATGTTTAAGACTAAGCCATTGGGTTGACTAGACTTTATACAAATCAAAATAATAATCTTCACCGCGCTTTATTGTTTCCAAAGGAATGGGAAAAGAGAGAATAACCCAAAAAGAAGGGGAAAGATTCAAGGTAAGGTGGTTGGTTATGCAAAGGGAAAGTATTAGCACCCTAAACATCTATGGTATTCCGCAGGAACCTCTTTGTCAAATCTGTATATTTTGGCTATGAAAAATGTTGTATAAAAATGGATAGTGGAGGTAAGAAAAGAAATATATTTATTTTATAATTTTTGCACCCGCCGCGGTTGCGAACCTTTAGTGCCTACGTACCACCTTTTCGTGCAATAGGGGATCCGGGTACACGTAGTTCCTCTTTTGGAAATTTAAAACACAAATGTGTTGGTTAATTTTATGAGATAAAACATCATTGCCACTGTCCGTGTGGAAAACATACCTACTACCCACAATTATGAGAAAGTAGAATTTTCATCATCTCAAAGTGGAGGATATGGCCTGGATCTTAAAATGAACAATGTCTCACTCAACACCGAAGTGGAAAATATCTCTCTTCACTACATATTGTAGAAGTATAGTTGTTTGCATCACTACAAGGATTGACAAGAGTTCAATCTTTTTGAGAAAAGTTTAAAGATAAAATCCAAAGTGGCAAAATGGTTTGAAATGAGATTGATTAACTTTTAGTATTCTCATAAAAAATGTCAAGGTGTTATTAAGTTGATTGGAGTTTATTTATGAAAATGTTTTGAAAATGCATGGACATAAGTCTATGTTTATTATGAAAGTGGTTCAAGTTTAAAAACAAGAAGAGTTTTCAAAAGGAGGAAGAAGATTTTTGAAATTAAAGAAGATGGGAGGAGAAGATGGGACTATCCTAAAGCATAAGGTAAAAGCTAGGGATAAGAACCATCTAACAAACAAGAAGCCAATACTTGACATTATGAGCCAAGATAGAATTCCAAATCCTTGGATTGAAACCAATCAAGCAAAAAAATACTAGACCTCTTGAGAGAACCAAACTTCAAGTGTATTAAGTCTTCACAAAAATTGGGCAGAGTAACGGCTGTATAGGGGTGAATTCCAGATTACAAACAAAGGGTGTAATCATAAAAACCTACACACAAAAACAAACAAGCAACCTATTGTACACCAAAATTTTCCCTCTCACTTATCAATATTATTCTCACAAGAGCTCTTTGACTCAAGACTGGATTAGGGTTTGACCATCTCAAGACCTCTCATCATGCACTGATCACCCAAAATTAGGGTTTGAGATTGTACAACGATTTTTGGACTATCAATGCTTCATATGACTTTCAAACATCATTATGGACCCCTAAGATTACTCATGACAAGTTTCAAGCTTTGAACCACATTTTTTATCAGTCAATTGGACAATTTACCTAAAAAATCAATTGTATTGGGGAAAAAGTCAACCATGGCCAATTTATAGTCAAACTTCATAATTTTTTATCCACATCAACATTTTGGACTCATATGTATCATTTGATCAAGTTTGGACCATAATTCCTCAAGAAATTTGATCAAATCATCAAAAGGGCAAAATGGTCAAAATTAGGGTTTTGACTGAGAAAGGGCAATTTCTGATTTTTGACCTAGAAAATGACCAATTGATTTGAAGCATGATTTCAAGGGTTCAATTTCATCATCTTAACCTAATAACATAGTTCAAAACATTGCAATTTCATTGGATTGACAAACGAAATTTACAGTCAACTGATCAAAAGTCAATTGTATACTGAAAAGTCAAACTTTGACTTTTTAGTCAAAATCAAGTGCCAAGGATCACAACTCATCAAAAAATATCAAAATGTGAAACTTGTTCATCAAGAAATCAAAGATGGAAGATTTGGTTTCGAAATTTGAATTTTTCTTAACTTAGAAATTTTTCTAAGTATAGAAAATTTCTTATTTTTTCTTAACTTTAAGCCATTTTTTCACCATGATACAAGATGATTCAAAGAAAGTTCCCAATATGAAAGTTGTAGATCTCCATGAAATCTACAACTCTGCTTCACGCCATTTTCCCTAAAGATGCTTGGATCTCAAGATATAATTTTTGTGAATACATACCCATGAACTAAAATAAGTTAGTGAAATTTTGCCCTAATTTAGGCAGGTTTTTTACCTAACTTCATGGAAATTTTTCACCTAGTTCCAAGAGGAATCTTGAAATTAATTTCAAATATTAGTTATAGAGCACATTGCAAGCTTTACAAAATGTCCAAGAACTCCTTGAGATCATTTTTGAGTAGGGAGAATCGAAGAGATGAAGTTGGCAATTTCTCACTTTGATTTCAAGCCATTTCATGAAGAACAAAATTCAAATCTGAACCTATGCTGCTTAATCCTTGCTTTAAAGGTCTCAAACTTGTTTCTCACTTCATAATTTAATGCTTACACAGATGATAAAGCCTTAATCCAAGCACAAGAGTCTTTGTCCAAGCTTTAATTCCATAAATGGCACAAAGTTGCCATTGCCATTTTGGAAAAGCATAACTTTTGCAACTTTTCACTTCTTGAGCATTGGACCTGTTTTCTCTGCACACACAAGTCCTATAAACCAAAAACAAGTTGCCTAGAACTTGTACCAACTCCAAGCAGGCTTGTACAAGCATGTAGAGAGTGGTCTCTTCACCTTTCTTAAAAAGCAAGTAAGAGTGCAAAAAGGCTATGGCTGAGAAATTTGTTGTGGAGTGGATGAAAAAACCTTCTCTATACTTATACACAAACACATTACAACTTAGAACACAATTGCTAAAGGCCAGAAAATCTCCAAAACTCCCTATCACCAAAAACTTGTGAAAAACTTGCAGTTGGAAACCAAGCATAGCAATCCAGAAATTTACTCGTGCGTTTCAAGTTCTAATCATTCAAACACTTAACCTACCTCATATCTAAGTATTCCAGACCATCACCCCTTCACTGTAACACCTCCTTCTCCATCTGCCATTTTTGTTTTTCAAGCTTGCAGGTTTACTTGAACAGAGAGATCCAAACACTTTCAAATCATGGTAAGGATTAGAACACACTCAAAGAGGTTCAGGCAAGCTAAAGGAATCTTCAGGCCTTCATAAATCTCACTCAAACTCCATTCACAATCTCAGCTGAAAGAGGTAAGAACTCCAACTTCTATCTCTTCATACATGCATCTATTGGTCATGATTTGTGAAGATAAAATGTAGATATCCTTGTGCTAAAACCAACCATGTTCATAAATTTTATTTATATTCATTGTGTATAGAGAATTTTAGAATTCAAATTTCTGTAAAAATTAGGTTTGAAATTAGGGCCTTTTAAATTCTCTTTGATCTTTGCTTGTTAGTTTACATGATTTACATGGTTGAAATTGTGGGAAAAAGTACTATCATTTTCATGTTGGAAGTTTCCATTTTCATGGAGAAATGAGAAAGATACAGAGGTTCTGGCCAGCTCGAGGAAGAAGATAAAGTACAGGGCAAGGAGGGTTTATATGTTATGTTTTTCTTGTTTCATTTAAACTAACGGATGTACAGCCACCCCAGTGATAAGGCAGCGCGCTAAAATGCTTAAGGTCATAGGTTCGAGCCTTGGCGCTGCCTTTTTGCATTTTTCACATTTTTCATCCATTTTTTGGCTGTTTGCAGCGTGGGCTTCAACATTTGGGCCTTGTGTTTTTTTTTCTAACATGCTACCTCCTGATTACTCAGGGCACCCTTGGCCCAACTATTTTCATTTATTTATTTTATGGTATTTTGTTTTCATTAAATATAGTTTTCTTAACTTATTAATATCATAAAAAATGTAAAAATGATAAATATTATATTATATTTTGTTTATTTTATTTTATTTTCTCATAAAATTTTTTTTTTTAGTTATGTATTAACTATTTTTTTCCTAATAAACATGTAAGTCAAAAATAGAATTAGGTTAATTATTTATTCTTTTTCTCACACTTATAAATATTTATTTTAAAATATTAAAAGAGTAAATATTTTCATAATTACTATTTATTATTTTAAGACAAAAAATACACAAAAATAATACTTAAAGAACTTTATTTTCTTTTAAAATTAGAAATTAGGGTTAACCACATTTTCAAGAAATATTTTCCTTTTCTTAAATTATTAGGATTAGGTCAAAACTCTTTTCCATATGAAAAACAAAGCAAAAACCTTTTTCTTGCATATATATATATATATATATATATATATATATATATATATATATATATATATATATATATATATATATATATATATATATATATATATATATATATATATATATATATATATATATATATATATATATATATATATATATATATATATATATATATATATATATATATATATATATATATATATATATATATATATATCATTGCATATTTAAATTATATGGTATATTGTTTACTCAAATACTTGTATAAATTCGATTTGGTTGTAATAGCTTAATTAGATTTACATTATTGCAAATCCGCATTCATAATTTGTATTCCCCCCTCCCATAAAATGTTGTAATAGCGTAGTAATCTTTAAATTACGCAATTTACCGATTTTATATACCATGCTAGTAATTTGGGTTTGTATGGTAAGATCAAAACAAATCAAATAGAAAACCCTAATCCAAGACAAAATCAAGCATGGAAATAACACACTTGCACACAAGCATCCTTAGGGTTTCTCCACTTGGTTTCCTTATACAAAAAATGGCCATATTACGCATGCGAAGCATCTTGGCAAAACAAACAAATATAAAATCATTGTCCCTCGATGACGCTATTCTAAGTTGCCTTACAAAATGATCTTAATCCCTCAAAAAATGCTAAGATACTTTACAACATTGCTAATCATGGTTATACGATGATCCATGCCCGTCCCGTTTACATCCAAAGATAGGGTTTCTTACCAAATCAATGGTAAGACAACAATATCAAAGGAAAAGAAAATGAACAAGAAATACATTTTGAGTAGGTAGATTACTTTTGGTTACTTGCTCCATTTCAAACAAATCTCCTTGCTATTTTCAAAACAAACACACACATTTCAAAAACATCTTACAAACATTGAAAACATTTTCAAAAAGACAAACATCTTTGTATGCATTCTTACGAATGAGAATCATTACAAAGATTGCCTAAACAATGGCCTCTTTTACAAAAATACTTTCAAAAACCACACAAAGCACAATTTCAAAACAAAAAGCAAGTGATCTAGCAAGTAACTAAGAGCCTATGGAAAACCATGGATGAAAAGGGTGCTAATACCTTCCCTTTTCATAATCTACCCCCGAACTCAAGAAACAATCTCAAAGGTCTTTCCTGTGATTTTTCACCTTTCCTTTTGGATAAAAGAAAAGTTGGTGGCTACTCTTGCTAACAGCAACATTTGTGATAAAACGCAAAACCCTCAAGTAAGTTCTCCCACCGTATCACACAACCCAATGTCTTGAGGAAAACCTCAAGAACTCCAGACAAAATAATCAGATAAGATCACAAGGTCTCCAAGATAGGCTAAGGTTTCTAATCCTAAGTCCAAGAAAAAAAAGTCCCATGCTCCATAATACCAAGGATACTAACCAAATAGTCCCAGTACCATTACAGATTTTTATGGTTTATGTTGATTATTAAGTATCTTAAAAAAACAAAAAAAAGCTCAAGTGAGCAAAGTAAAAATGACAAGAAAGTAAATTCCCAAATGAGAAAAGATGAAAATGGCATGAAATGTAAATTCTAAAAGTAAATGGTACATAAAGCATAAAAAAAATAAAAGCATAAAGTAAAACAAGTAAATAATTAGTGGTTAGTTGGATGACCATCTTGAAGCTTGCATTTGGAACTTATTAGAGGATTGGTAGAACCAAAGCCTCCACACAACAAGTTGCATTTGCTTTTTGTCAAGTATATAATCCATTTGGAAATCTCACAGGTGCCATTTAATGATCAACGATGTTTAAGTGATCCGCATTGACCAAAGGTGTTGTAGATCCATTAGAGGATTGGTAGAACCAAAGCCTCCACACAATGAATCTTAAGGTTATTGGATCAAAGAGATCAAATTAACATACTTGGGCTTGCAAACATAAGTTTGGGCCACGAATGATCATTTATTTGAATCGGGACAAAATTTAGCGCTATGTTAAACAATCGTAAGTGGACTTATATAGAAGTCGCACCAATTTTGAGGTTGGTCAATAGCAATCTATGCACCATTTATTCTGAGACATGACATAGGGATCATGCTCCAACAACATTTAGTGCAATAAGAAGGGGATGAGATGAAGAGGGATGAGAGAGAATATAAAAACCACTTTTGAATTAAATTTAATCAAACTATTATTAAAATCATTCATTCATTTTTGTGGAGTTAAACTCAACACCATGGATCCAATGATGTTAATGAAGTTTATGATCCAAAATTTAACCCAAGATCAGTCAGAAAATAGTCACAAAATAATATTACATTTTAATATATATAAAAGGGTTTAAAAATAATGTTTAAAACTAGAAAATAAAGAGAAAAATATCAACTATATTCAAATTAATCAAGAAATTAAAAGTAAGACCATAAAAAAAATCAGAAAAAGGCTCAAATAAATTTAGAAATTTTTTGGTAATTTTTTAAAGTAGAAACTATTTTTAAAATTAAAAGAAATGGGTAAAATAAACCAAAAATGATAAAAAATAGTAAAGTCAGAAACAAAAATAAAATAAGGTCACCATTATTTGTCACTATATTATTGGGTCACTCCATAATTTTTTAAGAATTTAAAAATGTATAAAAGTATTTTTAAACATTTAATAAATTGTGAAAAAATAAAAATCAGAAAGAGAATAATCAAAATATTTTTTCATAATTTTTTCAGATTTTTTGGACATAAAATGAATTTTCTATGATATTTTGAAATTTAAAACAATTAAAATATAAAAATTAGAAAATAAAATAAAAGTAAAAATATATGGACCATTAGATGAGAGTTAAAACACGTTAGTAATCAAATCCAAGGGATCTGGCACGTTGTGCATACCATTGTCATTAGTGAATAAAGTACATAATCAAATATAAATAAGATTTTCAAAAATAACAAGTGGCGTGCCATCATTGGTTGGAAGATGACACGTAGGTCATCTTCAACCTCCAGCCAACGTGATTTACAGGTCTCTCAAACTGTAAAATCAGAAGCTCAGACCTATGTCGTTCGCTTCGTCTCTTCAAGACAAAGATAACCACGCCCTCACGCCAAATTTATATAAACTGTAGCTCAAGCAATTTGGAAGGAAAGTTTTGAAAAGGGATTTGAAATTTCATGGTCAAAACATGTTTCCAGTAAAAGGTAAGTGTTACGACTAGAACCAGGGCAATGAGAGCAACACACTGATATCAGAGTTTTGAAGAATTGATGAAGGAATCTACCTATTGAAGTTGAGTTACAGAGATCTGAAACTGGACTTCTATGGAGCAGTATAGGGCACGATTCTTGAATGTAATTATGTGGTTAGCTTCAGGGAAGATCAAGGAAGGTGAATTGATGGAAAAATTGGATTGAAAAAGGCTTGAGAATAGATTTTGAAGTTACTGAATTCTGAGTTGTGGAACAAGTTTGGCAGGGTGATTTTGGCTATCCAAGCTTGAGAAAATGAATGGGGAATGACCCTCTTTTTATAGGGAATAAAATGGAATGTTCAAGCGTGTGAAATGATGAAGTTTGGAGGGAAATCGTGTGAAGTTGCAAACAAGAAAAGTGTGACTTCAAACTTGATCAAAACTCATCCAAAACACGTGTTTTGTTGTGCCAATCCATTCTGGAAGTTCACTAAACATATTTAGAGGCAAAATCGCGTGGAAAACTTGTGATTAGAAGCCAAAACAAAGAATTAAAAATCTGACTTGTGAGGAAACTTCAGTTCCAAGTTACCAATTTCAAAATCATGGCATTCTCAACTCAAGGGGTCTTAGGGCATGATTCTTGATGCTTTAGAAATATGAGGTTACAAGCTTTGCAATGGAAAAAGAATGGAATCAAGTGGATTCTTGAGCTGAAAGTTGTGTTGAGTCAAAGTTGGAGAAAAAGAGTTGACTTTCCATACTTAGAAATATTTCAAGTTCTTCTTCAAAAATGACCTATAATGTCTTGCATCAAAACATGGCATTCCACTTGTAATTTTCTCTTGACTAAAGAAGATGGCGTGAATTAGATCCCTTGAATGACATTTTGAAACTTCAACCATTCAAAATCTCCAAAAATTGAGAGAGTTATGAACTGTTGAAGTTGAAAAAAAATCATGAAATGACCTATAATGTCTTGCATTCTTAAGGCAACTTCCATCCATTTTCTCACTTTTCACATAAAAGAAGGCATAAAGTTCACACCTTAGAGATCATTATGGAAAAATAATGGGCTCAAGGTGATAAAAATTGACCAAGTTATGATCATTTAAAGTCACCTATGGAAAATTGGGGATTCATCTGGAGGACTTGTAATCTTTCTTCCTCATTAAGTCTCTTCCTCATGACAACTCCTTGAAACTTTTGAAGTGATTTGTTGATAACCCTTTGAAGAGAAAGATGTCTTTGGAATCACTCAAAAATACCAAGAGATGAGAAAGATATAATCCTTTGAAGTTCAAAACCCTAGCTCCTTAGATCAAGAGAATGCTTTGAGGAACTTTGACAACTTTGAACAAACTTCTTGTACCAACACACATGATTTGTAAATAGAAGTTGTTGAGGATGATAATGAGAACTCATATACACCAAAACCACTTCCATATCTTGAATATTGATAGAAATATGCACTTGTCACCAAATGGAATAAAATCTTGTCCAACCATGACAACTTCTCTAATCAATCCCTTGTGCTTTTCAACCAAATTTGATAACCTTGAAATGTGATGAACCAAAACAACATTTCCATGTCAATTCTTCAAAAACCAATCCAATTGTGATGTTTGAACTTCTCAAGATTTATTGACTAGGGCATGGAAATAAACTCATGAACCCATGGGGTAACTTGTTAAATCCCATTGCCTTTACCTACATGGATAACAAGCAAGACAAACCAACATTGAATTTTATTTAGTTAAAAGAAGAAATCAAGACAAAAACAATATTCATGATCACAAAAGAAAATAAGTCAAGGTGCTTGGTGATTCATCAAAAGGGCAAAGCTAAGTATAGGGATGGGAACCAAGAATCCTAGTGTGATCTTGTTGTGAATGAATCAACATGGTATGATGAAGGGATCTTAGGGGAAAAAATTGGGGTACAACAGCTTCCCTTATTTAAGTTTCTTCTATCCGGAGATACGAAGGTTAAAAATCTTCGTGTCGATGCGATCGAAGATACTTAAATATAAAACAAACCCTGTTTTTGGCCCTAAGATGCCATGCAAATGTTTATGATCATGAATGCACATGGACAATTTCTAAAGGGACGCAAATCACCACTGGGGATGTAACAAAATAAAGAAACAAGGGAGCAACCCAACCAGGAAAATAAATCCCTGGTGGATCAAAATTCCTGAATCAAAGAGGATGGTAGAATGGTCAAAGGATACACCAACTTCTACTGAAGGCGAAGCTACCGGCGTTTACTGAAGGCAGAGAGAAAGATAACAAACATCGACGTTCACTGCCGATGTCCTACCGACTTTCACTGAAGATAGAGAGAAAAGAAATATCATAGCACCGCCATTCACTGACAATGAACTACCAATGTTCACTGAGGGTAGCAAAAAATAACAAACATTGACGTTCACTGCCGATGTCCTACCAACTTTCATTGAAGGTAGAAAAAGAATATATCATAGCACCGCCGTTCACTGACGATGAACTACCAATGTTCACTGAGGGTATGAAAAAGATAACAAACACTAACTTTCATTGATGGTGATCTACCAACTTTCACTGAAGGTAGAAAGAGAATATATATCATTGCATCTCCGTTCACTGAAGATGAACTACCAACATTCACTAAAGGTAGCAAAAAGATAACAAACATCGACATTCACTTCCAATTGTTGTACCCCAAAATTTTCCCTCTCACTTTACTCAATATATGTGCATTGAGATACTCAACTTGCTCAACGATGCCCAAGAGTTGACCAGACAAACTCCTTGCTAAAACAATGAACCTCCAATTAGGGTTTCCATTTTCATCAAGATGGGTGAACTCAAAAGACCTCATATGCTCTACATGGTCCTAATATGTTCTCAAGACTCTCCATGTCAATTTTCATGCCTTTCACAAGAAGTTTGCTCAGTCAACTGCTCAGATGCTTAAGAATCGACTGTATTAGGTCAAAAGTCAACTATGGCCCACATCTAGTCAAACTTCAAGATTTTTGGTCAACATCAATACTTTGAAGTGACATTAATCATTTTATCAATGGTTTATCATGATTCCTCAAGGAATGCTCCTAATTCATCAAAACTCAAAAGTTGCTAAATTAGGGCTTCTCAAGAAAAGTCAACCAAACTTTGACCAAGTATAACTTTCTCATACTTCATCATAAATTTCTCATCTAAGGCTCATTTTGAAGGGAATATAATTCCCTTCAACTCATATTCAACCTTCAAGTTCAAGAAATGCAACCATAAAAAGATATGAATTTCTACATTATAGGTCCTTTTGAAAAGTCAACAAAAATACCTTTTGGGTCAAAGATTCTTACATGAACATGGAAGACCCAATTGAGATGAGACCAAAAGGGTTGTTAAGGGGACATCCTAAGCTTTCTAAAAAGTCCAAGAACACCTCTTTAGGGTCAAAATTTGAAGAGTTATGCATTGTCAAATTTGACCATTTTTGGAAAATTGCCAAAAGACAAATGTGCTCAAAAATGTGTTTTTTTACCAAAAGGGCCTAACATTTTAGGTTTGTATCTTGTTAAGGACGTGGCCCACATCCCAAATCAGCATCCATATCTTATTTTATCTATTTTTTTTTATTTATTAAAAATCACATTAAATCAAATAAATAACAAAAAATGCCAAAGATTGTTTTGATGATCTGATTTTGATGGAAATCAAATCTAATCATGATGGCCTAATCAAGACAAATCGGATCAAGGCAAAAAAGGCATGATTTGGTCAAGTTTGGAATGAAAGAATATGGCTTAAAGATCAAATATTTTATCCATCAATTCTCAAGATTGGATCCAAAATTGTTACCCTAATCCTTCATACTACATATAATGAACAAAAACAAGGCAAGAGACAAGGTTTTGGTCGTACGAAATTGACACAAGAACTTCAAATTTTTTCACAAAAAGTAGCACTCGGTTTGACCTTTGCAGAGGGATTCAAGAAGTTTTGACACTACCAATCGCTTCCTGGACATCCCTTGGAGCTAACACAACTCCTTGCAAGCATCCCCACGCCCAAAATCACACTACATCCTTCATACGGTTTGCTTCTTTTTTGAAATCGATTATGTTATTTCTTGCATCTTAAGCATGTTTGAATGATATATTTGTGATTGTTAACATATTGGCAACATGTTGAGATAATTTAATTGATGTTTTGATGCGTAGACTGAAGTTTTCCATGGTTAGGGTTTGAGAAGCCATTTTGGGGCTTCTCTGTACAGGTAAAATTAGGCAAAGAAATTGATGCCATGATGCTCGTGAGATCAAGACGAGTTGATTGGTGTCTTTAGAATTAATTTATCATGCGTGGTATGGATTTTTGAAGTTTGCAGGTGTATAACTATGGAGCTTTATCCGTAGGTATAGATCTGGTACCTAAGACGACAGACAAGGAAGAAGATGATGAGTTGTCACTCTCCCACTGGGCCGTTTGATTGTTCGTGCGTTTTGTTTATTTCTTCAGCCTAGCCATTTGTTTTGATGTATTATGATTGTGTTTCATTATTATAACAAATAACCCACGCGACGCAGATGGCATGGGTAGTGACATGCGAAGCCAGGGACATGGGTTCGATCCCAGGTCCAAACATTTTCCTATTTTTTGACTATTTAAACGCAGATCAAATACAACTCAGGAGCAATAGTCCACTGTGCACCCTATTGATCCAGACATTGGATCGTTATCATTACAGATCCAGCGTTCCAATCCAGTAAAGACCATGGTGCACCTCCCAAGCGTGCCAGCACAGGATCTGGCGCATGTTTGGGCTCAGTATAGTGGGCCTGGACAAAATTCAGAAAATACACCCCCCTTCTCTCTTCCAGCAACAGGCCCAATTCCTTACTCTTTTTTATTTTAATTCTTTTTTTCTTTTGTTTATTAATTATATCTTTTTCTAAATAACTCAAAAAATCATTATTTTTCATTTAATCAAAAATCACCAAAAACATCAAAAATCTTTTTTCATAAAGAATGATTTTGTTAATTAATTAGTTTAATTAAATTAGTGTAATTTAATGTCTTTTTATTATAATTCAAAATAATTAGATTTACGGTTTAATTTTATACTTAACCTATTTTTTTTTCTTAAAAATAACATAATTATTTTCTCACTTTAGATTTTAGGTCGTCTGATTATTTCTCGCATTTAATTTGCCGCACACTTTTTAATTGTTCCTCTTTCATTATTTGTAACTGCTCTGAGTTTGTAATAGATTTAAATAGGTTTTTTTAACTCCGCATTTTATTTTCAGTCTAAATAATTATGTATCTTCCCAAAGCCATGTAATAGTTAGGACTCTAATTTCTCGCATTTTAATTCCCGCAAATTATAAACTGCCTAGATGTATGTATAGGATTGTATGGAAAGACAAACTGAAATTAAAATAGTAGAAAACCCTAATTGTGCAAAGATAATTAACTAAAAAAATACACTTGCACATGCTCACTCCTAGGGTTTACTCCACTCGGTTTCCTCGAAAATAATGGTCGTGTCCCTCGAACGTAGGGATATCTTAGCAATGACCCACAACTCAAAATCGTCATAAAGATCATAGTCCCTACTTGTCCCTCGAGTTACCTATGAATTGATCTTATGATGATAGTCCCTTCGAAATGCTAAGGTATCTCTACTTGTTGCCTTCAGAGACCATTTCGTCCCTTCGAATGTCCCTTTAAAATTCCAACGATGATGCTACCTATTCCTTAATAATAGGATAGCGCTGCCTAAAGGAAAATGAACAGACTTTTTCGAGTAGGTAGATTATTTTCTAGGTATTTGCTCAAACAAAACTTTTCACACAAACACTTTTTCAAAACAAATTTCAAAACAACTTCGTCACACTCTTGAGGACCGATACAAGAGTTATCACGAAGTAAAACTTTTTCAAAATAAGCACACATAAGCAATTTTAAAAATGAGCAAGTACCTAAGAGCTCTTGGAAAACCACGGATAAAAAGGGTGCTAACACCTTCCCTTTCTACAATCTACCCCCCATACTCAGAAATATTCTCGAAAAAGGTTTTTCCTGTTCTTTTTCCTTTTCCTTAGTTGGATGAAATAAAAGTCAGTGGCGACTCTTGCTTACCGCGATTTTTGAGAATACAAAATGCAAACCAGTATAAAAGTCGATTCTGCCACCGTATCACAGAACTGAGGACTCTGCTGGGGATTTATGAGTGGGGTATACCTTAGGATCTAGGTCTTTTTTTTTAATTGCTTTCTTGTTTGTTTTGTATGCTTTATTCTTAAAGGGTTTTTCTTGGGCATTGTTAAAGATCCTACACTCGGATCTGGGGCACTTTTTAGGTAAACAACAATAGATCATGGAGACTATACGATGTAGACCGATATGGTTTAAGCGATGGTTGTGTTGGTGTGACACTTTGGCTGGTACTGGTATCCTTCGTGTTGAAACGAGGAGAATACAAGGCCGCCGCGTGGTGTCGTGAAGCACTAGCGGACCTTAGAACCTTAGTTGAAAAAACTTGGCCATTAGAAAGTAGTGAGATAGTCAGCCTCAGTATAAAGCTGAGGATTGGTTGATACTCAATGCTACACTCATTGAGATCAGACTATCGGGATATTTCGGCCGCAAGAAAAGATTGATTGAGCTGAAACAATGCCCGATAAAGGATGATCAGTGATATTGAGAATCTTTAGAACCCGGTTAATTTTCTAAGAAAGGTTTGAAACCAACTAAACTTCAAGAGGGTACTTACCTTTAACTTCATGCAAGCCTTTGAACCTAAGGTCTATTGTGTTTTTTTTCTTATATGTGATTTATCCTGTTTGAACATGACATCATGCATCATAACATAGCATCCGTTCTTATTACACTGACCATTTCAAGGACCAATTGAATTTATCTTTGTTCTGTTCTGCAGATCATGGCTTCCGCTCGTAGAAACACTATCCGAATCAGCTTTGTGAAAATACCTTCCCAACTCAAATAGCTAGTATCAAGGGTCCCTGAAACTTCTGCGTTCACTAAGAGACGTGGTCGACTTCTCAACCTGGTTAGTTCAAATTTTGATGAAAATATGATGAGTGTACTATTTCAGTTCTTTGATCCCAAGTACCACTAATACACCTTCCCAGATTATCAGTTGGTGCCTACCATGGAAGAATTCTCTCAGCTGTTGGATATACCCATTCTTAAACAACTGCCTTTCATAGGTCTGGAAGAAGTTCCTAATCCAGAAGTCATTGCCTCAGCCTTGCATCTGAAATGGGCCGATGTGGTATCCAATTAGGAAACAAGAAACGGAGTCAAGGGTTTTCTAGCCAAGTTCCTGATGGACAAGGCCCATCTATTTTGGGATGATATGGATTTTCAGGATTTTGAGGAGGTCTTGACCCTTCTAATCTATGGGTTAGTACTATTCCCTAATCAAGACTTATTCATATATGTGAATTCTATCAAGATCTTCCTCTCTCGTAACCCCGTGCCTACCTTACTCGGAGATATTTTGCACGCTCTCCATACTCATACCATGAAGAAAAGAGGGGTTCTTATATGCTGCATGCCATTGTTGTCGAGGTGGTTTATTTCTCACCTCCCTAAGTCTGTACTGAAGAATGAAGAAGGTTTGGGTTGGTCACAAAGGATAATGTCACTCGCTCACATGGATATTCTCTGGTGTTTCTGAGCTATGCGAGACACTGCTATTATTGACCTCTATGTGGAGTACCCTAATCTCCCGTTACATGGCATCAGAGGGGGTATAACCTACAATCCTTGTTTAGCTCTGCGACAATTTGGTTACGCTCGAAGGGATGGTCCCCATGAGTTACTTATCAAGGGCATTGTATTTAACTATGAGGATGATGTTCAAGGGTATCGCCAGAGGTTCATACGAGCTTGGAGCATGGTAAACAGATCGGGAACCAAGGCTTTGGGGCCAAAAACATTCATTCCTATGGAACCTTATCTACAATGGGTACGAGCTCGCACCCAGAAATTTATGATTCCCTATATGTCCATTTTACCAGTGATTGTGGAACCCACTACTGAAGGGGGTATTCCTTACACGGTTCTCTATCCTGATATGCCCACTGATCTTGCAGAATTACAGAGGTCTTGGATTCAGTTGAAGAAAGAGCGGGATACTTACAGGGATCAGTTCTATGCCCAGGAGGGGAAGGTTTTAGAGCTCACAAAGCAGCTCCATGAGGAAAGAGGACTTAATGTCTATCTCGGCACGAAGAGGAAGCATCCATGGGAATTTTGATTTTTTCTAGTTTTTAGAATTGTTCTTAATTATAACGCCTAAAAGGCATTTGAACTTTGAATTCTACTAATAAAATCTTTGCTTCATTTTGGTTCACAAATTTAAATTCCACAAAGTCTTTGAAATCATTGCATACGCATCCCATTCATAGCATTGCATGTACAGGTACCATTACAGGTTTCTTATCTTCTTCGCTATTTATTTCAGCAGAAATGTCTTCCGAATAAAGCATCAAGGATCTTCAGGCACAAAACGCCCAGTTCCAGCAGATGTTCATAAATCTGGCAAAGGGGCAGGAGGATCTGAAGGCCCTCATCTTGAAGGAGAAAAAGAAAAAGGTTGCCGGTATTCTGAATATGGGCATAAGGTTTATAGGGCCGTTGAAGCAGCAAGTCGATCTGACCTCTTCACCCAAAGAAGGGGAGAATCAAGAAGAAGAGACAAGGGAGAAGGACCCCAGTCCTAAAGTTTCTGACAATGATACCGACTACAATGATGAGCAATATCCTCCCACTGAGGATAGATACAAGCAGTTGGAAGATCTTTTGAGTGCTATGGAGGTCCAGAGGATACCTGGGTTGGATTTCAAAGAATTGGGATTGGTGTCGGGAGTGGTCATCTCACAGAAGTTCAAGGCTCCAGTTTTTGCAAAGTATGATGAGGTGTCTTTCCCAAAACTCTATCTCCTCTCTTACGTCAGAAAGATCCAGCCCCACACCGCTGATAGAAATTGGTGGGTTCACTTCTTTCGAGATAGTATGTCAGGGACTCATCTTGAATGGTTCTACCAACTGGAGAGAGCCAATGTCTGAAATTGGGAAGATCTGGATGCTGCTTTTTAGAAGCAGTATCAATATAATGCCAACCTTGCTTCTACTCGTACTCAACTCCAGATTATGTCCATGGGTGCAAGTGAAGGCTTTAAGGTCTATGCACAGAAGTGGAGAGACTTGGCTGGAAGAGTCCAACCCCCGTTGTCTGATAGGGAATTGGATGATATGTTTCTGGAGACGCTATCTGGTCCATTCTTTAATCATTTGATCGGTAGCTCGTTAGCTGGTTTCTCCGAGCTGATCCTAACTGGAGAGAGAGTAGAAGCTGGAATTCGGAGTAGCAAGATACAAAAGGATGCCTCTTCAAGTGCGGTAAAGAAGCCTTTTGTTGGTAAGAAAGAAGCCAATGCCATCTATAGCCCAAGAGGCCAAAACTAAGTTGAACATCGTCAGACAGTAAGTGCTGTAATGATACCTAGGTCTGCGGATGTTCCACAACGCAACAACCAGGAAAGGGTGGAAAGACCACAACGGTAGTTTACCCGAATCAATATGACGTTGGCTGAAGTTCTACCTCGTCTTCTAAGATCCAACTTGGCGACCTTGAAAGAGGCTCCCAAGAATCTGAACACCACATCTCCCTGATATAATCCAAATGCTCGGTGTGCCTATCATTCTGAGAGTCCTGTCCACGATACCAATGACTGCTAGGCTCTGAGAAATAAGGTACAGGATCTGATTGAAGCCAAGGTAATTGAGTTTGATGCTCCATAAAATCCCAATGTCATAACTGCTCCCATGCCTAAGCACGACCGTGGAGTTAATGTTGTTGATACCGATCTATTTGTGACCTTAGTTGTTGATATTTCTACTCCTCTCATGACTGTTAAGAAGAATTTGTTGTCGGCTGGTTTATTTCCGGGTTGTGGTGAAGGTTGCCACATGTGTTCATTTTTGCCTTCTGGTTTCCATTTTCTGAAGTCAGGTGTTCAGCACCTAATGTACAACAATGAAATTTTGTTCGAGAAAACTTTGGTTCCTATTGTTCCATCTGAAGACGTTGCCATTATAACCATTTCCTCCAATCCTTCCAAGGTCTCCTCGAGACGACCAGTTAGGATTACATATGTTCCAAGAGTCACTCTACTAATAGTCATTGTTCATGGTCCTGTCTCGTATGCCTCGGACAAAGTTGTCCCCTGGCATTATGTTGCCTATGTGTACTATTATGGTATCAAACAAGATCTGAAAAATGAAGAGGTTGATCCTGATATTAGTAACATTGTCGGGACCAGCAAGGTTACCCGAAGTGGAAGGGTTTTTTCTCCCGAGATTTCCCCGAAGACTATCAACAGGCCTATTTTCATTCCGTCTGCTGTTCCTGCTAGTACATCAGCTACTGCTTCTGTTCTTACTCCAATTATTACCCCTACTGGAGAGTCATCTGGTACCCGCGATAAAGAAGTTATAGGTGAGCCTGCCCGAACGGAGGCACCTAGAAAATTTTTCGTGGAAGCCTCTAAGTAAGAGATAGATGAAATACTGAAAATAATCAAAAAAGAGCGACTACAATATGGTCAAGCAGCTGGGGCATACCCCCTCAAAGATATCCATGTTGTCTCTGTTTTTGTGTTTCGAAGCCCATGCAAAGGCTTTGATTGCATTCCTCAAGAATGCTCATGTGCCGCAGGAGACCTCAGGTGATCAATTCAAAGATTGTGTGGCTAGCCTGACTGCTGAAAATGGGCTGGGTTTTTCAGATGCGGACCTGAAACCGAAAGGGAGGAAGCATAATGATGCTCTGCATGTCTCGATTGAGTGCAGGGGCACCACTATGGCTCATGTGCTGGTAGATATCGGGTCTTCGCTGAATGTTCTGCCTAAGAAGATGTTGGATCAATTGGACTATGAGGGCTTGACTTTAAAGCCTAGTAAAAAATTGTGGTGAGGGCCTTTGATGGGTCGAAGAGAATGGTGCATGGGGAAGTGGACATCCCCGTCAAAGTAGGTTCCTAGACCTTTGAGTCCACTTTCTATGTAATGGACATCCGTCCTTCGTACTCCTGTTTGTTGGGTCGTCCTTGGATCCATGAAGTTGGTGCAGTCACATCTACACTGCACCATATGCTAAAGTATCCAGTAAGAGGAAAGATTGTCACTGTGCAAGGTGAAAAGGAGTATATGGTGAGCCATCTCAATTCCTTCAGGTACGTAGAAATGGATGGGGAATTCATAGAGACTCCCTGCCAGAATTTTGAAGAGGTTCCCCAGGTCTTGGCATTGGCTGAAACTACTAACAACAAACCTCCTTTGAAGATGTCTTCCCTCAAAGACGCCAGAGCAGTGGTTGAAAAAGGTGGGTGTACCAACTGGGGGCAGCTCCTTGATTTTACTCGTAAAACTGACAAGTGTGGTTTGGGCTTTACTTCAGGAGCTCAAAGGGTTGTTCGACGAGCTCGGGCTGGAGGACCTCCCCTACGCATCAGCAATCAGGGAATTAATTCCATTGAAGACAGTGAGGGAGACTCAAACATTGACAGTTGGATCTACCCAACTACCAACGGTGGACCGAGTAATTGGACGGCTATGGACTTTATATCAGTTTCTTTTATTACACAGTAATTGTCTTCCTTTTTTTGAGATTTGTAATAAATAATTTAAAACTCCACGGCCTTATGCCTTGCCCGAGGCACATTGGCTTTGCTTGTGAGGGCTCTTATTTGTCATTTAATATGTCATTAATAAAGCATTGGACGTTCCTTGCATACAAATTTTACGCTCTCTATTTTTCTTTTCTGTTTTCACTTTATCAAAACAGCTATGCTCTTACACACACTCATGTATCATACTGCAGATCCATATCCACTCTGGATCCCATTGATAAAAGCTCTACTATTTCCAGTTATGACTTCGAAAATCCGATCAACCAAGCCCAAGATGAAGGTGAGGATGATTATGAGGTGTCGGGAGAACTTCCTAGACTATTACAGCAGGAAGAAAGCGTTATATAGCCTCATGAAGAGCCGGTTGAGACGATAAACCTGGGCACAGAAACAGACAAGAAGGAAGTCAAGATTGGTGCAAATTTGGAAGTTAAAATAAAACAGCGGTCGATACAAATGTTGCACGACTACGTTGAGATCTTCGCCTAGTCATATGAAGACATGCCAGGCTTAGACACTGATATTATGGTTCATCGTGTGCCGACCAAAGAAGACTGTCCTCTGGTTAAACATAAGGTCCACCGTATGCGCCCTAAAATGTCAGAGAAGATCAAGGCAGGGGTCATGAAGCAGTTCGACGCAGGATTCTTAGTTGTCACTTCTTATCTATAGTGGGTTGATAACATCGTTCCGGTACCTAAGAAGGACGGTAAGGTGCAGATGTGTGTGGATTATAAAGATCTGAACAGGGCAAGCCCCAAGGATGACTTCCCTCTTCCTCACTTTGATGTTCTGGTTGACAACACCGCACAACATAAAATCTTCTCCTTCATAGACAGTTTCTCTGGCTACAACCAGATCAAGATAGCTCCTGAAGACACGGAGAATACAATCTTTGTCACGCAGTGGGGCACCTTCTTCTACAAGGTGATGCCTTTTGGGTTGAAGAATGCTGGAGCAACTTATCAGCGAGCCATGGTTACTTTGTTCCATGATATGATTCACCATGAGATCGAAGTTTATGTTGGTGACATGATAGCCAGGTCTTAAACTGAGGAAGATCACCTTGATCATCTACAAAAGTTGTTTGACAGGTTGAAGATATACAAGTTGAGGTTGAATCCGAACAAGTGCACCTTCGGGGTAAGGTCTGGTAAGCTTCTGGGTTTCATTGTCAGCGACAAAGGCATCCAAGTAGATCCTGCAAAGGTAAAGGCCATACAAGAAATTCCAGCTCCCCGTACAGAGAAGGAAGTTAGAGTTTTCTTGGGACGCTTGAATTATAGCGCCAGGTTCATTTCACATCTGACTGCTACTTGTGAGCCCATCTTCAAGCTTCTGAAAAAAGATCAAATGGTAAAGTGGAATGATGAATGCCAGATCGCTTTTGAAAGAATCAAAGAATACCTTCAAGAACCGCCAATTCTGATGCCTCCGGTTGAAGGAAGACCTTTGATATTGTACTTAACAGTGCTAGACAATTCAATGGGGTGTGTGTTGGGGCAGCATGACGAGTCTGGTCGAAAAGAGCACGCGATATACTACCTTAGCAAAAAGTTTACGGACTGTGAGATAAGATACTCACTGCTCGAGAAAACTTGTTGAACTTTGGCATGGGCTGCTCGCCGACTAAGATAGTATATGCTGACCCACACTACTTTGTTGATATCTAAGATGGACCCTATCAAATACATCTTCGAGAAACCTGCTCTCTCTGGAAGAATAGCAAGATGACGGATGATCTTAACTGAGTACGATATATAATATACAACCCAGGAAGCAATCAAGGGGAGTGTGTTGGCTGATCATTTGGCTCATCGGGCCGTGGATGACTACCAGTCCATGAATTCTGAGTTCCCGGATGAGAATATTATGCTGGTGATTGACTACAAAGAACATGGACCAGATGAAGGACCCGAGGAAAGATCCCTATGGACTATGGTTTTCACAGAGCTACAAACACACTGGGTAATGGCATCGGTGCTGTAATCATATCTCCTGAGGGATGTCATACCCCTTTCACTACCCGACTATGTTTCAACTGCACTAACAACATGGTGGAGTATGAAGCTTGTATCATGGGTCTCAAGGATGCTATTGACCTCAGGATCAAGTTCTTTTATGTTTTCGGGGATTCAACCTTAGTAATAAGTCAGATCAAAGGCGAATGGGATACGAAACATCCGAACCTCATCCCATACAAAGAGTACGTGTTGACATTGCTCCCACACTTTGAGGAGGTAACTTTTGAACATTTCCCACGAGAGGAGAACCAGTTAGCGGACGCACTTGCTACCATGTCTTCTATGTTCAAAGTCAGGTGGGACAACGAAGCTCCCAAAATCACCATTGAGAGGTTGGATGAACCAGCACACTGTTGTGAGATTGATACTGATGAGGTGGCAGACAAACCCTAGTTTCACGAAGTCAAAAGGTATCTCGAGGCTCAAGAGTATCCCGAAGGGGTATCTGTCAATGATAAGAAGTTTCTGAAAAGGTTCGTTGTGAAGTTCTTCCTCAGTAATGGAATCCTCTACAAGTGCAATCATGACTCTACCTTACCGCGGTGTGTAGACAAGAGCAAAGTAGCAAGGATTATGACAGATCTACATGAAGGCACCTTCGGAACCCATTCTAGTGGACACACCATGGCTAAGAAGATCCTACGGGCAGGATATTACTGGTCCACTATGGAAGCCGATTGTTATCAGTACTCTCGAACTTGTCATAAGTACCAAATCTACGCTGATAAGGTGCATGTGCCTCCGGTCCCCTTAAATGTCTTGACAACTCCGTGGCCCTTTACAATGTAGGGCATTGACATGATCGGAGAAATCAGGCCTACTGATTCCAATGGGCATCGCTTCATCCTAGTAGCCATTGATTACTTCACGAAGTGGGTTGAAGCAGCCTCTTTTGCTACAGTAACCAAGAACGTCATGGCGCGGTTTATCTGACATAATCTGATTTGTCGGTATGGTGTGCCAGAGAGAATTATTACTGACAATGGTACGAATATCAATAACACCATGATCACCGAGCTCTGCAAACAGTTCAAGATACAGCATCATAACTCTTCTCCCTATCGGCCGAAGATGAATGGCGTTGTTGAAGCGGATAACAAGAACATCAAGAAAATTGTACAGAAGATGACAGTGACATACAAAGACTGGCATGAGATGTTACCATTTTCTCTTCATGGATATTGTACCTCAGCATGAACGTCGATAGGGGCAACACTCTACTCTCTGGTATATGCCATGGAGGCAGTCCTACCCATCGAAGTCCAGATGCCTTCTCTCAGGATTATGAAGGATGCGGGTTTGAATGAAGACGACTGGATCTGAACTCGACTTGATCAGTTAAATCTAATCGATGAAAAAAGACTTACTGCTATCTGTCATGGTCATACGTATCAAAAGAGAATGATCAAGGCTTTTAACAAGAAAGTCAGGCGTCAAGAGTATCAAGTCGGGGATCTAGTGATCAAGTGCATCATACTTCTGCAAGGTGATCCCAGGGGCAAATCGACTCCCACGTACGAAGGGCCATTTATGGTTAAGCACAGTGTCTCAGGTGGAGTTATGATTCTAACCACCATGGACAGTGACGAACTTCCTCACCCTGTCAATGCAGACATAGTGAAAAGATACCACGCCTAATCAAAAGAACCGCTAGGTTGACTGGCCTAGGCAAAAATAAGGGCTTCTCAGCGAACCAAAAGGGTTCGGGCAAAAACAAGGGATGAAAATGAAAAAAATCTGTACAACCAACAATTCGAAAACCTGAAAAGGCGGCTTGGGCAAAAAAGGGTATCCCGGTGGACTGAAAACCCGAAAGGGAAATCCAGGAAAAAGTTAGGGATATAAAGCGTATCAATGTGTCTCATTGGATTATCTTACGGCTAGACTTCAGTATCAGCTATCAAGCTCGGACGGCGCCAACCAACGTAATCAACTTCGGACAAGTAGCAAAGTGATGAGACGCTCGAAGACATAAGGGAAATAGCAGAGCTTGAACTTGATGGGATTGTTGGACATAGTTGTTTTCTTTTACACAAATTGTATAGCTTCTATTTTTACGGCGGCATTCTCTTACTAGAGCTTCAGCCTCCTTGTACGAAAACGCCTATTACAGGCCAACTTCAAAAATCAATACAAAATCATTTTCAGAATAAACTTTGAGTTTTTCTTTTCCAGTTTTGATTTGCAAGAATGTCCAATGATTTATTATTGACATATGCATTTGAATATGATTGCTGCTCATAAATATTTACATAGAAACAAAAAGAAGATTACTCATAATTCCAGAAACAGGGGCAAAAACAAGAAGTGTCAAACCCGACAATTACTCTGCCCAGCAGGTGTCGGGACAGAAATAGCTTTAGAGCATAATCATCAGTACATACACTCCCCACAGAGTAAAAGTATTCAAAAGCATTGATGTCGGCTTTTCGGAAACAAGACGTAACCTCCCCAGCCAGGGTCATTCAGAAACCTGATAGCTATATCCCCCAGCCGAATTTCATAATCACATGCGGGTCAGTAAATTTCATCCCTCAAGCAAAGTTTACTTCTCTGGACACAGAGGCTCAATCCTCGACAGAGCTCACTACTTCAGTTACATAAATTCACTTTCTAAGCTTGTTCCCTGCAAAGTTTATTATCAAGCAGAATCTCTTCCTGACAAAATATTCATAAATCCCCAGCAGCAGTCAGGGATTTATTTTCCCAAACCCGGACATACTCCGATAGCATTTCATGTACATACATCATGAAATGCGCATACATATCATATACAACATTATCTCATTTATTTTAAGAACACCATCTCAGCATGCATTTCATGCATCACACGTAATTAACCCGATTATCTTTTCAGGAAAGATGATTAGCTTCAACAAATCCAGCAGTCATGTAGGTCACGTCTGAAGACGACTAATGGAAACTCAGTTCCGAAAACCAAATGGGTCAAATAATCTACAATTTCATTTTGAAGTAACCCTACTATCCAGGTTCCTTCTCATAGCCCTACTATCAAGGATCTCATTTCGAAGTAACCCTACTATCCAGGTTCCTTCTTATAGCCCTACTATCCAGGCACTCATTTTGAATTAACCCTATTATCCAGGTTCCTGCTCATAGCCCTACTATCCAGGCTCTCATTTCGAAGTAACCCTACTATCCAGGTTCCATCTCATAGCCCTACTATCCAGGCTTTCATTTCGAAGTAACCTTACCATCCAGTTTCCTTCTCATAGCCCTACTATCCAGGCTTTCATTTCGAAGTAACCTTACCATCCAGGTTCCTTCTCATAGCCCTACTATCCAGGCACTCATTTCGAAGTAACCCTACTATCCAGGTTCCTTCTCATAGCCCTACTATCCAGGCTCTCATTTCGAAGTAACCCTACTATCCAGATTCCTTCCTATAGTCCTACTATCCAGGCTCTCATTTCGAAGTAACCCTACTATCCAGGTTCCATCTCATAGCCCTACTATCCAGGCTTTCATTTCGAAGTAACCTTACCATCCAAGTTCCTTCTGATAGCCCTACTATTCAGGCTCTTATTTTGAAGTAACCCTACTATCCAGGTTCCTTCTCATAGCCCTATTATCCAGGCTCTCATTTCGAAGTAACCCTACTATCCAGGTTCCTTCTCATAGCCCTACTATCTAGGCTTTCATTTCGAAGTAACCTTACCATCCATGTTCCTTCTCATAGCCCTACTATCCAGGCTCTCATTTCAAAGTAACCCTACTACCCAGGTTCCTTCTCATATCCCTACTATCCAAGCTCTCATTTCGAATTAACCCTACTATCTAGGTTCCTTCTCATAGCCCTACTATCTAGGCTTTCATTTCAAAGTAACCTTACAATCCAGGTTCCTTCTCATAGCCCTATTATACAGGCTCTCCTTTCGAAGCAACCCTACTATCCAGGTTCCTTCCTTCTTATCTCCAGACAACAGTTCACAACACGGTAAGACCTGGATCCGACCAGTTACGGTCGATTTCACCTTTCTCCAGTAAGTCGCTGTGCAGCCTGGACCCCGACCAGATATGGAGTTCACTTCCACTTCCCCAATCAGGAGTTAATTCCCTAGTAGAGTAATTGACAATCGAAGGTCCTAGCCTCTATTTCCCAAAATATTCTCCAACAAAGTCCTCCTCAACGGCAGGTACAAGAATTCTCGCAAAGGAATCTTTCATGAAATCGATATATTTTCTGGATGGCATCGTTAAGCCCATCTACGACGATTCTCTATCGACCTCCAAATGGCATCTGTAAGCCTATTCCTGATATCACCGATCAAGTATTACTTCTTGCGAGTGCAAATTTATGGGCACTTTAGTGTTCAATCCTCTTCTACCTTCAGATCACGAAAGGTAGACCGACTAATCTACATCCTCAGGTTTAAGAAGATTGAACAGGGGCAGCTGTTGTACCCCAAAATTTTCCCTCTCACTTTACTCAATATATGTGTATTGAGATAATCAACTTGCTCAAGGATGCCCAAGAGTTGACCAGACAAACTCCCTCATGAAACAATGAACCTCCAATTAGGGTTTCCATTTTCATCAAGATGGGTGAACTCCAAAGACCTCATATGCTCTCCATGGTCCAAATATTTTCTCAAGACTCTCCATGTCAAGTTTCATGCCTTGCACAATAATTTTGATCATTCAACTACTCAGATGCTTGAGAATCGACTGTATTAGGTCAAAAGTCAATTGTGGCCCACATACAGTCAAACTTCGAGATTTTTGGTCAACATCAACACTTTGAAGTGATATTCATCATTTGACCAAGCATAACTTTCTCATACTTAATCATAAATTTCTCATCCAAGGCTCATTTTGAAGGGAATCCAATTTCCTACAACTTATATTCAGTCCTCAAGTTCAAGAAATGCACCCATAAAAAGATATGAATTTCTACTTTATAGGTCCTTTTGAAAAGTCAACAAAAACACCTTTTGGGTCAAAGCTTCTTACATGAACATGGAAGACCCAATTGAGATAAGATGAAAAGGGTTGTTTAGGGGACATACTAAGCTTTCTAAAAAGTCCAAGAACACCTCTTTAGGGTCAAAATTGGAAGAGTTATGCATTGTCAAAGTTGACAATTTTTGGAAAATTGCCAAAAGTCAAATGTGCTCAAAAATGTGTTTTTTACCAAAAGGGCCTAACATTTTAGGTTTGTATCTTGTTAAGGACGTGTCCCACGTCCCAAATCAGCATCCATATATTATTTTCTCTATTTATTTATTTATTTTGATTTTTATTTATTAAAAATCATATTAAATCAAATAAATAACAAAAAATGCCAAAGATTATTTTGATGATCTGATTTTGATGGAAATCAAATCTAATCATGATGGCCTAATCAAGCCAAATCGGATTAAGGCAAAAAAGGCATGATTTGGTCAAGTTTGGAATGAAAGAATATGGCTTAAAGATCAAATATTTTATCCATCAATTCTCAAGATTGGATCCAAAATTGTTACCCTAATCCTTCATACTACATATAATGAACAAAAACAAGGCAAGAGACAAGGTTTTGGCAGCACGAAATTGACACAAGAAATTCAAATTTTTTCACAAAAAGTAGACTCAGTTTGATCTTTGCAAAGGGATTCAAGAAGTTTTGACACTTCCAATCGCTTTCTAGACATCCCTTGGAGCTAACACAACTCCTTGCAAGCATCCCCATGCCCAGAATCACGCTAAATCCTTCATACAGTTTGCTTCTTTTTTGAAATCGATTATGTTAATTCTTGCATCTTAAGCATGTTTGAATGATATATTTGTGATTGTTAACATATTTGCAAAATGTTGGGATAATTTAATTGATGTTTTGATGCGTAGACTAAAGTTTGCCATGGTTAGGGTTTGAGAAGCCATTTTAGGGCTTCTCTGTACAGGTAAAATTAGGCCAAGAAATTGATGCCATGATGCTCGTGATATCAAGACGAGTTGATTGGTGTCTTTAGAATTAATTTATAATGCGTGGTATGGATTTTTGAAGTTTGCAGGTGTATAGCTATGGAGCTTTGTCCGTAGGTATAGATCTGGTACCTAAGACGACGGACAAGGAAGAAGATGATGAGTTGTCACTCTCCCACTGGGCCGTTTGAATGTTCACGCGTTTTGTTTATTTCTTCATCCTAGCCATTTATTTTGATGTGTTATGGTTGCGTTTCATTATTATAACAAATAACCCACACAGCGCAGATGGCAGGGGTAGTGACATGCGAAGCCAGGGACCTGGGTTCGATCCCAGGTCCAATCATTTTCCTATTTTCTGACTATTTAAATGCAGATCCAATACAACTCAGGAGCAAACGTCCACTGTGCACCCTATTGAACTAGCCATTGGATCATTATCATTACAGATCCAGCGTTCCAATCCAATACAGACCATGGTGCACCTCCCAAGTGTGCCAGCACAGGATAGTGGGCCAGGATAGAATTCAGACCCCCCCCCCCCCCCCTAGTCTCTCTTCCAGCAACAGGCCCAATTCCTTACTCTATTTTATTTTAATTCTTTTTTTCTTTTGTTTATTAATTATATCTTTTTCTAAATAACTCAAAAAATCATTATTTTTCATTTAATCAAAAATCACCAAAAAACATCAAAAACCTTTTTTCATAAAAAGTAATTTTGTTAATAAATTAGTTTAATTAAATTAGGGTAATTTAATGTCTTTTTATTATAATTAAAAATAATTAGATTTAGGGTTTAATTTTATACTTAACCTAGTTTTTTTTCTTAAAAATAACATAATTATTTTCTCACTTTAGATTTTAGGTCGTCTAATTATTTCTCACATTTAATTTGTCGTGCGCTTTTTAATTATTCCTCTTTCATTATTTGTAACTGCTCCGAGTTTGTAATAGATTTAAATAGGTTTTTTTAACTCCAGATTTTATTTTCAGACAAAATAATTATGTATCTGCCCAAAGCCATGTAATAGTTATGACTCTAATTTCTCGCATTTTAATTCCCGCAAATTATAAACTACCTAGATGTATGTATAGGATTGTATGGAAAGACAAACTGAAATTAAAATAGTAGAAAACCCAAATTATGCAAAGATAATTAACTAAAAAAATACACTTACACATGCTCACTCCTAGGGTTTACTCCACTCGGTTGCCTCGAAAATAATGGTCGTGTCCCTCGAACGTAGGGATATCTTAGCAATGACCCACAACTCAAAATCGTCATAAATATCATAGTCCCTACTTGTCCCTCGAGTTACCTATAAATTGATCTTATGACAATAGTCCCTTCGAAATGCTATAGAATCTCTACTTGTTGCCTTCAGAGACCATTTCGTCCCTTCGAACGTCCCTTTAAAATTCCAACGATGATGCTACCTATTCCTTAATAATAGGAAAGTGTTGCCTAAAGGAAAACGAGCAGACTTTTCGAGTAGGTAGATTAGTTCTTAGGTACTTGCTTAAACAAAACTTTTCACACAAACACTTTTTCAAAACAAATTTCAAAACAACTTCGTCACACTCTTGAGGACCGATACAAGAGTTATCACAAAGTAAAACTTTTTCAAAAAAAGCACACACAAGCAATTTTAAAAATGAGCAAGTACCTAAGAGCTCGTGGAAAACCACGGAAAGAAAGGGTGCTAACACCTTTCCTTTCTATAATCTACCCCCCATACTCAGAAATATTCTCGAAAAAGGGTTTTCCTGTTCTTTTTCCTTTTCCTTAGTTGGATGAAATAAAAGTAGGTGGCGACTCTTGCTTACTGCGACATTTGCAAATACAAAATGAAAACCAGTATAACAGTCGGTTCTGCCACCATATCACACTGATGTCCTACCAACTTTCACTGAAGGTAGAAAGAGAACAAGTTTCCCTAAGATTCTGGTGTTTCACCTAGAACGGGTCTCAACTTCTTCTTTAACCAAGTCACTCCGCCTGGAAAGGATAATATATAAGTTGTCTCAAATAAAGAGACTTCCACTTGCAAATATTTCACAACGAGTTGTTTCTATGATATTGAAAGTCTTGCCATCCGTTGGCGTAATCTGACAACAAACTGCAAACTATTCACTCATAGAGGAGATAGAAAAAAAAGTTACGTCAACTTTTACAGAGAACCACAAGTTACTCAAAAAAAGAGACCTGCTACTTGTTGGCATGGATGATTGTAAAAAGAAATGACTTTCTCGGGAGAGAAATATGACTTCCTGGAGAAAGAAATATGACTTCCTGGGGGAAGAAATATGACTTCCTGGAGAGATGCCACGATATTTCTGCTGAGGAGATAAAGTCTGTGGTATGGTGGCCAGAACCGGGATTGTTTAATACTACTGGTTTGCATTTTGTATTCGCAAATGTCGCGGTAAGCAATAGTCGCCACCGACTTTTATTTTATCCAACAAGGAAAGGAAAAAAGCACAGAAAAATTCCATTTTTTTTGAGATTTTCTGAGTACGGGGTAGATTATAGAAAGGGAAGGTATTATCACCCTTTCTATCCGTAGTTATCTACGGGCTCTTAGGTACTTGCTCATCATTTTAAAAATTGCTTCTTTGTGTTTGTGTGATTTGAAAAGCTTTTGTTTTACTTCGATTTAACTCTTGCTTCTGTCTTCAAGAGTGTTACAAAGTTGTTTTTGAAAACTTTGTTTGAAAAGGAGTGTAAGTGTGAAAAAGTTTATTTGGATTGAGCAAGTACTTAAGAATTAATCTACCTACTCGAAAAAAGAATTGTTCTATGTTCGTTTCCTTTAGACAGCGTTATCCCACTATTAGTTAATAGGTAGCACCGTCGTTGGAGTTTTGAGGGTCAATTCGAAAGGGACGTACGGTCACTAAAGCAATGTCAGGACGTCTTAGTAATAACCCTAATGTCTTAGATCAATTATTCGAGGCAACAATTTTGAGGCAACCATTCCGAGGTAACTTTTCTGAACGGGACATTGATCTTTGTTTAGTCAAAAGGGAGACCACTAAAATATCCTATACCTAATGACCGTTTACTGAAGGCAGCCAAGTGGGAGTGTATCCTAGGAGTGCGCATGTGCGATTGATTCAATTTCAGATTATTTATCTTTGCACATTTAGGGTTATCTAACCGTTTTAAAATTAATCATACATTCTTGTCATGCATCCCTAATATTCATACATCTAATAGTTAAATATTTTGCAGAATTTAAAGTGCGGAAATTAAACTACTCTATTACAAGGCTTCGGGTATTTACATAGCCAAAAACAAACCCTTTAAAAAATAAAGCGATAAATGAAAAGATAAAAGTATTAATTAAGCTATTACAACTTGTAGGCAGTTACATCAATATGGTAAAAATAATAATAAAGCGTGCGATAAAATTAAGATCAACAAGAAATTAGGGTTTTGACCCTTTTAACCTAATTAAAAGAAAAAAAATGTTTTTGTTGTTTTTAATTATTTTTTAAGAAAAGAATTAGGTTTTAAAATTAAATACACAATAAATTAGTTAATTAAATTAATTAATGAAAATAAATAAATGGCCTATTTTTTATTTTTTTGGTTATTTTTAAGAAGAGAAAATATAATTAAGTTAGAGATAAAACCTAATTGTTCAAATTGTTTTTAAATTTATTTACAAAAGGAATTAAAGTTATCTAAAATTAACAATCTAATTAAATTAATTTAATTTTTGTATAAAAAATAAATATCCTAAATTTAATTGGATGAAAAATATCTTTGTGATTTTTTGATAAAAAGAAAATAATTAATTTGTTAGTAAAATAAATAAATAAATTAAATAAAACAAAAGTAAAAAGAAAAGATAAAGAGATTGGGCCTGGAAACAGCAATTTGGGGGGGGGTGAGAAGCAATTTTCTGGCCCAAGACCATGAAGTCCACGCTTGACTTTTTGAGATCCCATGCCATGCGTTTGACTAGGCGTTTGGTGCTCCCTTATGGATCGCCCTTGGATATGGCCATCTGGCCACTTAGCAGACTGGATGATGAGGCTACATGGTGGACCTTGGACTTGTAAGCGCGCTGGATCCTGAAAAGGAAAATAATATGAAGAATGGGGGGACATGGGATTCGAACCCAGGTCCTGTAGCACTTATCTCACACTCCACTACCAATTGCACCACTTGTTTTGTTTGTACATAAAATAAACAAATAATGATAATATACAAACAAAAAAAAAGTTAGTGGAGAACAATGAAAACGCGCGCCAGAAGTTTGAATGGACCAACAGGAGGGTGCCAGATAGTCATCTTCAACCTTGTTCCATTGGTAAAAGTCCCTGACTTTTACCTACGGACGTTCGTCCATAGTTATAGGTCCTGTAAATCTACAAACTCAATACAAGCGTGATAAATTAAAATGAAGGCCATGGATAGCTTCATATGGCCTTGCTGAATTCAATGGTGGCCCTTTCATGGCTCAATTTTGCCTGTAAACAAAAATCCCAAATCAAAGCTACAAACCCTAATAATGGTGAAATCCAATATAGTTCATGAAAACGAAATTAAATGTTATAAAAAGCTTGCATATGTTATAAGGATCAAGAATCTATGATTATTTCATGCTAGGGATGCCAAGATTATGAAATTCGAATTCAAGAAATAAGCCATGTCGTGACTGAATTACAATGAGATATAAGGCCTGAAAGTGCTTGTTCTGGATTGGTTCTGCTTGCTGGTGATCCCAAGAAGCGATTGGGATGGTCAAAGGATCTTGAAATTAGTTCAAAGTATCTATTCGTGTTTGCACTTTTCTTGTTTTTTTTCAAGTTTGGTTCTGATTGCTGCGCCTCTCTCTCGCCTTGATTTAGGTCTGTACATCATCCTTATGTGTTGAGGAATGAATTAGGGTTGAAAACCTGGCCTCAATCTTCCTCCATCAATGTCTTTGATCTTGATTTGATTCACTTTAAACTCATTCCAAAAATAGCCTAAAACCAATCTTTTTGTGCACTCCAAGCCTTTACACGAATTTGATCTCATGCTAGCTGGAATTTAAGACCTGAAACATGTATCAAATGTTGAGATTTCAATATTTTGGATTTTCTATGATTTGTTTTGATTTAAAATGATTTAATTCAAATAAAAATCAAAATAAATAATAAAAACAAGATAATGAAAAGTGGAAAAGGCTAGGGCTCTTGGACCATGTTGCCAACTTAAAACAAGTGAAAAAGATTGGGCCCATTTGGCAAAAATTGAATTTTTAGGCATAGCTGACTTTTGACAATTTTGCAAAAAAGGTCAACTTTATCAATGCATAACTTCCTCAATTTCGACTCTTTGAAAGTTTTATTGGACTCTTTAGAAAGCTTGAGATTTCCTCTAAGCAACCCTTTTGGTCTCATCTTAATTTGATATTCCATGTTCATGTATGAAGCTTTGACAAAAAAGGTGTTTTTGTTGACTTTTCAAAATGACTTATAATGTCCAAATTCATAACTTCTTGTGAATGCATATTTTGAACTTGGGAGCTGAAGATGGATTGTAGAGCATGACATCCTCTTCAAAATGAACATTGGATGGGTCATTTCTCATAAAGTATGAGAAAGTTATGCTTGGTCAAAGTTGAGTTGACTTTTCCTACAAAACCCTAATTTAGCAACTTTGGTTCTTGATGAATTATGAATAATCCTTGATGAATCATGATCAAACCATGATAAAATGATGAAATATACTTCAAAATGAGGATGTTGACCAAAAATCTTGAAGTTTGACTGTATGTAGGCCACAGTTGACTTTTGCCCTAGCATAGTCGATTTTCAAGCCTTTGAGCAAAATTTTCTCTGTAGGGCTTGAAACTTGACATGGATGATCTTGAGAGCATATTAGGACATTGGTGAGAATTTGGGATCCCTTTGACTCAAGTATCTTGATGCAACATGAAACCCTAATTTGAGATAGACTGCCTTAGGAGAGAGCTTGTCTGGTCAACCCTTGGACTTCTTTGAGCAACTTGGGGATCTTCCTTGAAATGTTTTGAGAAATATGGGAGGGAAAATTTTGGAGTACAACAGCTGCCCTTGTTCAATCTTCTTAAACCCGGAGATTTAGATTGGCTTGTCTGCCTTTCGTGATCTGAGGGTTGAAGATGATTGAACATTATGCCCAAAAATTTGCACTCACATGATGTGGTACTTATCTCGTGATGTCGGGAATGGGCTTACAAATTCCATTTGGAAATTTCTGACGGGGGATGGGCTTAAAGATGCCATCCTAAGGAGTGTCAATCGCATAAGAGATTTTATACCTGTCGCTTGAGGAAGATTCCGCTGGGGAATGCTGATCTTTGTCTTGAGAGAAGTAGAATTTTAGGAGCTTCGGTCGTCCGTTATTCTACTAGGATATCATCTCTGTTTTGAGAAAAGTTGAATTTTAGGAACTTCGGTCGTCCGTTATTCTTGTTGAGGAGTCGTCTCTTCGTCGAAGAGGTGAAAATGAACTACTATCTGGTCATGGTCTAGGCTTCATAGTGATAAGACTGACTACTATCTGGTCGTAATCCAGGCTTTATAGTGACTTATTGGGGAGATGAGATTATACTTGCTATCCGGTCGTAATCCGGGCTTCTCAATTTCTCGATTCTTATTTGGTCGTGATCCAGGCTTCATAAGAAAATGAGTTATTATCCGGTCGCATCCGGGCTTCAACTTTAGCTTAGGGCACACTAATATCCGGTCGACTCCGGGCTTCTTAGTAACCGTCCAGGTAAACTGCTATTTGGTCATAATCCAAGCTTCACAGTGTTCCTTACTGTTATCTGGTCGTAATCCAGGCTTCACAGTGTCTATTACCGCTATCTGGTCGAATCCAGGCTTCACGACGTCTCATACCACTATCTGGTCGAAATCCAGGCTTCATGGTGTTCAGAGGAAATCAAGATACTATCTGGTTATAATCTGGGCTTCATAACTTGCATTAAAGATATACCACTATCTGGTCGTAATCCAGGCTTCGCGGTGTCTTTGGCTGCTATCTGGTCATAATTCAGGCTTCACAATGTCTTCTACCATTATCTTGTCGTAATCCAGGCTTCATGGTCTTGTATTGCTATCTGGTCGTAATCCAGGCTTCACAATAACTTGTTGAGCTATTATCCGGTTGTAATTCGGGCTTCACGGCTTGTGTTTATGGTATACCACTAACTGGTCGAATCCAGGCTTCATGGTAACTGGCTGAGCTGTTATCCGGTTGTAATCCGGGATTCCCCGCTTGTTGGGGATTAAACTATTATTCGGTCGAATCTGGGCTTCATAGATTAGAGATAAACCACTATCTGGTTGAATCCAGGCTTTGCGGTGTTTGATACTGTTGTCCGGTTGTTCTTCGGGCTTCACAATATGCTGTAGAAATCAAGATATTATCTGGTCGTAATCCGGGCTTCATAGCGTGAACTTGGTGAGAATTTGATTGTATCTTTCCTGAAAGGTAAAGGTTATCTGTATGTAATGCATGATATGTATCAAGTAATGATGTTCTCAAAATAAATGAGATTGTGTTGTATGATGCATATGCATATGCCATGATGTATGGATATGCAATGTTTTTTATGATAATCTCTAGTTTGGGAAAATAAATCTCGGGTTGCTGCTGGAGAGTGCAAGAAGTTGAATTCTTTGTTTCCGCTGGGGATAGTGAATGAAGGTGATTGTGAGCATAATTCCGCAGGAGAGAATAACTCTGCTGGGGAATAAATTGACGAGAAAATGACTCTGTGGGGAAGAGATACTCTGCTAGAAGCTCTATTGATTTGGAGAAACAACCTTGGATGGGGATGAATTATCATTGCTGGCGATGATGCACTCTGTTGGGAATTGAATTTTTGTTTGTGAAAGGGATGAACTCCGCTGGGGATGTTTTTCCAGTGGTGACTTCACTGGGGATAATCTTTAGACTCTACTGGGGACAATCCTCCAGACTCTACTAGGGATAATTCTCCAAACTCCACTGGGGATAATTTTCCAAACTCCACTGGGGATAATTTTCTAGTGCTGATGATAGATAAACTCTGCTTGGGGAGAATCTTGTCGACTCATTCGCGGTTGCGAGCCTCAGCTGGGGAGAGTGGTGTTCTGTTAGGGACCACTAATATCACTGTCTTTTCTTACTCGGCGGGGAGTGAATGTACCTTCAATCGTTTTCTCCAACTAGGTATGTCCCTATACCTGGTAGACATAACAACTGTATGGTTTGGACATTTCTTATTTTCCCCTGTTCCTGATATTACGAGTAATCGTCTTTTGTTTCGCATGTAAATATTTATGAGCGACAATTATTGTCAAATGCATATATCAAAAATGAACATTGGATGTTCTTGCAAAACAAAACAGAAAAAAAAACAATTTGAAATTTCTTTGTGAAAATGCATTGTATTGATTTTGAAGTCGGCCTGTAAATAGGCGTTTTTTTGTACAAGAGGCCGACGTCCTGGTAAGAGAATGTCGCCGAACAATAGAACTTATACAATTTGTGTAAAACAAAGAAAAATAGCTATGTGAATAATCCCACTGGGTTCCAACTCTGCTATTGCCTTTATGTCTTCGAGCATCTCATCACTTTGCTACTTAGTTGAAGGTAGATCAGATTGATTAGTGTCGTCCGAGCTTGATAGTTGATACTGAAGTCTGATTGCAAGATGATCCAATGAGACATAGTGTTATGCTTTAATCCCTAATTTTTTCCTGGACCGCCCTTTCGGGTTTTCAGTCCACCGGGATACCCTTTTTTTGCCCAAGTCGCCTTTTCAGGTTTTCGACTTATCGGGTGTATAGATTTTTTCATTTTCATCCCTTATTTTTGCCCGAACCCTTTTGGTTCGTCGAGAAGCCCTTATTTTTTCCTAGGCCAGTCAACCTAGCGGGTCTTTGATTATGCGTAGTATTTTTTTCACTATGTCTGTATTGACAGGGTGAGGAAGGTCGTCACCATCCATGGTGGTTAGAATCATAGCTCCTCCTGAGAAAATGTTCTTAACCACAAATGGCCCTTCATACGTAGGGGTCCATTTGCCCCTGGGATCACCTTGTGGCAGTATGATGCGCTTGATTACTAGATCCCCCACTCGATACTCTTGTCGTCTGACTTTCTTGTTAAATGCCTTGATCATTCGCTTTTGATACGTCTGACCATGACAAATAGCAGTAAGTCTCTTTTCATTGATTAAGTTCAGCTGATCAAGTCGGGTCTGGATTCAGTTGTCCTCGCTCAAACCTGCACCCTTCATAATCCGAAGAGAGGGTATCTGGACCTCAATGGGTAAGACTGCCTCCATGCCATATACCAAATAGTAGGGTGTTGCCCCTGTTGAAGTTCGTACTGAAGTTCGGTACCCATGAAGAGCAAATGGTAACATCTCGTACTAATCTATGTAGGTCACCGTCATCTTCTGCACAATCTTCTTGATATTCTTATTAGCCACTTCAACAGCCCCATTCATCTTCGGCCGGTAAAGAGAAGAGTTGTGATGTTGTATCTTGAACTGCTTGCAGAGCTCAGTGATCATCGTATTGTTTAGATTTGTACTGTTGTCCGTAATGATCCTCTTTGGTACACCGTATCGACATATCAGATTATGCCGAATAAACCGTGCCACGACGTTCTTGCTCACTGTATCAAAGGAAGCTGCCTCAACCCACTTCGTAAAGTAATCAATAGCTATCAGAATGAAATGATGCCCGTTAGACGCAGTAGGTCTGATCTCACCAATCATATCGATACCCCATATTGCAAAAGGCCAAGGTGCCGTCAAAACATTCAGAGGAACTAGAGGTATGTGCACCTTATCAGCATAGACTTGGAACTTATGACAGGTTTCAGAATGCTGATAACAGTCGGCTTCCATGGTAGACCAATAATATCCTTCCTCTAGGATTTTCTTTTCCATGGTATATCCACTTGAATGAGTTCCGGAAGTACCTTCATGTAACTCTACCGTAATTCTTTCTGCCTCGTTCTTATTCACACATCGCAGTAAGGTTGAATCATGGTTACGTTTGTAAAGAATCCCATTGCTGATGAAGAACTTCGCATCGAACCTCCTCAGAAACTTCTTGTCATTAACAGATGCACCCTCGGGGTACTCTTGAGCCCCAAGGTACCTTTTTACTTCGTGAAACCAGGGTTTATTTGTCACCTCTTCAGTCTCAATGTCACAGCAATGTGCGGGTTTGTCCAACCTTTCAATGGTAATATGGGGAGCTTCATTGTCCCATCTTATCTTGAACATAGAAGACATAGTAGCTAGCGCGTCCGCTAACTGATTCTCCTCCCTGGGGAAATGTTCAAAGGTTATATCCTCGAAGTGCGGAAGCAACATCAATACATACCCTTTGTAAGGAATAAGATTTGGGTGCTTCGTATCCCACTCGCCTTTGATCTGATTGATCACGAGAGAGGAATCTCCGAACATACTCAGGAACTTAATCCTTAGGTCAATAGTTGCTCGAAGGTCCATGATGCACGCTTCATACTCCGCCATGTTATTGGTGAAGTTAAAACATAATCAGGCGGTGAACGGAGTATGACAACCTTCAGGAGATATGATTACGGAGCCAACGCCATTACCCAAAGCGTTCAAAGCTCCATCAAAACATATAGACCATCGGGATCCTTCCTCAGGTCCTTCATTCGGTCCAGGTGTTTCACAGTCAGTCACCAACGTGATGTTCTCATCTGGAAACTCGAAGTTCATAGACTGGTAATCATCCATGGCCTGATGCGCCAAATGATCTGCCAACACACTTCCCTTGATTTCCTTTTGGGTTGTGTATTGGATGTCATACTCAGTCAAGATCATCTGCCATCTTGCTATTCTTCCGGACAAGGCAGGCTTTTCGAAGATATACTTGATTGGATCCATCTTTGATATCAATATAGTAGTGTGAGTCAGCATATACTGTCTCAGCCGGTGAGCAGCCCATGCCAAAGCACAGCAAGTTTTCTCAAGCAGTGAGTATCGGGTCTCACAGTCGGTAAACTTTTTTCTAAGGTAGTAAATAACATGCTCTTTTCGGCCAGACTCGTCATGCTTCCCCAGCACACACCCCATCAAATTATCGAGTACTATCAAGTATAAGATCAGAGGTCTCCCTTTAACTGGAGGCATCAAAATAGGTGGCTCTTGGAGATATTCCTTGATCTTTTCAAAAGTGGCCTGACATTCATCATTCCATCTTACCAGTTGATCTTTCTTCAGCAGCTTGAAGATTGGCTCACAAGTAGCAGTCATGTGCGAAATGAATCGGGCAATGTAATTCAGACGTCCCAGAAAGCCTCTGACTTCTTTTTCTGTTCGGGGAGCTGGCATTTCCTGTATAGCCTTCACCTTTGCAGGATCCAATTGAATACCTTTATCACTAATGATGAAACCCAGCAATTTACCAGACCTCACCCCAAAGGTGCACTTGTTTGGGTTCAACCTTAGCTTATACATCTTCAGCCTGTCAAATAGCTTCTGGAGATGGTCAAGGTGTTCCTCTTCAGTCTGGGATCTTGCAATCATGTCGTCAACGTATACCTCAATCTCATGGTGAATCATGTCATGGAATAAAGCGACCATGGCACGCTGATACGTTTCCCCAGCATTCTTCAATCTGAACGGCCTGACCTTATAGAAAAAGGTACCCCATTGCGTAATGAACGTTGTCTTTTCCATATCCTCGGGAGCCATCTTAATCTGATTGTATCCAGAAAAACCATCCATAAAAGAGAAGATCTTATGCTGTGAGGTGTTGTCGACCAGAACATCGATGTGAGGCAGAGGGAAATCATCTTTGGGGCTTGCGTTGTTCAGATCCCTATAGTCAACACACATTCGAACCTTACCATCTTTCTTCGGCACTGGAACCACGTTGACAACCCACTGCGGGTAAGAAGTAACTTCTAGAAAACCGGCATCAAATTGTTTTATAACCTCTGCTTTGATTTTCTCAGACATCTCTGGGCGCATTCGGCGAACCTTCTGCTTCACTAGAGGACAATCTTCTTTAGTTGGCAAGCGGTGAACAATAATATCGGTATCCAACCCAGGCATATCTTCATAAGACCAGGTATCCATCCCTAATATTCATACATCTAACAGTTAAATATTTTACGGAATTTAAAGTGCGGAAATTAAACTATGCTATTACAAGGCTTCAGGTATTTACATAGCCAAAAACAAACCCTTTAAAAAATAAAGCGATAAATGAAAAGATAAAAGTCCTAATTAAGCTATTACAACTTGTAGGAAGTTACATCAATATGGTAAAAATAATAATAAAGTGTGCGATGAAATTAAGATCGACAAGAAATTAGGGTTTTGACCCTTTTAACCTAATTAAAAGAAAAAAATGTTTTTGTTGTTTTTAATTATTTTTTAAGAAAAGAATTAGGTTTTAAAATTAAATACACAATTAATTAGTTAATTAAATTAATTAATGAATATAAATAAATGGCCTATTTTTTATGTTTTTGGTTATTTTTAAGAAGAGAAAATATAATTAAGTTAGAGATAAAACCTAATTGTTCTAATTGTTTTTAAATTTATTTACAAAAAGAATTAAAGTTATCTAAAATTAACAATCTAATTAAATTAATTTAATTTTTGTATAAAAAATAAATATCCTAAATTTAATTGGATGAAAAATATTTGTGATTTTTTGATAAAAAGAAAATAATTAATTTGTTAGTAAAATAAATAAATAAATTAAATAAAACAAAAGTAAAAAAGAAAAGATAAAGAGATGGGGCCTGGAAACAGCAATTTGGGGGGTGAGAAGCAATTTTCTTGCCCAAGACCATGAAGTTCACGCTTGACTTTTTGAGATCCCATGTCATGCGTTTGACTAGGCGTTTGGTGCTCCCTCATGGATGGCCCTTGGATCTGGCCATCTGGCCACTTGGCATACTGGATGATGAGGCCACATGGTGCACCTTGGACTTGTAAGCGCGTTGGATCCTGAAAAGGAAAATAATATGAAGAATGGGGGGACCTGGGATTTGAACCCAGGTCCTGAAGCACTAATCACACACTCCACTACCAACTACGCCACTTGTTTTGTTTGTACATAAAATAAACAAATAATGATTATATACAAAAAAAAAAAGTTAGTGGAGAACAATGAAAATGCAGACCAGAAGTTTGAATGGACCAACAGAAGGGTGCCAACTAGTCATCTTCAACCTTGTTCCGTTGGTAAAAGTCCCTGACTTTTACCTACAGACGTTCGTCCATAGCTACAGGTCCTGTAAATCTTAAAACTCAATACAAGCGTGATAAATAAAAACGAAGTCCATGGATAGCTTCGTTTGTCCTTGCTGAATTCAATGGTGGCCCTTTCATGGCCCAATTTTGCCTGTAAACAAAAATCCCAAATCGAAGCTACAAACCCTAATAATGGTGAAATCCAGTATAGTTCATGAAAACGAAATTAAATGTTACAGAAAGCTTGCATATGTTCTAAGGATCAAGAATCTATGATTATTTCATGCTAGGGATGCCAAGATTATGAAATTCGAATTCAAGAAAGAAGCCATGTCGTGACAGACTTACAGCGAGATATAGGGCCTGAAAGTGCTTGTTCTGGATTAGTTCTGCTTGCTGGTGATCCCAAGAAGCGATTGGGATGGTCAAAGGATCTTGAAATTAGTTCAAAGTATCAATTCGTGTTTGCACTTTTCTTGTTTTTTTTCAAGTTTGATTCTGATTGTTGCGCCTCTCTCTCGCCTTGATTTAGGTCTGTACATCATCCTTATGTATTGAGGAATGAATTAGGGTTGAAAACCTGGCCTCAATCTTCCTCCATCAATGTCTTTGATCTTGATTTGATTCACTTTAAACTCATTCCAAAAATAGCCTAAAACCAATCTTTTTGTGCACTCCAAGCCTTTACACGAATTTGATCTCATGCTAGCTGGAATTTAAGACCTGAAATATGTATCAAATCTTGAGATTTCAATATTTTGGATTTTCTATGATTTGTTTTGATTTAAAATGATTTAATTCAAATAAAAATCAAAATAAATAATAAAAACAAGATAATGAAAAGTGTAAAAGGCTAGGGCTCTTGGACCATGTTGCCAACTTAAAACAAGTGAAAAAGATTGGGCCCATTTGGCAAAAATTGCATTTTTAGGCATAGTTGACTTTTGACAATTTTCCAAAAAGGTCAACTTCATTATATCATAACTTCCTCAATTTTGAATCGTTGAAAGTGTTATTGGACTCTTTAGAAACCTTGAGATGTTCTCTAAGCAACCCTTTTTGTCTCATCTCAATTTGATATTCCATGCTCATGTATGAAGCTTTGACAAAAAAGGTGTTTTTGTTGACTTTTCAAAATGACCTATAATGTCCAAATTCATAACTTCTTGTGAATGCATATTTTGAACTTGGGATATGAATATGGATTGTAGATCATTACATCCTCTTAAAAATGAGATTTGTATGGGTCATTTTCTCATAAATTATGATAAAGTTATGCTTGGTCAAAGTTGAGTTGACTTTTCCTACAAAACCCTAATTTAGCAACTTTGGTTCTTGATGAATTGTGAATAATCCTTGATGAATCATGATCAAACCATGATCAAATGATGAAATATACTTCAAAATGAGGATGTTGACCAAAAATATTGAAGTTTGACTGTATGTAGGCCACAGTTGACTTCTGCCCTAGCACAGTCGATTTTCAGGCCTTTGAGCAATTGATTGAGCAAATTTTCTCTGTAGGACTTGAAACTTGACATGGATGATCTTGAGAACATATTAGGACATTGGTGAGAATTTGGGATCCCTTGGAATCAAGTATCTTGATGCAACATGAAACCCTAATTTGAGATAGACTGCCTTAGGAGAGAGCTTGTCTGGTCAACCCTTGGACTTCCTTGAGCAACTTGGGGATCTTTCTTGAAATTTTTTGAGAAATATGGGAGGGAAAATTTTGGGGTACAAAAAAGTATTATCGTGCAAAACAAGTGCACCAACCAAAACTTGAAGTTTTCAGAAATCCAAAGTAAATAATATTGTTGTGGAACCACAAATTCAAACCAGAAATAAACTAGAACGAAACGGTCAACCAGAATACATCGTTTGAGAAATAAACTCAAGAGGGAAAACCAAATTCATCCAAACCAGGAGTTGTACAGGAAGGCTAAAGCAAAAATATTCCACTAGGGACAACTCAGTGGGAAAATTGAAAGAATATATGCTTTATGCTTAAGGCCAACACTCTATTAAAGAGAGGACAATGTAACTATGCAAAACAGGATGATATTAACATAAATATTAACAAATGTCAATGAACAATGATTTTCAAATTTTAGCTATGCATGATGTATGTATGAATGAATGAGTGTTATCATGCGTATGCTGACAAAACAGATATACAACATTAGGAATAACCAGGAAAAACCACCCCGGGCACTAACAACATTGGGCTAAACTTCACCCAAGATGATCATTCCAAGAAAAAGTAAATGCCAACTGAGGAAACAAAACCTACTGGCTGCTTTAGATTTACTGGGGAGCAGAATAATCCGGAAGTAAGCAAAACGAAGTGACAGAATAGTACAAATACAGGGATAGAATATCCTTCTTCAGGCTTCACCGGGGAAACA
Organism: Vicia faba; assembly: GCA_948472305.1. NCBI lineage: Eukaryota > Viridiplantae > Streptophyta > Magnoliopsida > Fabales > Fabaceae > Vicia > Vicia faba. The sequence goes on from OX451739.1 coordinate 618,804,280, forward strand.
AGTGTTTTTAAAAGTAACATTCCTACTGAAGATTGCAAAACCAGTCTCAAGTAAAGCAAACTGACACCAAAACATCAAAACATTCACTGGGGGAATTCAGGCCTACTTTATTGGGGAGGTTAACACCACATCCACAAAGGGAAAACCACAATACGTCCTTCACTTAGAGAAACCAGGGACCTGCGTTCTTTAAGAATGGTTATGATACCAACTTCTCTGGAAAAAAGAACTTCTATTAGGCCAAATGAAAACTTCACTGGAGAAAATGCGGATTGAAACTTCACATTATGAAAACTCAGAAAAGAGGAGAAATGAATCCAAACTTGACCGAGGATACCAGAATCATAAACCCAATACAGCGAAAACATCCCGAGTAAACCTTCCCAAGGGGAACAAAAACTTCTCAAAACAACTGGAGTTTGTCCATTCCTAGGATCACCATTTTTGTTGTTGTTGTTTCATCATAAATCTCAAAGTAAAAGAAGAATGTAAAATCTTTTTTTTGAAAATTCAATTTTGTATTTAATCTTTTTTGCTTTGAAAGTTATTATCAATAATAAATGGAGTCTTTGCAAGCTAAATAAAATAAGAAATACAAGAATTGTGTAAAAGCTCAAATTTCATTAATAGAATGGTAGTCTGCAAATGGCGAGACTCCATAGATGATTACAAAGTTTGAAAAATGGTAATATATAATGGAAAAGATACATTGAGATACAATTGCCACTATCCCCTCTAACAACTTTTGAAATCTTGAGCAGCAGCTTCTATTGAAGTATGGTGAGGATCCGTGAAGATTGTTGCTTCAACGATCAAGTCTTGTTTGACGTAGTTACTTACCAAGAAAGTCCCTACCTTTTTCCTAACCCGCCCTTGCGGGTTTTCAACTTAGCGGGAAATTTATTCTATTTAGGTCTCTAATTTTTTCCTAGACCGCCCTTTCGGGTTTTCAGCCTACCGAGACGCTCCTTTTTTTCCTAAGCCGCCCTTTCGAGTTTTTAACTTAGCGATATGTTCTTTTATTTCTTTAGGCGAAGTATTTCTTGACTGCGTCAGCATTCATGGGACATGGGAACTCCTCGCCATCCATAGTTTCAAGAATTAATGCACCGCCAGAGACGGCTTTCTTCACAACATATGGGCCTTCAAAATTGGGAGTCCACTTGCCCCTATAATCAGTGTTGAAAGACATGATCTTCCTGAGCACGAGGTCGCCTTCTCTGAATTCATGAGGTTTGACCTTTTTATCAAATGCTTTCTTCATTCTTTTCTGATATTATTGTCCATGACATAAAGTTGTCATCCTCTTATCCTCAATCAAATTCAATTGGTCAAACCTATTCTGGACCCATTCAGCCTCTGTCAATTTGATTTCCATTATCACACGCAAAGAGAGAATCTCAACCTCGACAGGGAGTACATCTTCCATTCCATACACCAGGAAGAACGGGGTTTCTCCTGTTGAAGTGCAGACAGGTGTTCGATATCCATGTAGAGCAAAAGGGGGCATTTCATGCCAATCCTTATAAGTGACAACCATTTTCTGGATAATTCTCTTGATATTCTTATTAGCAGCTTCGACAGCCCCATTCATCTTTGGCCTGTATGGAGATGAATTGTGATGGACAATCTTGAATTCTTCACACAGTTTTGTCATCATCTTGTTGTTCAAATTCGAGCCATTATCAGTGATGATTCTGCTCGACACACCATATCGACATATAAGGTTATTCTTAATGAAGCGCACAACCACCTGCTTAGTAACATTGGCATATGAAGCAGCCTCCTCCCACTTGGTGAAGTAATCAATTGCTACCAAGATAAAATGGTGTTCGTTCAAAGCTTTGGGTTCTATCATCCCAATCATGTCAATACCCCATATAGAGAAAGGCCACGGGGAGGAAATCACATTGAGAAGTGTCGGAGGCACATGGACCTTGTCTGCATAAATCTGGCATTTATGGCACTTCTTTGAAAATTTATAATAGTCGGACTCCATTTTCAGCCAATAGTAACCTGCCCTTAGCATCTTTTTAGCCATCGAAAATCCATTGGCATGAGTGCCAAATGAACCTTCATGAATCTCATGCATCAACATGTCTGCTTTGTGTCTATCCATGCATCTGAGCAAGACCATGTCATGATTTCTCTTATACAACACATTTTCACTGAGGAAGAAACTGCCTTCCAATCTTCTCAATGTCTTTCTATCTTTCTTCGACGCACCAATCGGGTATTCCTGAGTCTGAAGAAAATGCTTGATATCATAATACCAAGGTTTTTCATCTGCTAACTCCTCTGCTGTAAACACATGAGCGGGCTTATCCAGTCTTCGGACCGTAATTCGGGGTATATCATTCCAAGTATTCACTTGGTACATAGAAGCCAGAGTTTCCAGAGCATCCGCCATTTGATTTTCATCTCTAGGAATGTGATGAAATTCAACTTTATTGAAGAAGGGTAATAATCTTCTAGCATAATCTTTGTAAGGGATCAAGCCGGGGTGACGAGTATCCCATTCTCCTTTAATCTGATTTATTACCAAAGCTGAATCACCATACACATCTAGAATTTTAATTCTGAGACCAGTAGCTTCTTCGAGACCCATGATGCAAGCCTCGTATTTGGCCATATTATTAGTACAATCAAATGTTAACCTTGCAGTAAAAGGAATGTTCAATCCACGAGGAGTGACAATCACAACACCAATTCCTTTACCATAAGCATTCACAGCTCCATCAAATTTTAAACTCCAACGAGATTCATAGTAAGGACCTTCCTCAGGAAATGGTTCATCACAATCTTTCACTTTCAGGAACATCACATCCTCATCGGGGAATTCATATTCTACAGACTGGTGATCCTCCACTGGTTAGTGAGCAAGATAATCTGCCAACACACTGCTTTTAATAGCTTTTTGAGTGCGGTATTCGATATCATATTTAGATAACAACATCTTCCAGCAGGAAATTCTCCCAGTAAGAGCAGGCTTTTCAAAATGTACTTGATTGGATCCATTTTGGAGATCAACCAAGTAGTGTGATTCAACATATACTGCCACAAACTCTTTGCCGCCCACGCCAGAGCACAACATGTTTTTTCCAGCATGGAATACCACGACTCACAATCAGTGAATTTTTTACTAAGATAATAAATGGCGAACTCCTTCTTCCCTGTTTCATCCCGTTGTCCCAGAATACATCCCATGGATTTATCTAACACTGTCAGATACATAATCAACGGTCTTCCTTCTACAGGAGGGAGCAAGATAGGAGGTTCAAGCAAATATTCTTTAATACTTTCAAATGCCCTTTGGCAATCATCTGTCCACACACAACCTTGATCTTTCTTTAACAACTTAAAGATCGGCTCACATGTTTCAGTCATATGGGAGATGAATCTGGAAATATAATTCAAACGCCCGGGGAAACCTTTGACTTGCTTTTCAGTTCTTGGTGCTGGCATCTCTTGAATCTCCTTGACTTTATTAGGGTCAACTTTAATTCCTTTCTGGATAACAATGAAACCCAACAATTTCCCCGATCGGACACCGAAGGTACACTTATTTGGATTCAAGCGGAGATGATACTTCCTCAAACGCTGAAACAACTTCGACAAATCTTCTACATGCCCTTCTCCAGTCTGGGATTTTGCAAACATATCATCAACATATACTTCAATTTCCTTGTTCATCAGATCATGGAATAGGGTTGTCATAGCCCTATGGTACGTTGCACCAGTGTTCTTCAACCCGGAGGGCATCACTTTGTAACTCAATGTTCCCCAGGGTGTGATAAACGTTGTTTTTTCCATGTCCTCTGGCCATTCTTATTTGATTATAATCGGAAAATCCGTCCATGAACAAGAAAACTTTGAATTTTGTTGTGTTGTCCACTAAAATATCAATGTGTGGCAATAGAAAATCGTCTTTTGGACTAGCTTTATTTAGATCTCTGTAATATACGCACATGCGGACTTTTACATCTTTTGTTGGTACTGGGACAATATTGGCAATCCATTGAGGATACACTGACGTCACAAGAAAACCAGCATTAATCTGCTTTAGAACCTCCTCTTTGATTTTTACTACCATATCTGGGTGAGTTCTTCTCAACTTTTGTTTAATTGGCGGACACTCTGGCTTCAACGGCAAACGGTGCTCTACAATATATGTATCTAGACCAGGCATATCTTGATAAGACCAAGAAAAAATATCCACATACTCTTTCAACAGCTCAATCAACATGCTCTTCACATCAGGATGCAACAATGCTCCAATCTTGACTTCCTTCAGATCTTATTCTGAACCCAAATTGATCACTTCCAATGGCTCTTTATATGGCTGAATGGTATTTTACTCGTGCTCAAGCAACCGTGAGACCTCTTCTAGAATCTCATCATAATCTTCTTCTCCAGCCCCATACACAGGGCATTCAAAGTTGGGAGAGGGTGCAGGGTCATTGTATTCAACGGGTTTTTTAATTAATCTACACATATGATTTGTGATTGCATTTAGAAACTGACACATATAACAAGTGATCATGCAGATTCAATTTCAGTTATTATTTATTTTGAAAGGTTTTTTCTGATTACCATTTTCCAAGAAAAAGCAGAAAATAAAGACATAATTTGGGAAACAGAGACAACTTTTATTATTGATTTTAAAAGTCACAGCAAACAGATAAGCCCTACAACATTAATACTTCCACCTTGGGCAGAGTGAAAGCTTTTTCAAAAAGATTAACAAATCAAATTAATTTGAATCATGTATGCAAGAGGGAACATCAATGGTGATCCAGTTCTGAACCCTAACTCCGTGCTCACATAATTCGGCATTTCCTGCTCTGCTTCATCTTCCACAATGGCGTTAATCCTGGAAATAGTAGGATGAAGATAACCCCCGCAGCAGACTTCGGCTTCGTGCCCTTACCTTTGTCATTCTTCGAAGAGAACCCCAAGCCAGTTTTGTTCTTGTTCACAGGTGGATCCACAATTCGTCCCCAAACTTCATTATGACCATTACGCATAACCTGTTGCACGTCCTTCAACGAAACCATGGGATTCTCATTTACTCTTATGTTGTTAATGGATAAGGCTTGGAACTGGGTTCCAACATCAGCTTCATCCGCCTTTATAATGCTGAAAGAGGACAAATGAGATATCAACAATGCCTGCTCCCCATTTATGATCACTACTTTCCCTTCATGTAAAAACTTCAGCTTCTGGTGTAAAGTTGAAGTGACAAACCCTGCCTCATGTATCCACGGTCGTCCTAGCAAACAGCTATAAGCAGGAACAATGTCCATGACCTGGAAAGTTATCTGAAACAAATGTGGTCCTATATGAATAGGCAAGTCCACTTCACCAATAACATATTTCCTTGACCCATCAAACGCTTTCACAATGATGCCACTAGAGCGCATAGGCGTTCCTTGATATTTCAACTTCATAAGCGTACTCCTCAGTATAACATTCAACACAGATCCATTGTCAATCAGCACATTGGATAGTGAATTATTCTTGCAGTTCATAGAGATGTGAAGGGCCATGTTGTGATTCCTTCCTTCATCTGGTAATTCATCATCGCAGAAACTCAAGTTATTACATGAAGTAATGTTTCCTATTACGCTGCTGAATTGGTCTATTGGCATATCACTCTCCACAAAAGCTTGGTCTAGTACCCTCATCAAGGATTCTCTGTGAACAGAGGAGTTCATAAATAAAGCTAAGATAGATATTTTTGAAGGAGTCTGCAGTAGATGATCTACAATTCTGTAGTCGCTCATCTTAATTATCTTCAAAATATCATCCACTTCTTTCTCTAACGTATATCCACTAGTCTCACCCGTAGCCTTCTTAGGTTCATCATTCTCAGCAATTTTCTTTCCAGCACCAACCTCTCTTCGAACAATTGGTGCAAACACATGACCGTTGCGGGTCACCCTACTATTTTCAGCTATATTTCCAACATTAGGAATTGGCTGGATGGTAAATTCCACTCCATCCTCTAAGATTGTAGCGTTGTATTTGTTAGGCACAACCTTATCTGACTTTTAGGGGATAGGACCCGGCAAACTAATCACCAATGGGGTAACAGTTGGCTTGCTATGATACTCAACTTCAAAATGGGCAGGTGCACCAAAACAAGGCACGATGACGTTTACCCCTTCTTCAACACAATCAGTCATTAATAAGTCATTTCTGGAAAACAAATCTTCGTCTGAAAAGAAATAATCATCTGCGGAGGCATACTCTTCATCTGACTCTTCTTCAGTCAAACAAACCTCAACCATATCAACTTCATGGTAATCATCCCTCTGACTTGTGACCTTGATAGTTCCATTGTCTAACAACAACTGAACAACCTTCTTCACGATTGAACATCCTCGGGGATCACGACAGCAAACTCAGCAAGATCCATATTGGTGTTCCACCTGACTAGCCGTATGGCAGAAGGTAGCATGCAACTGCATGAGGTCCTCATTCATATACTCTACATCAAAAATTCTGAATTCTCCAAGACATCCAGAAACCATATTCATTTCCTCTTCATACTCTTCCCCAAGCCTGATTATACAGATTAGGCCCTCATCCATCATCTCCTGTAAATCAGCCTTTATCTTATCGCAACCCTGTATGTTTGTACTGCAAATAGCACAACCGGCATGGTCATGCGTATAGTAGCTAAATTCACAGAGGTCTGCATGCATTTTCACCAAATCTCCTCTAACCAGATTAATATCAAAAATCCGAAAGTCGCCTGGACAACCGGCTACCATATTCACAGTATTTACTCCCCCATGCTTGGGTAGAGGGTTATCTTTCACATTAGGTCCCACGTCCTTGAAAGATAGAACACCATACTTCACCAATTTCTATACCTCAGTCTTTAAAGGATAACAATTCTCAACATTATGCCCTGGTGCTCCCTGATGAAAAGCACATGTTTGGTCTGCCTTGTAGTACCAAGGCAATGGTGATGGTACGGCGGGAGGTGGTCGGGTCTGAACCAACTTCTTCTGAATCAATGTCGGTAGTAACTCTAAAGAGCTCATGGGAATAGGGTCGTAACTCTCCCTTCTTTTATTATAACCTTGATTTCCCTGCTGGGACGGTCTCTGATAAGCAACGGTATTTGGAGCGGCATTCATAATGGGAGTAACTGAGGCGACTCGCTGATGATGCTGATAATTCCTTCTAGGAGTGTTTACCCTCCTCTCTTGTATAACAACATTTGCATATCCTTCTTTCTTCTTGGTAAACCCATAAGATGGCTTCTTCGCACCTCCAGATCCTTCACTCTTCGTTAAACGGCCTTCTCTTACAGCCTCTTCTAAGCGGATACCTATTCCTACAATTTCAGTAAACTCACATGGCACACTTGCTACCATCCTCTCGTAGTAGAAAGCACCCAGCATCTTCAAGAAAATCTTAGTCATCTCCTTATCTTCCATTAGAGGAATCACCTGGGCGGCTACCTCACGTCATCTCTGCGCATATTCTTTGAATGATTCCCTGTCTTTCTGAACCATGGACCTGAGTTGATCAGGGTCAGGTGCCATGTCCATGTTGTACTTGTATTATTTGATGAATGCTTCTCCCAAATCATTAAAAGTATGGGTATTAGTGTAACAGCCCGAGCCTTCAGCGTTCCCGACACTATTACCTCACGATCTTCTCTACCCCCCTCACTAGTAGAGTTTTTGGCTTTCGTGGGAATCGAACCCTGTACCCTGGGGTTCAAGTACATGCTCAATGCATTCCCACTACCAATTGATCTAATAGCTCAATTGGTAGTGAGAATGCATTGAGCATGTACTTGAACCCCAGGGTACATGGTTCGATTCCCACGAAAGGCAAAAAATCTACTAGTGAGGGGGGTAGAGAAGATCGTGAGGTAATAAGTGTCGGGAACACTGAAGGCTTGGGCTATTATAATTGGCGTTGTCCAAACTCATATACCACTTCAACACAGCACCGGTTAAACTATCCTGAAAAAAGTTAATCAGCAGACGCTGATCATCAGTATGGGTAGATATTCTCCTTACGTACATCACCAGATGAGCACGAGGGCAAGTGTTGCCCTTATACTTCTCAAACTCCGGGACTTTAAACTTAGCAGGTATCTTAACATTCGGGACCAAGCATAACTCATTCACATTCTGTCCAAATAGCTCTTTTCCCCTGAGGGCCTTCATCTCTCTTTGCATCTTGTCAAACTGCTCTTGAAAATCATCCATTCTGTCATAAAGACCCAAGTCTTCACTCGGTGAAGGGAAAGGACGACACACATCATCATTAACAAACGGAACCATATTCACCGAAGGAGGTGCAGCAGGAACATGTACCACACGAGGTGCAGGAGTAACAATAGTATGATTAACTGGAGTATCTTGAGGACCAAGATTGAAACCTTCAGGTGAAAAATTCTCTGGCATTCCCCATGGATAACCTTGGGACATGCGATTCTTAACAACAGTTGGAGTAACAGATACAGGAACAGTCAGAGCTTCAGTAGTTGCCCTTGTTGGTTGAGGTTGAACACTCGATGGCTGATTTTGAGCAGCCACCAGAGCTTCCATCAGAGTAGTCAGATTGGCCATGCCGGCCTTCAAAGCAGAAACCCCCTCACACAGCTCGCGATTCTCTTGTTCTAAGTTGTCCATCTTCTTAATGAAATTAGCACGAGTGTTGTAGTTATGAGTCAACTTGCTGAACGAAGTAAAGAAGCTTGGTAAGACACCTGGATATGCATAACAAATGCAAGAAAAATGTGCAATATGATGCATGATATGTAATGCACATGGTTATTTTTACTTTGTTATTTAATATTTCAAGGGATTTATAGATTTATAGACACATTACAAATATCATAGTAATAACACGTTTGAAATACTGAAAATTTTATTATAATATCTTCAAAGTGGATTACATGTTTCAATGATCCCAAGTACAAGATGAAAATAAAATATAAAACCCTGAGAAATAGAACTGATGGAGATCACTCTATACGCTGGCGCTTCCCCGTGAGCCTGGAAATCTGAGCCTTCAACCTCTGGTTTTCTTCCGCATGTCTGATGGCAACCTCCTTCCAATCATCTGAATCAGGAAGTGAGTAATCAGCACCTGGTTGAGGCTTAGGAGAAAATAAATCCCCTTCCCTCTCCATAGACTCTACTGCTCAACTCTCAAGGATCTCAATCAAGTCTTCTTTCTCCTTCAAGTCTGCTTTATAGGAACTCTCTAAAGTTTGGAACTTATTCTTCCAAACATCCTTTTCCTGTTGCATCCTAACCAAAGCAAGTTACAACTCTTCTAGATCATCTAATAAGGGAGGAGTGGTCTTCATAAATAGATCAGGCATGGGTGTCTCCCGGGTATACAGCATCTTTAACTGAATAACTCTCGATCGGACCCACTGAAGATATGACTCCAAAGAAACAACACCCCTAGGTCCCAAATCCTTCGTACTCTTCTTATGAATGTGACCCCAAGCCTTCGCAATATGCTCCCTATCTTCCCTATTGTCTTCTCCTTCCTTCAGAAAGAAACTACTCAAATGAATACTATTCAGTTTATCCCTCATCGGATAACCAAGCTGTCTCCATGCAAGAACAGGGTTATATTTAATTCCTCCCTTTGTACCAATAAGAGGTACATTGGGGAAACTACCACAACTGTCAATAATCCATATATCCTGGTAAGCTTGATGATACCAATCAATATCCGAGTGAGTAAGTGCCATGATCTTAGGAGCCCAACGGGGTTCCTTCTTGACATCCCAAAAAGCATCAGAGTGAAGCATATGAGAGATAAACCACCGGTACAACAGAGGCGTGCAACAGATAATCATCCCCCCATGATAAGAATACCGAAGATGAATAGAGTAATAAGCATCACCCAACAATGTAGGAACTGGGTTTCCAATCATGAAGATCCTGATAGCACTAATGTCAACAAACTTGTCCACATTAGGAAATAAAAATAACCCGTAAGCAAGTAGAGCAAAGATGGCCTCAAAAGAAACTTTACTCTTCATTTTGGCAAAGTAACGAGCTTTTTCCAATAAGAACTGAGCTGGTAATCCTCTAATTCCTCCTTTAGTAGTCATAAGGGCTTCCACCTTAGATTTACCCAAATGAATCAAAGCAACAATCTCATATGGTTTTGGCTCACCCTTCAAACCAGTAAAAGGAACACGATCAGTAACAGGTAAATCCAATAGATAAGAATACTCCTCTAGTATGGGAATCAACTGATAGTCGGTAAAAGTAAAGCAATGATACATTGGATCATAGAACTGGACCAAGGTCAAGAGAATAACCTCCTTCATCTTCAGCTTCATGAGAGGAATACTGGATCCATACTTCTTCCGAAAGTCTGCAGAGCACTCGATCTCGGGAATTAGACTGATCAACTCATCTATCTTGGGATCCTTGAAACTGTATTTCCCAGTCTTTCTCTTTCCTGAATCCATGGTTAGAAAGTACCTGAGATATTCACAAATGGTCAACCTTTAAATCCCTTGAAATATGGTTTCTTCAAAAGATGCTTATGAGTGCATGGATGCATGATGCAACAATCACACACAAGATCACACATATAGGGTTCATAGGTTCAACTTTATGAGCATGAGGTCGAAGGTACTACCCATAAGGTGTCGGTCTAAAAGTTATCACCTGCCGAACAAGGTTCTAGAGGTTCCCAGAGTCTACATCCTTCCTTCAAATATTACCAACTTCCCGATTAACTCGGTAATTAGTAATATTCTTAAGAAATACTCATCCGAGCATAGTATCGCGTGACAACTATTTTCGGATTACTCTGTCATAGCTTCCGCACTACACCTAAAAGGCCAAGATGGGTTTGGTATTTTACGGTCCTCAGTTTCAGCAGGCTCCCAGGTCGAAAGCAGTACGTCTTCTCAATTACTCGGTAAACGACACTACAATCAAAGGGGCCTCCACTTAGTGGGGGATCTCATGCCTCCTTTTTTGGGATTACTCCCTCAAAGTTAACATGACTATATCGCCCTTCCTATCTTAAAGTTTGCCTAAAGCCGGGTATAGGACTTACGAGTAATCACCAAGCACCCTGAAAACCAGGAAAATCCAGACAAACATATATACAACATATAACACAAAAAACAGTAATAACACATATACAGATATAAACAAAGATAGGCTTAACCCACTTAGGGATGGACCATCAAGAGGTCAATATGTCCCCAGTGAAGTCGCCATTTTTCTGTAGCGGTAGAAATGTTTAAGACTAAGCCATTGGGTTGACTAGACTTTATACAAATCAAAATCAAAATCGCCCCCGCGCTTTATTGTTTCCAAAGGAATGGGAAAAGGGTGAATAACCCAAAAAGAAGGGGAAAGATTCAAGGTAAGGGGGTTGGTTATGCAAAGGGAAGCTATTATCACCCTAAACATCTACGGTACTCCACAGGAACCTCTTTGTGAAATCTGTATATTTTGGCTATGAAAAATGTTGTATAAAAATGTATGGTGGAGGTGAGAAAAGAAATATATTTATTTTATAATTTTTGTACCCGCCGCGGTTGTTAACCTTTAGTGCCTACGTACCACCTTTTCATGCAATAGGGGATCAGGGTACACGTAGTTCCTCTTTTAAAAATTTAAAACACAAATGTGTTGGTTAATTTTATGAGATAAAACATCATCGTCATTGTCTGTGTGGAAAACATACCTACTACCCACAATCATGAGAAAGGAGAATTTGCGTCATCTCAAAGTGGAGGATATGGCCTGGATCTTAAAATCAATAATGCCTCACTCAACACCCAAGTGGAAAATATCTCTCTTCACTACATATTGTAGAAGTATAGTTGTTTGCATCACTACAAGGATTGACAAGAGTTCAATATTTTGAGAAAAGTTTAAAGATAAAAGTCAAAGTGGAAAAATGGTTTGAAATGATATTGATTGACTTTTAGTCTTCTCACAAAAAATGTCAAGGTTTTATTAAGTTGATTGGAGTTTATTTATGAAAATGTTTTGAAAATGCATGGACATAAGTCCAATTTTATTATGAAAGTGATTCAAGTTTAAAAACAAGAAGAGTTTTCAAAAGGAGGAAGAAGATTTTTGAAATTAAAGAAGATAGGAGGAGAAGAAGGGACTATCCTAAAGCATAAGGTAAAAGCTAGGGATAAGAACCATCTAACCAACAAGAAGCCAATACTTGACATTATGAGCCAAGATATAATTCCCATTCCTTGGATTGAAACCAATCAAGCAAAAAAATACTAGACCTCTTGAGAGAAACAAACTTCAAGTGTATTAAGTCTTCACAAAACTTGGGCAGAGTAACGGCTGTATAGGGGTGAATTCCAGATTACAAACAAAGGGTGTAATCACAAAAACCCGCACACAAAAACAAACAAGCAACCCAATATCTTAAGGTAAACCTCAAGAACTCCAGACAAAATAATAAGATAGGATCACAAGGTCTCAAAGATAGGCCAAGGTTTCTAATCCTAAATCCAAGAAAAAAAAGTCCCATGCTCCATAATGCCAAGGATAGTAACCAAATAGTCCAAGTACCATTAAATATTTTTATGGTTTATGTTGATTATTAAGTATCTTAAAAAAAAACTCAAGTGAGCAAAGTAAAAATGACAAGAAAGTAAATGCCCAACTGAGCAAAGATAAAAATGGCATGAAATGTAAATGCTAAAAGTAAATGGTACATAAAGCATAAAAAATAAAATAAAAGCATAAAGTAAAAGAAGTAAATAATTAGTGGTTAGTTGGATGACCATCTTGAAGCTTGCATTTGGAACTTATTAGAGGATTGGTAGAACCAAAGACTCCACACAACAAGTTGCATTTGCTTTTTGTCAATTATATCATCCATTCAGAATTCTCACAGGTGTCATTTAATGATCAATGATTTTTAAGTGATCCGTGTTGACCAAAAGTGTTGTAGATCCATTAGAGGATTGGAAGAACCAAAGCCTCCACACAATGAATCTCAAGGTTATTGGATCAAAGAGATCAAATTAACATGCTTGGGCTTGCAAACATAAGTTTGGGCCACGAATGATCATTTATTCGAATCGGGACAAAATTTAGCGCTATGTTAAGCAATCGTAAGTGGACTTATATAGAAGTCGAACCTATTTTGAGGTCGGTTAATAGCAATCTATGCACCATTTGTTCTGAGATATGATATAGAGATCATGCTCCAACAACATTTAGTGCAATAAGAAGGAGATGAGATGAGGAGGGATGGGAGAGAATATACAAACCACTTTTGAATTAAATTTAATCAAACTATTATTAAAATCATTCATCCATTTTTGTGGAGTTAAACTCGAAACAATGGATCCAATGATTTTAATAAAGTTCATGATCCAAAATTTAACCCAAGATTAGCCAGAAAATAGTCACAAAATAATATTACATTTTAATATATACAAAAGGGTTTAAAAATAATGTTTAAAAATAGAAAATAAAGAGAAAAATATCAACTATGTTCAAATTAATCAAGAAATAAAAATTAAGACCATAGAAAAATAAAAAAAAAAGCTCAAATAATTTTACAAATTTTTTGGTAATTTTTAAAAGTCATAAACTATTTTTAAAATTAAAAGAAATGGGTAAAATAAACCAAAAATGATTTTAAAAAAATAGTAAAGTCAGAAACAAAAATAAAATAAAGTCACCAATATTTGTCACAATATTATTGGATCACTCCATATTTTTTTCAGAATTTAAAAATGTATAATAGTATTTTTAAACACTTAATACAATTCATATAAAGTGTAAATTTATAAAAAATACCAAAACATAAAATTAAATTGTGAAAAAATTAAAATCAGAAAGAGAATAATCAAAATATTTTTTCATAATTGTTTCAAATTTTTTGGACTTAAAATGAATTTTCTATGATTTTTTGAAATTTAAAACAATTAAAATATAAAAATCAGAAAATAAAATAAAAGCAAAAATATGTGGACCATTGGATGAGAGTCAAAACGCGTTAGTAATCAAATCCAAGGGATCTGGAGCGCTGTGCATATCATGGTCATTAGTGAATAAAGTACATAATCAAATATAAATCAGATTTTCAAAAATAACAAGTGGCGTGCCATCATTGGTTGGAAGATGACACGTAGGTCATCTTCAACCTCCAACCAACGTGATTTTCACATCTCTCAAACTATAAAATGAGAAGCTCATACCTATGTTGTTTGCTTCATCTCTTCAAGACGAAGACAACCACACCCTCGCTCCAAATTTATATAAACTGTAGCTCAAGCAATTTGGAAGGAAAGTTTTGAAAAGGGATTTTAAATTTCATGGTCAAAACATGCTTCCAGTAAAAGGTAAGTGTTGTGACTAGAACCAGGGCAATGAGAGAAACACAATGATATCAGAGTTTTGAAGAATTGATGAAGGAATCTACCTATTGAAGTTGAGTTGCAGAGCTCTGAAACTGGACTTCTATGGAGCAGTATAGGGAACGATTCTTGAATGTAATTATGTGGTTAGCTTCAGGGAAGATCAAGGAAGGTGAATTGATGGAAAATTGGATTGAAAAAGGCTTGAGAAGGATTTTTAAGTTACTAAATTCTGAGTTGTGGAACAAGTTTGGCAGGGTGATTCTGGCTATCCAAGCTTGAGAAAATGAATGGGGAATGACCCTCTATTTATAGGGAATCAAATGGAATGTTCAAGCGTGTGAAATGATGAAGTTTGGAGGGAAATCGTGTGAAGTTGCAAACAAGAAAAGTGTGACTTCAAACTTGATCAAAACTCACCCAAAACGCGCGTTTTGTTGTGCTAATCCATTCTGGAAGTTCACTAAACATGTTTAGAGGCAAAATTGTGTGGAAAACTTGTGATTAGAAGCCAAAACAAAGATTTCAAAATCTGACTTGTGAGGAAACATCAGTTCCAAGTTACCAATTTCAAAATCATGGCATTCTCAACTCAAGGGGTCTTAGGAATGATTCTTGATGCTTTATAAAGATGAGGTTACAAGCTTTGCAATGGAAAAAGAATGGAATCAAGTGGATGCTTGAGCTGAAAGTTGTGTTGAGTCAAAGTTGGAGAAAAAGATTTGACTTTCCATACTTAGAAATATTTCAAGTTCTTCTTCAAAAATGACCTATAATGTCTTGTATCCAAACATGGCCTTCCTCTTTGAATTTGTTCTTGAACAAAGAATATGGAATGAAGTAGATCTCTTAAATGACATTTTGAAACTTGAACCATTCAAAGTCTCCAAAAATTGAGAGAGTTATGAATTGTTGAAGTTGGCAAAAAATCATGAAATGACTTATAATGTCTTGCATCCTTAAGGCAACTTCCATCCATTTTCTCACTTTGCACATAAAATAAGGCATAACGTACACACCTTCAAGATCATTATGAAAAAATAATAGGCTCAAGGTGATAAAAATTGACCATGTTATGATCATTTGAATTCACACATGGAAAATTGGGGATTCATCTAGAGAACTTGTAATCTTTCTTTCTCATTAAGTATCTTCCTCATGGCAACTCCTTTAAACTTTTGAAGTTATTTTTTGATGAACCTTTGAAGAGAAAGATTTCTTTGGAATCACTCAAAAATACCAAGAGATGAGCAAGATATATTCCTTTGAAGTTCAAAACCCTAGCTCCTTAGATCAAGAGAATGCTTTGAGGAACTTTGACAATTTTGAACAAACTTCTTGTACCAACACACATGATTTGTAAATAGAAGTTGTTAAGGATGATAATGAGAATTCATATCCACCAAAACCACTTCTATATCTTGCATATTGAGAGAAATATGCACTTGTAACTAAATGGAATAAAATCTTGTCCAACCATGACAACTTCTCCAATCAATCCCTTGTGCTTTTCAACCAAATTTGATAACCTTGAAATGTGATGAACCAAAACAACCTTGCCATGCCAATTATTCCAAAACCAATCCAAAGGTGAGGTTTGAACTTCTCAAGCTTTATTGACTAGGGAATGGAAATAAACTCATGAACCCATGGGGTAACTTGTTAAATCCCATTGCCTTTACCTACATGGATAACAAGCAAGACAAACCAACATTGCATTTTATTTAGTTAAAATAGGAAATCAAGACAAAAACAATATTCATGATCACAAAAGAAAATAAGTCAAGGTGCTTGGTGATTCCTCAAAAGGGCAAAGCCAAATATAGGGAGGGGAACCAAGAATCCTAGTGTGATCTTGTTGTGAATGAATCAACATGGTATGATGAAGGGATCTTAAGGGCAAAAATTGGGGTACAACACAGTTAAATCGACACTAAGATTTTTCTGATTTCTATTCCAGTTGAAGACCATTCAAGACCTTGCTCTGGTTCAGTTAAATCACCAATAAGATTTTTCTGATTTCTATTCCAGTTAAAGTAATTTAAGACCTTTCTCTGGTTCAGTTAAATCGTCCCTAAGATTTTTTTGATTCTTATCCATTTAAAGAAAATGCAAAGCCTGGAGTCCGACCAGATAGCTGTTAATTTCATGTTCCCCCAGTAAGTCACTATGAAGCCTGGAATACGACCAGATAGCAGTCAACCTTATTATCCTTAGCAAGTCGCTGTGAAGCCTGGATCCTGACCAGATAGAAGTTCACTTCCATCTCTCCAGTCAAGAGATGACTCCCCAGTAGACTAATGTATAACTGAAGCTCTTAAACTCTATTTCCCAAAACAGAGACCAACATTCCTCAGCGGAGTCCTCCTCAACAACAGGAATAGGAATCCCCACAAAATAATGTCTCATGAAATCAACATTGTTCTCTAGATGGCATCTTTAAGCCCATCCTCGACGACTCTCCATCATATTCTCTGGATGGCATATTTAAGCTCATCTCTGACGATTTTCTGTCATCTTTTCCAAATGGCATCTATAAGCCCATTCCGGATATTATCCACCAACAATATCATTTTATACGAGTGCAAATTTCTGGGCACTCTAGTGTTCAATCATCTTCCACCTTCAGATCACGAAAGGCAGGCCAGTCAATCTACATCCTCGGGTTTAAGAAGATTTAACAGGGGTAGATGTTGTACCCCAAAATTTTCCCTCTCATTTTACTCAACACATATCCATTGAGACCCCCAACTTGCCCTAGGATGACTAAGAATTGACCAGACAAATTCTCCTCCTAAGGCCATAAACCTCTAATTAGGATTTCAGTTTTCATAAAGATGTGTTAGCTCTAAGGGTCTAAAATGTTTTCCATGGCCCTAATATTTCCTCGGGGTCATCCATGCCAAATTTCATGCCTTGCACAACAAGTTTGCTCATTTAACTGCTCAAATGCCTGAAAATCAATTGTACTAGGTCAAAAGTAAATTGTGGCCTATATACAGTCAACCTCGAGATTTTTGGTCAACATTAACACTTTGAAGTAATATCCATCACTTGATCAAGGGTTGATCATGATTCCTCAAGAAATTCTCCTAACTCATCAAGAGTAGAAAATGGAAAATTAGGGTTTCTATAGGAAAAGTCAACCAAACTTTGACCATGCATAACTTTCTCATACTTTATCAGTAATTTTTCCACCAAGGCTCATTTTTAAGATAATCCAATTCCCTACAACTTCTCTCCATTTCTCAAGTTTAAGAAATTCCCCCATTTAAAAGATACAAGCTTAGACATTATAGGTCCTTTCAAAAAGTCAACAAAACACATTTTGGGTCAAAGCTCCTTACATGAACATGGAAGGTCCAATTGAAATGAAACCAAATGGGTTGTTTAGAGGACATCTTAAGCTCTCTAAAAAGTCTAAGAATTCCCTCTTAGGGTTAAAAATGAGAGAGATATGCATTGCTAAATTTGACCAATTTTTGGGAAAGTGCATGAAGCCAATATTGGTGAAACTTTATTTTTTTTCCAAATGGGCCCATCTTTTCATGCTTGAAACTTGTTCCTAACCTGGTCCAAGACCTATAGGCTTACCTATGCATTATTATATTATTTATGCTATTTATTTTGATATTTTATTCATTAAAATGCAAAATTAAATAAGTAAATAATAGAAATAATGGAAGATTTGATTTGGAAACTTTTTCTCATCAAATAATGGGCAAAATGTGCTGGAATATCAAAGACATCTCGTGGAGAAAGGGGAAGCTTGGATTTGTTCCAAAAAAGAAAAAAAATATCATAATTAGAAAGGAAATATTTCTCATCAAAGCATGGATATTCATCCACATTTGTTGACCTAATAGTGTCTCATATATATGCACAACAATTCCAGACCTAATACACATGGGCAGCTAGCCTCAAAATAGAACCGTAAATTTAAAAAAATATTCAAAGAAGTGCAACCTTGAGTCGCTCGATCCAGCCAATTCTAATCACTTCTAGCTATCCATTCACGTTCCTGAAGCTCTCAACAAGCCAACCCATCCATCCTTGAAGGCCAAATCACCCCAGAACCAGCAAATCAGAATACCTCATCGTGGGTAATTTTCTTGATTTCATATTGATAATTTTATGATGCATTAATCCCTTTCATGGCTTGATTCGTATTCAGGATGTCATTTAGGGCATGACCAACGTGAAGCATGAGTGATTCAATGTGAATCATGGATTTTGCCATGTTTAGGGGAAAATCTATATCGTGTCTTGAACAAGGTGATACAAGCATGATCTAGGAAAATTACGACTGGATTTGAACATAGGAGCAATTTTCGCATGGGATAGGCTTTTGATTTGGGGTTTAAGCTTCCAAAATCCACATATCACGTTTTTGTGTTCCCGGAGAAGATGACCGGAGATCCACTCTGGCATCGTTGACATGTTTGACTCTGTTTGGAGCATGTGTGTCATTTTGTTGTGATTTGATTGGCTCCTTTGTATTGTTGACGCACACGTTTTTTTGTTGACTAGGATTAGCACTGAGTTACTATTATAATATTATTGTGTCATTATAATCATGAATAAATTGGCAGCGCATGTGGTAAAGACACAGGGTGTGTGAGAGGAAGGATCTGGGTTCGATCCCAAAATCCTATATTTTGCATTTTCTAACAAATTTGTTTCAGATCCAACGCATTTCCATCCCACGCGTATACCTTGCACCCTCAGATCCATCCATAAGATCTTCATTGTTCCAGATTCAGTGCTTCTGGGTTGCTTCCCCATGGCGGACCTTCCAGATGCAGCACTACCAGATCCAACGCAAGGGTAATGGGCCAACAGATCTGGGCCTAGCAAATTCCAGGCACTTACCCCCCCAATTGGCTTCTTACTCCAGGCCCATTTCTCTATTTTTTTTTAAATTTACTTTATTTTTCTTATTTAATTAGTTTATGTTTTTTTTAATTCATTTTTTCAAAATCATAAAATTAACAAAAAATCACAAAAAAAAATAGATTTAGGTTTATTTAATTAAAATTAACTCTTGCAAATTAATTTAATTTAATTGATTTTAACTTGTTTTCTTTAATTTAAAATTAATTAGAAATTAGGTTAAATTTCAAATTTTTTTCATATAAAATACCAAAATATTTTTATTAAGCAGATAGATTTTTAGGGTTTCAAACTTATTCCCATCTTAATTTTTGCGCGTTGTTATTTTTCGTACGATTATTTTCTCGATTATGTAACTGCTTCCCGGTTTGTAATAGCCTAATTAGGATTTTTACTTTCCGTACTTTACATTTCAGTCAGATATAATTGTAATTGCCCCGAAGCCTTGTAATAGTTGTAGGTTTCACTTTCCGCATTATATTGTATGCCTGTATATAAACTGCTAGTAACTAGGCGTGTATAGCAAGAACTAACCAATCAATCTTAGATCACTAACACCAAGATAAAAATACCTGAAAAAAGCACACTATTGCATACTTTCACCCCTAGGGTATCTCCCACTTTGGTTGCCTTCAGAAATGGTCATGTCCCTCAAACATAGGGATACCCTTAGCAAAGAACCTTAATTTAAAGTCATCATAAAGATCATAGTCCCTCAATGTCCCTCGAGTTGCCTACGAGAAATGATCTTGTCCCCCGATGTTGCCTACAAATATATGATGATAGTCCCTTTGAACTGCTAAGGTATCTCTACATGTTGCCTTCAATAATCGTAAATGTCCCTTTGATAGTCCCTCAAACATCCAACGATAGGGCTACCTACTCACTAATAATAGGATAGCACTATCTAAAGGGAAGGAGGAAAAGAACACCTTTTACAAGAAGGTAGATAGTTGTTAAGTACATGCTCAAAACCAATTCCTTTTTACACCACACTTTCAAAATTCTTTTCAAAAATGCTTTATCACACTCTTGAGGACTGATACAAGAGTTACCATAAAGCAAATAAAACTTTTCAAAACACACAAACACGAAAGCAATTTTCAAAAATGAGCAAGTACCTAAGAGCCTGTGGAAAACCATGGATGGAAAGGGTACTAACACATTCCCTTTCCATAATCTACCCCGTTACTCAGAAAATCTCAAAAAAGGTCTTTTTATGTTCTTTTCACCCTTTTCTTTGTTGGATAAAAGAAAATTCAGTGGTGACTCTTGCTTACCGCAACATTTGCGAATAAAAAACGCAAACCAGTATTAACAATCGGTTCTGCCACCGTATTATAGGGTGGTAACTAGGAGCAGAAGTATTTGGATTTCACATAGGAGCCTTTAATGTAATCAACTCTGCATTCAATATGTGTTGTAATGCTTGAGCTAGTGACATGTTGATTCTGGTGAATTGTCTCTTAGGCGTGACCTCTTTATGCTGATTCCCCTGTTGGTTTCGTTGCATAGGCATAATATTAGAGACCAGTATTGCCCCCACAAATTGATTATGGTCGTCTGCCTTATTACGACCCTTCTGGCCATACACAGCATTGGCTTCCCTCTTTCCAACAAATGGCTTCTTCTCAACATTAAAACATGCATCCATCGGGATCTACCCACTCTTGATACCACTTTTGATTCTTTCTCTAGTCAGAAACATCTCTGTTAACCCATATGAGGAACTCCCAATCAGCAGATTAAAGAATGGGCCTGTCAGAGTTCCCATGAACATATCTACCATTTCTTGATCATTCAGAGGAGGTTGTACCCTTCCAACTAGATCCCTCCATTTCTAGGCATATTCTTTGAAGCCTTCTCTAGAACCCATAGACATGCTTTGAAGTTGCATACGAGTTGGAGCGAGGTCAGCATTGTATTGGCACTGCTTGTAGAAAGCAGCAGCCAAGTCTTCCCATGTATGACTGTCTGTTCTTTATAGCTGATAGAACCATTCCAGTTGCGTGCCTGTTAAACTTTCTCGGAAGAAATGGACCCATAACTTCCGATCAGCAGTGTGAGGCTGGATCTTCCTAACATAGGACCTTAAGTGCAACTTAGGGAAAGAGACACTGTTATACTTAACGAATGTGGGAACCTTGAATTTTGGTGGGATGATCACGCCAGAAACTAGCCTTAATTCTTCAAAGTCCAAGCCAGGTATCTGCTGAACCTCCATAGCATTGAGACGATCCTCCAGCTGTTTGTATTTATCATCAGCAGGAGGATATTGCTCTTACGAATAATCATCTTTGTCTTCATCAGTCCCTGGGTTTTTATCTTCTTCATGATTATCCCCTTTATTTGATGGAGTTGAAAGATCCATAGCTCCTTTAACCGATCCTCTGAGTCTTCTTCCCATATTCAGGATGTCAGTCGGTTTCTTTGCCTTATTCTTCTTCTCTTTGACGATCAGAGCTTTCAGGTCTTCTTGCCCCTGGGTCAGAGCCAGGAACATTTGTTGGAACTGAGTGTTTTGAGATTGAAGGTCTTTGATTGTTTGTTCAAGAGCCATTTCTTTTGCCGAAATAAACAGCGGGGAAGATGAGAACCCTGCTTTGAAACCTATTTATGCAATTACATGTATGATATGCGTATGCAATGTTTTCAAGGACTCGCAGGGTAAACAAGAAGATCCCAAAAGTTGAAACTTGCAGTTTGATTGAAGAAATTTGTATTTGTTATACCCCAAAATTTGCCCTCTCATTTTACTCGATACATGCCCATTGAGATCCTCAACTTGCTTAAGGATGCACAAGAGTTGACCAGACAAACTCTCTCCTAAGGCAGTGTGTCTCAAATTAGGGTTTCCATTTTCATCAAGATAGGTGAACTCCAAAGACCTAATATGCTCTCCATAGTCCTAATATGTTCTCAAGACCCTCCATGTCAAATTTCAAGCATTGCACAAGAAGTTTGCTCAGTCAACTGCTCAAATGCTTGAGAATCGACTGTATTAGGTCAAAAGTCAACGGTGGCCCACATACGGTCAAACTTCAAGATTTTTGGTCAACATAAACATTTTGAAGTTATATACATCATTGTTTCAAGGGCTGATCATGATTCCTCAAGGAATGCCCCAAATTCATCAAAACCCAAAAGTTGCTAAATTAGGGTTTCTTAGGAAAAGTTAACCAAACTTTAACCAAGCATAACTTCCTCATATTTTATCATAAATTTTCTATCCAAGGCTCATTTTTAAGAGGATGTAACTCCCTACAATTAATATTCATCCCACAAGTCCAAAATATGCACTCATAAAAAGATATGAATTTCTACATTATAGGTCCTTTTGAAAAGTCAACAAGAAACACCTTTTGGTTCAAAGCTTCTTACATGAACATGGAAGACCCAATTGAAATGAGACCAAAAGGGTTGCTTAGGGGACATCCTAAGATTTCTAAAAAGTCCAAGAACACCTCTCTAGGTTTAAAATTGGAAGATATATGCCTTGTCAAAGTTGACCTTTTTTGCAAAATTGCCAAAAGTCAAATATGCTAAAAAATGCATTTTTTTACCAAATGGGCCTAGCATTTCATGATTGCACCTCACTTATAACATGCTCCACGACCCAATTACTTATCCACATGTTATTTTCTTCATTTTCCAATTTATTTTTATTTTTTATTAATTAAAAATTGAATTAAATCAAATAATTGGTAAATAAAATCAAAGATCTATTTTGATATGATTTTTTGACAGGATTGCAGTAAAAATATGCTGAAATATCAAGGCTAAATCGAATCAGGGCTGATTGGTACAAGAAAGGGATAATTTTGCTCAATATAGCAAGTTTGCATATGGCATGGAAATCAAATCAAATCTTCCATAATTGCAAAGATACATATGGTTTTTAGAACCCTAATTCGTTCTAGCATATATAATGAACAAGAACCAAGCATAAAACAAGGGCTAACAGTCATGAAAGAGGAAGAAAAAAACTCCAAATTTTCAAAGAAAAGTGGTGAATTAGTTTCAATCATACATGCCATCTCAAGCCATCTTAGCGTTGCCAATCGACTGCTGGACGTCTCAGGAACATGTTCCAATCACTAGCAAGCCTCCCCACACCCTGAAACACTTTGTATGAGCATCACGGTTTTCCCTATTTTTTTGAATTCGATTATCATGATTTATGCAATATAAATACATTTTGATTATGTATTTCAGTTTGTTATCATGTTTACAATGTATTGGCATGCTTTGATTGAAGTTTGAGTACAGATATGGGCATTTGCCATTCCTAGGGTTTCAAGCTCCATTATAGGGTTTCCTAATTCAAGCGAAATTAGGCCAAGAACAGGGTGCTGGGATGATCGTGGCATCAAGACCAATTGATCCCTGGTCTTTAAATTCATTTATCATGTGTATTTTTTGATGTTTGAAGCACACATGTTTTAGTTACAGACATGGTCTGTAGGTATAGGTTACATACCTAAGACGACGGGCTGGAGGTAGAAAAAGGTGATTTGTCACCACCTCATTGGATTATTCAAGTCAGCACGCACGATTCTGTTTTCCCACTAATCCACTTGTTTTTTTTATATTATATTTTGTTTTCATTATTTGTACAACAAAGCATGATGGCCCAGTGGTGAAGCGAGTTGGTGGGGAGTATGAGGACCTGAGTTCGATCCTAGGTCCCAGCAACATTTATTTTCTTATTTTCTATTTGCAAATCATATGCAATTCTCATCCAAAGGCCTACCATGCACGTCCAGTAGCCAACCAATGGATCCATCATTCAGCCAAATGTACGCTCAACAATGAAGGACCATGGTGCACGTCCAAGTCAACGTCACACATAATCCAGCACTGACTGGGCTTCAGCACTAATGGGCTAGGATGTTTTCCAGTAATGTACCCCCAACCTTATTATTCAGCACAGGCCCAATTCTTTCTTTTTTCAATTTTTTTAATTTCTTTATTTATTTCATTAATCATTTTCTTTTTTAATTAACACAAAACTATTTTTTTAAATTAAAAAACCATAAAAAAACACAAAAATCATTTTTCTCATAAAATATTTATTTCTTTAATTAAATTAATTTAATTAGAAAATTAGGTTAATTTAATTTCTTTTTTTGTAATTAAAACAATTAGAAATTAGGGTTTAATTAATTTGCAATTAAATTGTTTTCTCAAATAAAAATGCACAAAAACATTTTTCTCTCAATTAGGTTTTTTAGGTTTTAATCGTCCTCGCATTTAATTCGCCGCGTGCATGTTAATTATTTTTCATTATTTATGTAATTGCTGATGGTTTGTAATCGCTTTAAATTAGGGATTTTATTTACTGTTTAAATCCCCAATTTTTGGTTATGTAATTAATCCACCTCCCCGAAGCCTTGTAATAGCTAGGTTTTATTTTTCCGTACTTTAAATTCCCGCAATCTTTAACTGTCTGATGCATGGCTAATAGGATTGTATGGAAAGAATCCTTGAAATTAAAACGGTAGATCACCTAATGTGCAAAGACTAAATTAATTGAAAAAATTCACATGCACATATTCACTCCTAGGGTTTGCCTCACTTCGGTTTCCTTCGGTAAAATAGTCATTTAAGCATAGGAGATTTTAGTGGTTGCCCTCCTGTCTAAAATATCAAATATCCTATTTGAATGTTGCCTCGGAAATGTTGCCTCCGAAATGTTGCCTCGTAAAGATCTTAAGACTTTAGGGTTACTACTAAGGTTCCCTATGCATTGCTTTGGTGACTGTACTTGTCCCTTGCGAATGTCTCTTACAAGCTCCAACGACGGGGCTACCTACTCCTTAATAGTAGGATAACGCTGTCTAAAGGAAACGAGAACGAACAATCTTTTTTCGAGTAGGTGGAATCTTAAGTACTTGCTCAAATAAAACTTTTCCCATAAACACCTTTTAAAACTATTTTCAAAAACAACTACGTCATTCTTGAGGACTGATACAAGGGTTATCACGAAGTAAAACATTTTCAAAAACAAGCACACACAAGAAATTTAAAAAAGATGAGAAAGTACCTAAGAGCCCATGGAAAATCATGGATAGAAAGGGTGCTAACACCTTCCCTTTCTATAATCTACCCCCCGTACTCAGAAATCTCGAAAAAAGATTTTTTTCTGTTCTTTTTTCTTTTCCATGATTGGATGAAATAAAAGTCGTTGACAACTCTTGCTTACCGCGACATTTTGCAAACAAAAAACGCAAAATGCAAACCAGTATTAACAGTCGATTCTGCCACCGTATCACAGTATTGTTGAACATCCTCTCTATGAGAATCAATTCACATTGTCAAGTGGGTCATAGCCTCTTACTCAAGTTGTCGCTTTGGTCTTTTGACGGTGTTGGATAGAGGAAAATAAACCCCATTTCCTCTTGCTAGACGTCTGATTCATCATAACCTGCATCATAAACCCTTGAGATCCTTGAAATGGTTAAGGAAATGTTGTGGCATGATGTTATGATGTGTATGCTATGCGCTAAGAAAAAGTGTAAGGTGATGAAGACAAGTGAGTCTAAGAAGTCCAGGTTACAGGATAATGACTATAAATAAATCCTGCAACGAGATCATGTTGTTAGTAAAAACCCTACAAGTAGCTCTAGTTGAAAGCAAACAAATCACACAAGCAACCTTAGGTTTAGGCTTGCATGGGGTTTAAAGTAAGTACCCTCTTGAAGTTTCAGTTGGCTCAACATGTCCTATTAATAGTAACCGGGTTCTAAGGAGTCTTAATATCGTTGACCTTCCCATCAGGAATTGTTTCAACTCACGCCCTGAAGTATTGCAGCCAAAAAATCCTGAAAGTCTAGTCTCAATGAGTGTAGCATCGAGTATCAACCAATCTTCGCTCAGAACCAAAGCCGGTTATCTCACTACTTCCTAATGGCTAGGATGAGTCGATTAAAGATTCTAAAGGTTAGTTAGTTCTTAGTGACACTATGAGGAAGCATAATGTTATCCTTGACTTACTCAAGGAAAATTAGTATAATCCAGAGTATCGCGCTAACGTAGCCACCACTTCGTCCGTATCGGTCTACATCGTACAACCTCTATGATTTATTGCTACTTACCTAATAAGGTTCCCCAGATCTGACTGTAGGATCTTTACAAGAATACCCCAACAAACCCTTAAAGATAAAGCAAGCAAACACACAATAAAGCATTTAAAATGGTGAACTAAAACTCTAAGGTCACCCCACTTTTTTATTCCCCAGCAGAGTCGCCAGTTCTGTGATACGGTGGCATTACCGACTGTTATACTAGTTTGCGTTTTATATTCACAAATGTGCGGTAAGCAAGATTCGCCACCGACTTTTCTTTTATCCAACAAAGGAAAGGGTGAAAAGAACAGAAAAGACCTTTTTCGAGAGTTTTTTGAGTAAGGGAGGTAGATTATGGAAAGGGAAGGTGTTAGCACCCTTTCCATCTGTAGTTTTCTACAGGCTCTTATAGGTTTGCTCATTTTAAAATACCTTTGTGCTTTATGCGTTTGAAAATGTTTGGAAAATGTCTTAGTGCGGCGATTTGCTTTGCGTTTAACTCTTGTATCAGTCCTCAAGAGTGTTAACAAAGCAAATGTTTTTGAAAATTATTTTTGAAAAGTAGTATTTGTGTAAGTGCAAAAAGTGTTTTTGAGCAAAATTCTAACAGCTATCTACTTTTATACTTGAAAATGGTCGTTCTTTTCCTCCTATCCTTTAGACAGTGCTATCCTACTATTAATGATTATGTAGCCCTATTGTTAGATGTTTGAGGGACATCGAAGGGACGTTTACAGTCACGAAGTCAACTGGTGGAGACACTTTAGAAATTTTCTTTAGGGACTAGATCATTTACCGAAAAGGCAACTATAAGTTCATCGAGGGACTATGATCTTTTGACTTATGGGTCTTTGCTAAAGCGTTCCTGCCTCATGACTATCTTAAAGGCAACCAAAGTGGGGTACCATAGAGGTGTAGATGTTAAATGTGTGTTGTGTTCAATTATTTATGTCTTGTGTTAAGTTTGCTAGCATTTTGTTATTAGTCTTGTCATACATGCCTAGTTACTAGCAGTTAATATATATACAGGAAAATGTAAAGTGCGAAAAATAAACCCTACGCTATTATGGCTTTTGGGAGAAGAAAATAAATAAGGAAAGCGGTAAAACATCCTAATTTAATCTATTACATACTGTCAGCAGATACAATAATGTAAAAATACGAAAAATAAATAACGCGTGAAAGATTGAAAGTTGTCTTAAAAAAACTAATAAGAAAAATCTTTTTTTGTTGTTTTTTATTTAAGAAAAATAGTCAATTATCCTAAAGTCTATATAGTAAAATTAAATTAAGAAAAATAAATTTTTTTATTTTTTATTTTTTTCTTTATTTATTATGAAAAGAAAATAATTAGTCATAAATTCTAATTCATTTTTATTTAAGAAAAAGGTTAAAGTTTCAATTAATTAATTAACTAAAAGACTTAATTATTTAATTAAGAAAATTAAACCTAACCCTTTTTAATGAGATTTTTATTTTATATTTGGTTTATTAAACAACTGAAAGCAATAATAAAAACAAATATAAGAAATAATACAAAAAAAGAAAAATTCCAAATGGGCTTAGGCATGCAAAAGAGAAAAGGGGAAATGAGTCTTCGATTCAAGAGGGAATGATGTGCTTTCGAATTAAGGGGGAATGATGTAATTTCGATTCACCCCTTCTTGGGCCTCTTTCGATTAGGCTAGGAAGCTGGCGTGAGCAGCCTTCGATTGGACCCTCCTGGCCTCCTTCGATTGGGCTGGGAAGTTGGCGTGAGCAGCCTTCGATTGGACTCTCCTGACCTTCTTCGATTGTGATGGGAAGCAGTACGAAGATCCTTCGTTTGGACTCTTTTCTTCCTAGTTCATTTGTACTGTGAAGGGACGTGGACCTGCAAAACAATCATGAAGGTACCTCTTTCGTTTGGGGCAGTCAGGCAATGAGGGACGAAGCCTAAGGTTTCGTTTCACCCTAGTCTTTTTCTTTTTGTTTGAGTCTGTACAAGAGTTAGTTCTAACATGTATATTTAGACAAGAAAAAACATGCAATCGAAAAGGACATAAATAAAAGGTAAATAGGTATTATTTACATGTCATACTAAAAGGAAAGGTGCAAGGTCAGGGGGACTTACCTTGCTAGAAAATTGAACTTGTGTGGGGACTAGAGTTGTTGGATCCTCTTGGATTATTTTTTGATAACTGTAGTGGGTTTATGGGCAGCGTATCTCCAATATGTATATGCGTGTCCTTTTAGGCTTGCAAGCATGCTTCTTATATAGAGTAGGAGGGAGGGGACAAGAAGACAAAAGTTTAACTGCCATAAACAAACGTTTTCAAGGCCATGAATGAAGTTTTGTAATTGTGGCCAAAAACATGGGATCTTGTCCTCTTTTGAAATTTGAATAAATATGGACAATTTTGGATCTCGAATACCCCCAGTCTCTATCCTTCGATTGGACCTCCCATGCACCCTTAGAATGGGCCTTTTTATGTAGCCTTTGACTGGGCTCAAGTTGCCTCTTTCAACTGGGTCTTTAGATGGTCCTTCACATGGCCATTTTGAATGGACTCTCTATGCATGCTTTGGACCTCTTTGAATGCCTTCAATCCTTGCCCTTCGGTTGGACCTCTTCCATGCTTCTTCGAATGGCTTTGATTCAGCTTCTTCAAATGGCCAGCAATATGCATCCTTCGAATGGACATTTGGAATGTCATAGTGTAGAAATTGGAGTATCAAAACTTAGCATGAGGGAAGTTCCTGCCTTGTAAAGACAAGCATGTAGCATGTGTTTTCCTTGTAGGTATGAAGAAAATTACTGCCTTATGCAGGCAGGCATGCAGACCATTTGTCCAAATAGGGCCTGTGTGGAAGAAACCAAAGGCGCTTCAAACGAAGGAGGCTCAGATATGCTCCAAACGAATGAAGCCAGAGATACTTCAAACAAAGGAATCCTAAAGGAGCTCCCCTTCTTTTTGAATCTAAGGGAGCCATTTCAAAGCTCAATCGAAGAATTGCGGACCAAAGCTTGATCGAAGGGTGTTAAATTCCCAATCAAAGACTAGTGAGTCAAGCTTGTATCTAAGGATTTTAAAAGCTCATTCGAAACTTACTATTATGCTAATTGAAGGGCACTATTTAACTTCCAATCGAAGGACATTGTTGAGCTTCCAATCGAAAGACACTTTGCAAAGATTCAAAATTTTCATCTTTCTTTAAACAAGTGTTTGTAACCACCATGTAAGGGGAAAATCTTGGGAAAATATGAGAGGGAAAATTTTGGGGTACAACAGTGTGAACTGACTGAAAGTAAGGAAACCATGTGTTGATATACCTATTGTTTAGAAGGAGTAAAATTCGTGAAAATATTGTTAAATCAAGCTCTGATATTTCTACTTTTCAAGGAAGTTGTGAACTTTTTGAAAGTAAGGAAATTGTATGTTGAAAATACCTATTGTTCAGAAGTTGTGAACTTTCTGAAAATATGGTAATTAGACTTTGTTGCTTCAGAAGTTGTGAACTGTTTGGAAGCTTAACAAAGATGTCATGTTACTTATCATTCATTTTAGAAGTTACCGACTATCTGAAATAATGTCAACGCGTGCTTTGGCAATGTTTGATCCACTATCACAAGATTGTTCAGAAGTTGTTAATTGTCTGAAAGTGTTTGTACATGTTACAAGTTATCAGAGTCTGATACTTCAGAAGTTATGAACTGTTTGGAAGTATAGTAAATTTGTTGTTAATCAAGTTACTTCAAAGGCTGTGAACCGCCAGAAGACATGGTCTAGAAGACATGGTCTAAGACAGGTTCGAAAAACATGGTTTAAGACATGTTTGGAACACATGGTCTAAGACATGTTCGGAAGACATGGTCTAATACATGGTCTAAGACATGTTATGAAGACATGGTCTAAAGACATGGTCTAAAAGACATATTCTGAGACATGGTCAGAAGACATGTTCAAAAGACAAGGTCAGTCAGGAAATGGTTCAAGTGCTAAAATCTCTGATGACATGATGTTATGCGCCTTCTGGTGGAATAACTATAATTTATGGAAGAACCACATATGAGTTCTGATGTTTGATGCAAGTCATCAAGACAATGACTAAACAAGTTATATTGCCTCATAGTGTTATTATTGTACCCTAAAATTTTTCCTCTCATGTTTTTCCAAAATTTTCCTCTTGCATAGGTGGTTACAAACCTTTGCCTAAAGACAAGTAAATTTTTCAAATGATGGTTAAATGCCTTTCGGTTGGCACCTACAAAATGCCCTTCGATTGGCATCTCCAAAGTGCCCTTCGATTAGCATCTCCAAAGTGCCTTTTGATTGGCATCTCCAAAATGCCCTTCGATTGGCATCTCCAAAGTGCCCTTTGATTGGAATCTCCAAAGTGCCTTTCGATTGGAATCTCCAAAATGCCTTTCGTTGGCATCTACCTAGCTTCCTTCGATTGACATCTGCAAAAGGCCTTTCGATTGGCCTCATGACAAGCCTTTTGATGGGCATTGTGTCAAAGCCCTTCAGTTGGCATGGACAAAGTTCCTTTGATTGGCCTTTTAAAAGGTCTTTCGACTGGAACTTCAGAGGGTCCTTCGACTGGCACTTCAGAGGGTCCTTCGACTGGAACTTCAGACTTTACCTCAATCAGAACATCAAAATGAAATGACCTTCGAATGGAATTTTAGTGGAGTTTGTCTTAATTCAAGATGCTCTGATGAAGGAAGTTCTGAACACTTCGAATAAGAATTTAGACTCACCACAAGGCCAAGGGTTGGTCGAAGTTTCCTAATAGGGAATATGTTGAATAGATTCGAATTGGACTTTGAAGCTGGCAAAGAAGGCAGATTCGAAGGAATGAAATAGGCTGGCATGACTAAGCAAAGACACATATCCTAACCTGTCCAGGTTCACCCAAAGTTCAAAATGATTCTTGCCTTGTTTGCTCCCAGCCCCCACAAAGAGCTGATTCGACCAGGGTGATTCTTTTCGAATCAGGCAATTGAAGCAGATGGAGGTTTAATCGAAAGGGGCTATGCAATCGAAGTTGGAGTAATTCGAATGGGGACTTTGAGTCCATCGAAGAGAGTAAATTCGAAGGGATTTGGATCTGTAGGGGAAGGTTAGCTTTCGATTTTCATCATGTTGGAGGCCTAAATAACTCATAACAGGCTGGCAGTAACGCATGAAATAGATTGGCACTTGATTGAATCAAAGATAGCAAGTCTTTATGAAGAAATCAAATCTCTTCATCATAATGGACCAAGATTTGAGACATAAATGTTGACCTAATTTCCTTTGTCTATATAAACCTCATGATCTCACACAAAAAAAGGGACAGAGACAGGGACATACATGCGCAGTACCCACAAAAAGGGCCAGACGAAAAAGTGCAACATTTCAAGAAAATGAAAGCTGCCTCCAAACCAAGAACAAAAGTACAAAGTCATTCAAGCATTGTGCCATTCCATATCTCATGCTCTAGCCAATCCCAACCAGTTCCAGCAATCCAATTGTATTCATGGGATTCTCAGCAAGCCAATTCATCCATCTTTGAAGGGCAAACCCTCCCAGGACCAGCAAATCGAAGCAATTTAACATGGGTAACCTCTTGAATTTATTTTGACATTCCTATGATATATTAATCTTTTTCTTCTTAGTCTGCTTCGTACCCAGGAAATTGTTTAAGGCAGGACCAATGTGAACATGAGTGATTGGAATCGAAACAAAGATTTTGCCATTATTTAGGGAAAATCTGTGTCATGCTTCGAGGCAGATGATATGGGCATGCCCAAAAAAACTAAGACTGGATTTGAATTCAATAACACTTTTCGTATGGGATGGGATTTCGATTCGAAGCTTAAATTTCCAGAATTTACATATAATATTATTATGTTTTTATATGTATGAATGAACAAGCAGCGTAGTTGGCATGGGATTTAGTACATGAAGGAAGGGACTTGGGTTCGATCCCAAGTCCAACTTTTCTCTATTTTCTTGATGTTTTCTTTAGCTTCCAGTATGTTTCATCCCCATGCGTGATAGATGGGCTCTATCATCATCACCATGGGGTCATTCATCTTCTAGATCCAGCGCCCAGAAACGCTTCTCCATGGTGAATCCTCAGGATCTAGCAACAATGAATCCAACGCAGGTTGTGGGCCAACAGATCTGGGTCCATAACACAAATTCTAGCACACCCCTCAATTAGGTTCCTCGCCCTCAGGCCCATCTTCTTCCCTTATTTTATTTAATTTTTGTTAATTAGTTTATATTTTCTATTCATTCATTTTTTCAATAAAATCATGAAAATCAGAAAAATCATAAAAATTAGGATTCAGAGTTTTTCTTAATAAAGTTAATTTTTGTAAATTAATTTAATTAAACTTTAAGCTTTTTTTATTTAATTTAAAATTAGTTAGAAATTACGTTCAACTTCTAATTTTTTTCACAAAAAATCCCAAAAATATTTTCAATGATCATATTAGGTTTTTTTAGGGTTTCAAACTTATTTCAAATTTTTATCCTCACGCAATTATTTTTTCTGTACGATTAATTTTTACTATTAATGTAACTGTGCCCGGTTTGTAATAGCTTAATTAGGGTTTTAATTTCCGCATTTTACATTTTCAGTCAATTCCTTATGTATCTACACCAAAGCCTTGTAATAGCGTAGGACCTTTATTTCTCGCTTTTATGTTATATGCTTGTATATAATTGCTAGAAACCTAGGCGTGTATGCTTAATCAATCAATACTAGATCACTAAACTGTAAGATAAAATATCTGAAATAGCACACTATTGCACACTTGAACCCCTAGGGTATTTCCCACTTGGTTGCCTCAAAAACAATGGTCATGTCCCTCGAACGTAGGGATACTCTTAGCAAAGTCGTCATAAAGATCATAGTCCCTAAATGTCCCTCGAGTTTCCTACGAGAAATAATCTTATGATGATAGTCCCTTCTAAATGCTAAGGTATCCTTACATGTTGCCTTCAATGACCATTACGTCCCTTTCGATAGTCCCTCAAACATCCCACGACTAGGGTTACCTACTCACTAATAGTAGGATAACATGGTCTAAAGGATAGAAGGAAAAGAACAGTATTTTTTTGAGTAGGTAGATAATTGTTAGGTACTTGCTCAAACAAATTTTCACACCACACTTTTAAACACTTTTCAAAAAAAGTTTTCAAAACACTTTATCACACTCTTGAGGAATGATACAAGAGTTACCATAAAGTGAATCGCCGCACTAAGGTATTTTCAAAAACTTTTTCACACAAACACGAAAGTAATTTCAAAAAATGAGCAAGTACCTAAGAGCCCATGGAAAACCATGGATGGAAATGGTGCTAAAACCTTCCCTTTCCATAATCTACCCCCCTTACTCAGAAATCTCGAAAAAGGTTTTTTTCTATTCTTTTCAACCTTTCCTTTGTTGGATAAAAGAAAAGTCGGTGGCGATTCTTGCTTACCGCGACATTTGCAAACAAAAAATGC
The DNA here is from genome assembly GCA_948472305.1 of Vicia faba. Classification (NCBI taxonomy): domain Eukaryota; kingdom Viridiplantae; phylum Streptophyta; class Magnoliopsida; order Fabales; family Fabaceae; genus Vicia; species Vicia faba. Next base: position 618,838,102 of record OX451739.1, read on the forward strand.
AAACCAGTATTAACAATTGGTTCTGCCACCGTATCACAGAATTGGCGACTCTGTTGGGGAATATAATATAAAGTGGGGTTTACCTTAGGGTCTAGATCATTTTAAAATTTCTTTCTCTATTTGCTTTGACTGCTTTATCTTTGAGGGTTTGTTAGGGTATTCTTTTAAAGATCCTATACCCGGATCTGGGGCACCTTATTAGGTAAGTAGCAATAAATGATGGAGGTTGTACGGTGTAGACCAATACGGACGAAGTGGTGGCTATGTTAGTGTGATATTTTGGATTGTACTAATGTTCCTTAAGTAAGTTAAGGATCACATTAGGCTTCCTCGTAGTGTCACTAAGCGTTAACTGACCTTTAGAACCTTTAATTGACTCATCCTAGCCATTAGGGATTAGTGAGATAACCGGCTTTGGTTCCGACTAAAGATTGGTTGATACTCGATACTACACTCATTGAGGCTGGACTTTCAGGATTTTTTGGTCGCAATACTTCGGTGCGGAGCTGAAACAATTTATGAAGGGAATGTCAGTGATTTTGAGGCTCCTTAGAACCCGGTTACTATTAATAGGACAGGTTGAGCCAACTGAAAATTCAAGAGGGTACTTACCTAAAAACCTCATGCAAGCCTAAACCTAAGGCTTCTTGTGTGATTTGTTTTCTTTCAACTTGAGCTACTTGTTGGGTTTTATCTAACGATGTGATTTCCCTTTTAGGATTTGTTTATAGTCATTATCCAATAACTTGGATTTCTTGCAGGGTTTACTTTCTTACATCACCTTACACTTTTTCTTAACGCATAGCATACACATCATAACATCATGCCACAACATTTCCTTAACCATTTCAAGGATCTCAAGGGTTTGCAATGCAGGTTATGATAAATCAGACGTCTAGCAAGGGGCAAGGCGATTTATTTTCCTCTAGCCAATGTCGTCAAAAGATCAAAACTCAACAACTTGAGTCAGGGGTTATGACCCACTTGATATGGTGAGCTTGACTCTCGTAAAAGGACATTCAACGATACGAAGTTCTTCAATCAAAGTGCAAATCTCAACTTCTGACACTTTCTTGTTTACTCCACGAGATCCTTGAAATCATTGCATACATATATCATACATATCATTGGATAAGCAGGTTTCAAAGCAGGTCTCTCATGTTCTCGCTGTTTATTTCAGCAATGGCTCTCAAACAAGACAACAAAGATCTCCAAACTCAAGAGGCTCAGTTCATGGAAATGGTCCTAAACCTATCCAAGCGGCAGGAAGAGTTGAAAGCACTCTTCGCTGGGAACCTAGCCAAGAAAAACCCTGAAGACAATAAGGATGACCAATTGGAACAACTGTAAGCTGAAATGGAAAGGATGAGAATCTAGATGAGTAGTCAGATGGCCCTTATCCAAAGTTTAGCTCGGGAACAAGAAGAATTGAGGATTCTCATCAACAAGCTTCTTCAGGACAAATACAATAGTCTGGGGAAAATTGCTAGAGCTTCGGGCCTAATCAAGGATCAATCACTCTTGGCATATAGCGAATTGGGTGACTTGTTCATACAGGGGCACGTTGAAAATAAACTCAGGAGCGGTGACATTAAAGGGAATGCATATTTAAGTAATTAGAAGAGACCATACAATGGGAAGAAAGAGTCCAATGTCGTGTACAACCAGAAGGACCGTAATAAGAGTAATCTCAACCAATTGGTGGGGGTAATGTGGACTTTTATTCCCGCACTGATACAATCACAAAGGGGTAATCAATAAAGGAAAGACAAGCCTAAAAGGAAATTCTCCAAAATTAACATGTCTTTAGCTTAAGTATTACAACACATGTTGAAGATGGAGTTGATTACGTTAAGGGATCCTCATCTAAACCCCAAAACTTCTTCCCCTAACTACAATCCTGATGCAATATGCGCCTACCATTCTGATAGTCCTGGACATGATACGAATGACTGTTGGGCATTGAAAAATAAGATTCAGGACTTGATTAACAAAGGAGTGTTGGAGTTCACACAAGATGGCCAGGATGAATTCTTATGCCGTCCCTCAAAGACACACCATCTAAAGCGATAAGTTCAGACAAAGAGGCTTTCTATTCATTAGAATTTTCAATTTGTAATTTTATTTTGATTGTTCGAACATTTATTCATGTCAAACTTTGTTACTTTATCAATGCATTTTATATGTATGTTTTGAACCAAATCATTCGTATTCACTATATTTAAGCTGCTTTCCTTTTTGTGATATTCAACTCCCGATCAAAAGTTTTGAGCCTTTAGAGGGAGGATGACGAAAACAATGCCATAATCTCATACAATATGCTTTTGAACAGACCCCGCTGACGATGTACAGGAATTATTTCAAATCCTAAACAATGGAGTTATAAGGAAGATAATCCCTAGTCAACCCCTTTGAGCCTAAGAAGTAGGAGTTTTCTTTTCACACAAATTAAAACCCTTAATCATAACTTGGGGCAGGGTAGTTTTCTCAGTTGATTCAGGTGTGCATTTAGTCGTAATCTTCGGCTTCGTACACAACGAATGACATCGAAGACGTCCTTCCAAGACTGTTATGGTTCCGCATAATCATTAAGAACAAGCAGTCATTATCTCTCAAAACAAAAGCTCATTAAGTCAAAACCTATGAAGGAGACTTAAGAAAAAACTGGGGCATCCCACTGACTGTAATCACAAAAGAAATAGTTCAGGAAAAAGATAGGGATAATGAAAATCAAAAAAAGAGGTCCTACAAATCCTCGACAAAAAAAAAGAGATTACAAAATTACTTCCTTTTTCAAATAAACTATCAATATCTGAACCATCACCGGAACATCAAGGACACGATGCAGACACAATTGGGATCTAAACGCACAATTAACTGAGCATAGGACTGAAGAACATCACGAAGAGCGGGTTGGGTACAAATAAAATTTGAGCCTTTATCCTTTTTTTCTTAACCCATGAACCAAACCACAATATAACCCTTAAAAGTCCTAGCTGAAGCATGGGTTAGTTCGAAAGCATACTGTCACAAAAGGTATCCTGACTCCTGTAGGGTTCGCTATAAATCCCGAGTTGATATCACACTTTTACAAAATTTGTTTGTTTTACTAAAAAAAATGAATTTTCAAAACTTCAAGACAGACATAAGCTTTGCATTCTTAAAATACCATTGTTTGCATATGACTATTTATTCAACAATAGAGAAATTCGCATGACGAATATCTAGTGAACAAGAACCTTCTCAATGAAAAGGATCACCTCAAGTGGAAAAGCACTTCCAACCAAGGGGAACGGCGTGATCATTGTCCATCATTTGGGGCAGTCAAGTCAAGATTTAAGGAATCTCTCAAAGATGCCAAATAGCCAGGGGAAGATCCCCATCTGAATCACTTGGGGGCATTGGACATGAATTCCAACAACGAATCATGTACAATCAAACTGACATCTGCTAGTAGTGTGGCAACACTTACTGTAGTTGTTTAGTTATTGGCATGCATTTTTGGTAAAACTAGGTGTGTGAATGTCATGACTAATGTCATAACATTCTGATTTATTAGGTACTGGTTTATTAGGTACCTTTGCAGAAAAATAGTGGCATACATGTACTATTGTTTATGAGTGTGTATCTGAGCATTTTGCAAAATGATCACATTTACCAAAATCAGTAAACAGGAATTCTGATGTCATAACAAATGTTAAGACATCCTGTTCTGATCTAACAGTTATGCAGTTTGGTTAATTCTGAGATTTTTCAGGAAGATGACTCAGTCTTTCCATAACAGAATCTCTCGTGGACTTTGGGTTTAACCTAGCTCAACCCTAACCTGGTTGATAAAGTCTTGTGACCAAGTCTTAAGGTCAAACGGAATTAACCCTAGCTTTTTGTGGAAACCCTAACTGAAGAAGCAGCTGCTATATATTCAACAGGGCTACTGTTTGGAATTTATCCCTTTTGACAGAAGATCATTTAGAAGCTGTATAGTTTTAACTATTGTAATCCAAGCAAGTATCATTGTGATAAGTGACTTGGAATAGGTTTTAATTGTAAGGGTTTTGTATCACTCAAAGCTTTGAAGCAAGAGTGTTTTGTGTCTCTTGACTAAAGCTTTGAAGCAAAGTCAAGTTAGGGTTATGTATCACTCAAAGCTGTGAAGCAAGAGTGTTTGTGTTGCTTGATTAAAAAGCTGTGAAGCATAATAAAGTGTATGTTTTGAAGAGTGTCTTCATTAAATCATTAGTCAATTGTTTTAAGTATCACTGCTGTGATTGAGGGGGAGTGAGTAGGAACTCGGGTTTAAGTTGTACTTAGATTGAAGTTGCATTGGGTAGGTCTTAAGTGAAGGAGATAAACTGGTTGGTTTATTCCTGAATTAATATCTCTTATAGTGGATTTCCTCCCTGGCTTGGTAGCCCCCAGAGTAGGTGTTGTTGCACACTGAACTGGGTAAACAATTGACTGCGTTCTTTACTGTTTTTGTATTTACTGTCTTATAGAAAGTCAGATACGGTGTCATAACATTGAACGTGACATTGAGTATCTGCAGCCAGAATTTTAATTGGCATCAGAGCAGGCACCCTGCCTGTAGTAATGGGTGAGATCTAGGGATATCACTTTCTGGCACTATGGACAAAGAAGGAGTTTTTGGAAACAGACCACCCATTCTGGATGGAACAAATTATGACTACTGGAAACCTCGTATGATTGCCTTCTTAAAATCTCTGGACAAAAAGGCCTAGAGAGCTGCTGACAAAGGATGGAACCATCCCACCATAACTGAGAAAGATGGGACAATCAGTCTGAAGCCTGAGGAAGAATGGAGTAAAGAAGAAGATGAGTTATCCCTGGGAAATTCCAAAGCTTTAAATGCCTTGTTCAATGGAATTGATAGAAACATATTCAGACTAGTACATCAATATGAACTGGCCAAGGAAGTTTGGGACACTCTCAAAACTACCCATGAGGGCACTTCCAAAGTAAAAATGTCAAGGCTTCAGATGCTGACTACCAAGTTTGAGAATCTAAAAATGATGGAAGATGAAACCGTTCATGAGTTTCACATGAACATCTTGGAGATTGCCAACACCTCAGGAGCATTGGGAGAAAAGATGTCAGAAGAAAAACTGGTGAGAAAGATTCTCAGATCCTTGCCTAAAAGATTTGCAATGAAGGTAACTGCTATAGAGGAAGCCCAGGATATCAGCAAGTTGAAAGTGGATGAACTCATTGGGTCTCTTCAGACTTTTGAGATGGGGATCACTGAAAATGTTGACAAAAATAACAAGAGCATAGCACTTGTATCCAACACTGAAGATGAAAACAAGGAGGATGAAGAAGAAAATATTTCAGAAGCTATAGCCATGCTTGGAAGACAATTCAACAAACTCATCAAAAGAATAGATCCAAAGTCAAGGTTTAATGTTCATAACATCCCATCTGACATTGACAGTTCCAGCAGAAGACCAAGGTCAGAAGAGAAGGGAAATCAAGGCAGAGGAATTCAATGCCATGGTTGTGAAGGATATGGGCATATTCGAGCTGAATGCCCTACCTTTCTTAAGAAGCAAAAGAAAGGAATGACTATTAGTTGGTCTGACTGTGATTCAGAAAGTAGTTCTGAAGAAGAATCTGACAAACTAGTTACTGCTCTAACTGGTGTTTGTACCTCTGAAAGTGACACTAGTGATGAGGAAGTGACATTTGAAGAACTGGCTGATACTTACAAGAAATTGTGTATCAGAAGTGCTGAAGTCTGTGTGCAGAATGAGAAACAAACAAAACTCATCATAAAGCTGGAGGCTGAAAAAAGGGCAGACCTTGAAACTATAAGTCATCTAGAAGGGGAAGTTCAATTGCTGAACTTACAACTGAACCAGATGACCAAATCTGTCAAGATGCTGACAAATGGAACAGACAAATTGGAAGAAATCCTTCAGGTTGGACAAACTGCGGGAAACAAATCTGGACTAGGATTTGTGGAAGCAAAGAAATCTGGTGCAGACAAGAAGATCAGGCCTGTTAAACAAATGTCAAAGCAGATGTCTCAACACAACTCTCAACATCAGGAACAGAGATATATGAAGAAAAAGTACCAAAGATGTAGATGTCATCATTGTGGGAGGTAGGGTCACATTAAGCCTTTCTGCTTCAGATTGTATGGATACCCTAATCAGAGCCCAGGTGTTAAACCTAAGTCTAAAAAGGTACCACATTCTCCTCAATGGAAGAAAAAGGCTACTGCCCTGATAGCCCACACTTCCCTGAGGGTCTCTGCAAAGGAAGACTGGTACTTTGACAGTGGGTGTTCTAGGCACATGACTGGAATCAAGAACCTCCTCAATAATGTTAAACCTCACACCACTAGCTTTGTGACCTTTGGAGATGGTGCTAAAGGTGAAATCAAAGGAGTTGGTAATTTAGACTGCCCTGGAGTTCCAAGTCTGAATGAAGTACTACTGGTAAAAGGCCTGACTGGTAATCTCATTAGTATCAGTCAATTGTGTGATATAGGATTCAAGGTCAATTTCTCAAAATCTGAATGTCTTGTAATTAATGAAAAACAAGAAGTTGTAATGAAAGGAGTCAGATCTAAAGACAATTGTTACTTGTGGGAGCCTGATATCACAAATTTCTCCACTGTGTGTTCCATTTCCAAAGAAGAAAAAGAGGTGAAACTGTGGCACCAGAAACTTGGCCATCTTCATCTAAGAGGAATGAAAAGGATTATCTCCATGGAGGCAGTCAGATGGATTCCAAGACTGCAAATTGATGAAGGGAGAGTTTGTGGTGAATGTTAGTTTGGTAAGCAGACTAGGATGTCACATCCAAAGTCAAGACATCTGACCACCTCTAAGGTTCTAGAGCTTCTTCATATGAATCTGATGGGACCAATACTGGTGGAAAGTCTTGGTGGAAAGGGATATGCCTTTGTTATTAGGGATGACTATTCCAGATTCACCTGGACTATCTTCTTTAGGGAAAAACCTGAGGTGTTTGAAGTTTTTAAAAAACAGTGCAAAAGAATTCAAAAAGAAAAAGAAGGCTGTATTGTCAGAATCAGAAGTGGTCATGACAAGGAATTTGAAAACAGCAAGTTTTATGAGTTCTGTTCCTCAGAAGGAATTAGTCATGAATTCTCTTCTCCTATAACTCATCAACAAAATAGGACCATACAGGAATCTGCCAGAGCTATGATCCATGTCAAAAGACTTCCTTTTCATTTTTGTGGTGGAGCTGAATACTTTGCAGATAGTAGTAGCTGTTCTCAAATTATCTGGATAACACATATGCTCTCTGAGTATAATGTCACACAAGATGTTATGACATTGCACTATGACAATCTGGGTATAATCAACATTTTCAAGCACATTGGTATTAGTCATCACTTAATCAGAGAACGTGTAGAAGAGAAAACAATTAATCTGGAACATGTTGCCACTAAGCTTCTACTGGCTGACATTTTGACCAAGGATCTTGATACAATTCAATTTGAAGACTTGAGGGGCAAGTTGGGTATTTGCCAACATGAGAAATTATAGCAATTAATTTTGCTTAAAGCAAGGGTTGAAGGAGTTATTTTTAGTGGGTTAATCATATGTTTTTCCAATTCTTTCAAAATTATTAAGAAGTTGAATAGACTCTCATTTTCCTCCTACCTCTCTCGACTTTGCAACCTATTCCTTTCTCTCAATCAAAGTTTTCTCTCAAATTGCTACTGGTGCTCTAAGTCAATCAAAATGTCTCAAAAATCATCTTCAACCAAGGCGACCACTTCATCTTCATCATCTGACCAAGATTCTCGAGCAATCACCACATGCATAGATTCTGAAGTCCTGGAGATCACTCCTCTCAGAGAAATGGCAACTGACCCCTCCAAAGTCAAAAAGCTGAGAACTAGGCATGCAGGAAGATCTCAAGCTACTGCTTCCGGTAATCCTTCTCATCCTTCTTCTTCTGTACCAAATAGGGAATGATCAGCTCAAGTACATCAAGCAATTGCTAGGCTTGTTACAAGAATACTAAGCAAAAACCACTCTGTACCAGGGATTTCTGTCCCATTAAATCAAGAATCAGCAAGCCCAAATGTTGAAGCAAATGCAGATGTCTCTGAGAATGTTGTGACACCAAATGACAACATTCAGAAATCATCTGAAATCCTTGATGATATTCAGAACCCTTCAGAGAACACTGTTGATCCACCTGTCATTGATGTGGATGAGGAATACTCAGACAATGAACTAATTGCCAATGTAAACCCTAGCATAGTTAGGAGAATGATGAAAAGAAAGGGTAATCAGAATGCTACAAAATGTATGACCAAAGAGAAACCTGCTGATAAGAAATCCAAGGCTGAAGGCAAGACTGGGGTAGAATCTGTGAAAACTGGTCTGTCCAAAGGGAAGGTGAAAGCCCAAGTGCATACTGGAAGACAACCAATTACAAAGAAGAGAAAAGAACCTGAGTCTTTTGATTCTGATGAGGAATCATAATTTGAAATTGAGGCTGAAGAAATTTCTATCAGAAGGAAACTCCCTTCCAGCAAAATGGCTAGAGTTCCTGAAGTCCCAACAGACAACATCTCTTTTCACCATCCTGACAATGCCAACAGATGGAAGTATGTTTGCTTGAAGAGAATAGATTTAGAAAGAGAGCTAAACAATGGTGCCATGGATTGCAAGGAAATCATGGACCTGATTAAAGTTGCTGGACTGATGAAGACTGTGGTAAAATTTACCAAGTGCTATGAAAATCTGGTCAAGGAATTTATAGTGAACTTGTCTGATGAATGTGTTGATGGAAGGTCAGCTGACTTTGAATGTGTTTATGTTAGAGGAAGAAGGGTTAATTTCTCTCCATCAGAAATTAACAAATTTCTTGGAAGATCAAATGAGGATTGCCCTGAATTAGAAGTCACTGACAATGAAGTATGCCAAACCATCACAGCAAGACAAGTCAAGTGCTGGCCCTTGAAAGGCAAGCTGAATGCCAGCAAACTAAGCATGAAATTTGCCATCCTGCACAAGATTGGTGCAGCCAACTGGGTCCCTACAAACCATAAATCAACTATCTCCACAGGATTGGGGAGATTTATTTATGTTGTGGGAACCAAGACTGATTTTGACTATGGCAGGTATATTTTTGAACAAACTTTAAAACATGCTGGTAGTTATGTTGTCAAAGGCCCTATTTCCTTTCCCTCCCTCCTTTGTGAAATTATCCTTGCACAATACCCTGATATCCTAGTGGCAAGAGATACTGCTTGCAAAAGAGCTCCTGCTCTTGGGTTACACTACAAGCTTTTTCAGGGATCTCATGTTCCTGATATTGTTATAACATCAGCTGAGACATCATATGTAAAGACTCAGTCCAAAACATCTGATGTTATAGCTGTATTGAAAGAGACCTGCAAAGAGCTGGAGACTAGGAAAAAGACTCTAGAAAACCTAATTGCCAGGTTGGAACAGGAGGAGGCTGAAGGAAACAGAAGGGAAGAGGGTGCTACTGAAGATCAACTCAATACTGAAGAAAGTAGCTCCTCTGAAGGGGACAGTGCCTAAAGGTTGGTGGAGTGGATGCTGGTTCCTGGTGGAGTTGCAAGTGTGTTCAGATTTTAGTTGATGTTGTTTCTATTACCTTTTCTGGATGACTGTATAAACATTTAAGTACTTGTCTCTTTGGCCTATTTGTGGCTAAAGAGGGGGAGATATATTTTTGGTTGACATTATTAGACTCTATTTTTCTGCAGTCATATTTATTCTGCTGCTATCTATTCTCTGATTGCTTAGGGACTTTAGCCAAAAATCTGCCAAAGGGGGAGTTTGTAGTTGTTTAGTTATTGGCATGCATTTTTGGTAAAACTAGGTGTGTGAATGTCATGACTAATGTCATAACATTCTGATTTATTAGGTACTGGTTTATTAGGTACCTTTGCAGAAAAATAGTGGCATACAGGTACTATTGTTTATGAGTGTGTATCTGAGCATTTTGCAAAATGATCACATTTACCAAAATCAGTAAACAGGAATTCTGATGTCATAACAAATGTTAAGACATCCTGTTCTGATCTAACAGTTATGCAGTTTGGTTAATTCTGAGATTTTTCAGGAAGATGACTCAGTCTTTCCATAACAGAATCTCTCGTGGACTTTGGGTTTAACCTAGCTCAACCCTAACCTGGTTGATAAAGTCTTGTGACCAAGTCTTAAGGTCAAACGGAATTAACCCTAGCTTTTTGTGGAAACCCTAACTGAAGAAGCAGCTGCTATATATTCAACAGGGCTACTGTTTGGAATTTATCCCTTTTGACAGAAGATCATTTAGAAGCTGTATAGTTTTAACTATTGTAATCCAAGCAAGTATCATTGTGATAAGTGACTTGGAATAGGTTTTAATTGTAAGGGTTTTGTATCACTCAAAGCTTTGAAGCAAGAGTGTTTTGTGTCTCTTGACTAAAGCTTTGAAGAAAAGTCAAGTTAGGGTTATGTATCACTCAAAGCTGTGAAGCAAGAGTGTTTGTGTTGCTTGATTAAAAAGCTGTGAAGCATAATAAAGTGTATGTTTTGAAGAGTGTCTTCATTAAATCATTAGTCAATTGTTTTAAGTATCACTGCTGTGATTGAGGGGGAGTGAGTAGGAACTCAGGTTTAAGTTGTACTTAGATTGAAGTTGCATTGGGTAGGTCTTAAGTGAAGGAGATAAACTGGTTGGTTTATTCCTGAATTAATATCTCTTATAGTGGATTTCCTCCCTGGCTTGGTAGCCCCCAGAGTAGGTGTTGTTGCACACTGAACTGGGTAAACAATTGACTGTGTTCTTTACTGTTTTTGTATTTACTGTCTTATAGAAAGTCAGATATGGTGTCATAACATTGAACGTGACATTGAGTATCTGCAGCCAGAATTTCACTTACTACTATGGATAATGACAATTCTCTATACCCGGTGAACGTGGACATAGTCGGAGAATACTGCACATGAACAAAGACCTACTAGGTTTACTGGCCTAGGCAAAAATAAGGGCGTCCTGGCGAACCAAAAGGATTCGGGCAAAAATTAGGGATAAAACAAAAAAATACGTACACCCGGCAAGTCAAAAAGCTGAAAAGGCGGCTTGAGCAAAAAAGGGTATCCCGGTGGACTGAAAATCTAAAAAGACAGTCCAGGCAAAAGTTAGGGATTAAAGCGTACAACTACGTCCCTTCATCTCGTCACTCGTCTAATCAGTAGGAGGTTTATTACCCTGATATGTATTCACCAAGGACTCCAAGGGTTGGGATAACAGTCAAACCATCTACAAAATCCCCTGTTGATATTTTCTACAACAGGTATCGAGATAGGGGCATTCTACTACAAGGTACCGCCATATTCTCAGCTTACAACCTATTGATGTCATGTGTTCTCATACCCTCGGTAGAGAAAAATATCCAAATTGTCGCTCCAACAAAAATCCCCCAATGAAGTCGCCAAGCTTCTCGGGATTCCCCAAGCGGATTACAAAGTTTCCCTTCCCTAGTGGAAAAATTCTGAATAAAGCAGATTATCCTCTAGAAACAGCTCAGGTATGATCCAGAGATGAATGTCATCCTGACACTTAGTCTAGACTATCTTCTAGCAACAGTTCAGGTACGATCCAAAACAGGGGTCATCTTGATACTTAGTCTAGACTATCTTCTAACAACAGTTCAGGTACGATCCAAAATGGGTGTCATCCTGATACTTAGTCCAGACTATCTTCTAGCAACAGTTCAGGTACGATCCAGAGACGAACACTATCCTGATACTTATTCAAATCATCTTCTAGCAACAGTTCAGTTCAGATACGATCCCGAGATGCATGTCATTCTGACACTTATTTCAACACACAGATCCATCCACAAAGCCTCCGCAGGTACTTTCTCCAACAGGTACAGTGGCAGAAACGTCTTGATGTGAAGTCACCGCTATAGCATACGTCCCAGTGACGTCTATTCCCCCCACAGAGTAGAGGTACCCAAAATTTTTGATCTCTGCTTCCCCAAACAGGAGTTACTTTCCCCAGAAAAGTTCCTTCAGAGAGTCGATATCTATATTCTCCAGCCGAGTTTTATAATCGCAAATGGCTTATAAATCTTTCTCCCGAGCAGAGTTTATTTCTCTGACTGTGAAACCTCCTCTCGAGCAGAGTATTTCTCTGAATGCGTAAGCTCAATCCCCAACAGATTCATTTCTCCAGCTACGGAAGTTCATCCCCCAGTGAAGTTTATTTCTCTGAATCGCAAAATATTCCAGCAAAACATCTCCTATCGCAAGTAGAGTTATTCTCCTGCAGAGTTATTCTCAGACAGAGTCTCTCCCTGGCAGAATATTCACAAACAGAAAGGAGTAAATCCTCAGCATAGACATCTCCATTCACCATCCCCAACGGAAATGAAGAATTCAACTTCCCAATGCTCTTCAGCAGCAGTCCAGGATTTATTTTCCCCGACTAAGAAGTACTGTAATAGAATCCCATATACATACATCATGGCATGTTGTTGTACCCCAAAATTTTCCCTCTCACTTATCAAGTATTTTTTCACAAGATCTACTTTGGTTCAAGACTACACGAGGGTTGACCAACTCAAGACACCTCCTTAAGCACTAATGCTTGAAATTAGGGTTTGAGATTTGCACAAGGATAATTGAACTTTTAATGCCTCATATGACTTTCATTGATCATTATGGACCCCCAATATTTCTCATGTTACGTTTCAAGTCTTGGATCACATTTTTGCTCAATCAATTGATCAATTGACCTAAAAATCAGTTGTATTAGGGAAAAAGTCAACTATGGTCAATTTACAGTCAAACTTCATAACTTTTTGTCCATATCAACATTTTGAACTCATATATGTCATTTGATCAAGTTTGGACCATAATTCCTCAAGAAATTAGATCAAATCATTAAAAGGGCAAAATGGTCAAAATTAGGGTTTTGACTGAGAAAGGGCAATTTCTAATTTTTGACCTAGCAAATGGTTAATTGGTTTGAGACATGATCTCAAGGTTTCCATTGCATTATTTTGACCTAATGGCATGACTCAAAACATCCCTCAATATTAATTTGATTGATAGTTGATTTTCAGTCAACTGATCAAAAGTCAACTGTACACTGAAAAGTCAAACTTTGACTTTTTGCTCAAAATCAAGTGTCAATGATCACAATTCATCAAAACATGTCAAAATATGAAACTTGTTCATCAATAAATCAAAAAGTCAAGATTTCATTTTGAAAAGTCAAAGTTTCCAAACTTAGAAATTTTTCTAAGTGTTGAAAACTTCATGTTTTTTCATAACTTTGAGCCATTTTTCACCATGATGCAAGGTGATTCAAAGGAAACTTTCAACATGAAATTTGTAGATCTCAATGAGATATAAAACATTGCTTTACACAACTCCTCCTAAAAATGCTTGGATCTCAAGTTATTAATCCATGAAATCATGGTCATGAAACTAAAACACTTAGTGAAATTTTGAGCATTTTGGTCAGGATTTTAACCTAACTTCTGAGCCAAGTTTCACATAGTTCCATTTTGATTTTGCAAAAGTGATTCAAAGAGGGGTTACAGATAAAATTACAAGCTTTCTAAAAAGTCCAAGAAATCCTTGAGATCATTTGTGAGCAAGGAGAATCAAAGTCAGAAGTTAGGGTTTCAAGTTGTTTTACAAGGTAGAATTTTGTGATGAACAAGAATTCAAATCCATGCTAGGCTGCACAATCTTTACTTTGCAGGCCTCAAACTTGTTTGGCAATCCATAATTAAATGTTTGTGCAGCTGTTAGAGGATTCAACTCAAGCATTCAATGCATTTCCCATGCTTATTTCCATTTTGGGAAGAAAGTGCACATTGCCATTTTGAAAAAGTAGCTTTATGCACAAAATCTGTTCTTGAGCTTTGCACTTGTTCTCTTCTGATCATACATAACCTATAACCTAAAAGAAATTTTTCTCAAGCCTCTAACAAGTCAGCCCATGCTTGTACTTTACCTTGAAACCAAATTTTCACTTTTCTTCAAAATCAAACAACATAGCCATAACTTGTACTAGTGTGATTCTGACCCTCTCAAGCCTCACATCCCTTTCCTTACTTATGCACAAGTCATTTTCATCAAAACACACGCATACACAAGAACTCAGAACAGTATCACAAATCACCATTGTTGCACAATCTGACCAAAAACTTGAAACTCACATCTCCCTCGTGCGTTTTCAAGCCTTTTGGTTCCTAAAGCTTCTAAACATCAAATACAACTCATCCCTGACCCTGTTTCATAACTGTAACTCCATTTTCATCAACCTTCATAACCAAAAATAGAGCACTGCAAGTTGACTTCTCCAGAACTCCTCAGCCACTTTCAGCTCAAGCCGAGCATCCTATTAGCTTCCTGGGAACTTGAGGAAGCTAACCCAGTCACTAGAAATCATCAAAAGCTGTACAAACTCAAAACACGATACCCTCTTGCAAGGTGAGTTTTCTTACTTTTGAACTCTTCATATAGGCATCATTAATATTTAATTTATGAATGAAAAATATAGATATTATTGCCCTGAAGCTAACCATGTCCATAGTTTTCATTTATGTTGCTTGAGCTTAGAGAATTTTAAGATTGAAGTTTCTGGAAAAGTTAGGGTTCAGATTAGGGCCAATAAAATTCATGTTTGTCTTTGATTTATAGTTTTAATGCTTTACATTTCTGAAATCGTGAGGAAATTTGCCACAAGATTCATGTTTACACTTTTGTAAATGGATGAGAAATGAACAAGATGCAGGTGCTCTGGCTAGGCGCGAGGTTGAAGATGATGTTGTCTTCAAGAAGCAGTTTCTAATATATATTTATGCTTTTATTATATGAACAGATGAAACATGCCACCCCAGTGGTACAAGAAGCGTGCGCGTATTAGAAGGTCCTGGGTTCGAGCCCCAGCGAGACCTTTTGCAATTTTCACTTTTTTTTCATTTTTTTTCTTTTTTGTTGAATCAGGCAGGCGCTGGGCTCCCTTCTGTTGGGCCTGGTATTTTGCTTATCTCATACTCCCTGTTTCACTTTCATATCTCCTGGCCCATTTTCTTTCTTTTATATTTTTATTTTTATTTTCTTTATTATTATTATTATTATTATAATTATTATTATTATTAATATTATTTTTATTGTTATTAATAAAAACTAAAAAAATATTTTTATTTTATTATTTATATTTATTTAGTTTATTTTTCTTCATAAAACAAAAGAATAAAAAACATTTCCTTTAATAAATTAATTTCCTTTTTTTAAATACTTAGAAAATTAGTCTTAATTATTATTATATTATTTTCTTGTAAATTAAAATCAATTTAGAACTTAGGACTTTTATTTAATTAATTTTATTTACTAAATTAATCAAATTCACAAAAAAACCTAAAAAACTTGTTTTCTTTAATAAATTAATTTCTTTTATTAACTTAATTTTAATTTTCTTATTCTACTCAATTATTTTATTTTAATTTAATTAGGTCAAAACTTTTAATACAAAAAAATACATTCCATATCCATACTTGTACATTATATTCATTTCAATTCTTGTACATTTATTCAAATTCAATATGGTTGTAATAGATAATTAGGGCTTTAATTTCTTGCAATTTCCCCATTTATAATTTGTACACCCCCTCCCCTAATGATGTAATAGCTTAGTATTTTTATTTTCCGCAATTTAATGCTTTATATACAAATGCTAGTAATTAGGACTTGTATGGGAAGATAAAATCAATGCTTAGAAAACCCTAATTCAAAGACAAAACAAAGCATAAAAAAGACACACTTGCACACTTTCACCCTTAGGGTAAATTCACTTGGTTGCCTTATAAAATGACCATATTATGCATGTGGGGTATCTTAGCAAAAAACAAACAAAATACAAGATCATAGTCCCTCGATGACGCTACCAAAGTTGTCTTTCAAAAATGAACTTAGTCCCTTAAAGAAAGTGCTAAGATATCTTACAACATTGCTAATCATGGCTACACGATGACCCTTGCCAGTCCCTTTTACATCCAAAGATAGGGTTTTCTTACCCAATCAATGGTAAGATAACAATGTCAAAGGAAAGAGGAAATAAACATGAAAGAATTTTGAGTAGGTAGAATGTTCCTAGTTGCTTGCTCATTTTCAAACCAAAAACATCCTTGTTATTTTCAAAACAAACACCAACACTTTCAAAAACATCTTTCAAACTTGAAAACATTTTCAAAGGATCAACACTTTGTATACATTCTTACGAACGAGAATCATTACAAAGTTTGCCTAAACGATGGCGCCTTTTCAAAATACTTTCAAAAACCACACAAAGCACATTTTCAAACAAAAGCAAGTGATCTAACAAGAAACTAAGAGCCCGTAGATAACTACGGATGAAAAGGGTTCTAATACCTTCCCTTTTCATAATATACCCCCTGAACTCAAGAAAACATCTCAAAGGTCTTTCCTGTTCTTTTCAGCCTTTCCTTTTGGATAAAAGAAAAGTCGTTGGCGACTCTTGATAACCGTAACATTTGCGATAAAACACAAAACAACCAAGTCAGTTCTCCCACCGCGTTATAGAACTGGCTACTCTACTGGGGAATATTTTTAAAGTGGGGTTACCTTAGGGATAGATCATATTTACTTGCTTTCATTGTTTGATTTGTTTGCTTTACATTTTGGTTCTTTGTTTGGATTTGAATCCTCTACTCGGATTTGGGATACCTTATAGGTAACTAGCAATACATTGTGGAAACTTTGTGGGGTATACCGACATGGTCTAACAAATAGCTATGTTAGTGTGACATATTTATGGGTATCGGTAGCCCTTGAGTAGTCAAGGAGAACGGGGCCGCTGAGTGATGTCATGAAGCACTAACTAACTTTTAGAACCTTTACTTGACCAACTTGGCCATTAGGACGTAGTGAGATGACCAGCTTTGGTGCAGTTCGAAGTTGGTAGATACTCGATACTACACTCATTGAGGTTTGGTTTTTTGGGATATTTTGGTCGCCATTAAAGAGGCTTGCGCTGAAACAATGCCTGAGGAAATAAACCAGTGATATTGAGCTCCCTTAGAACCCGGTTACTATTGCTAGGACAGGTTTGAGCCAACTAAACTTCAAGAGGGTACTTACCTATGAGACTCCATGCAAGCCTAAACCTAAGGACTTGATTGTTTTGTTTGTATATATTTACTTGTACATAACATCATAAACATCATAACATCATACTCATACTCACTAACCATTTCAAGGAATTTGGTATTTTTCTTTGTTCTGTTTTGTAGGACATGGATTCTATTCGCAGGAAAACCATTCAAGTCAATCTCGTAAGGATCCATCCTCAATTTAAAGAGTTAGCATCAAGGGTTCCTAAGAATTATCCATTTACCGAAAGACATGGTCTCCTCCTAAACTTGGTGACCTCCAACACTGATGAGGATATGATGAAGGTGCTCTTCCAATTCTTTGATCCTCTACACCATTGCTTCACATTTCCCGATTATCAACTTGTGCCAACTTTGGAAGAATTCTCCAAACTCTTGAGGATTCCCATTCTCACTCAACTACCTTTCAACGGTACGGAAAGAGATCCAAAACCAGAAGAGATTGCTCAAGCCCTACACTTGCAACCATCTGATGTCACAACTAATTGGGAAACAAGGAGTGGTGTCAAAGGTTTCTTAGCCAAGTTCTTGTTTGAGAAAGCTCAAAGATGTTGGAACTCTTTGGACTTGCAAGATTTTGAGGAAATTATGGCTCTCCTCATCTATAGGATGGTTTTGTTTCCAAATCCTGACCAACTCATAGATGTAAACTCCGTCAAAATCTTCATGTCTCGTAACCCGGTGCCTACTTTGTTAGGAGACATCCTACATTCTTTTAACACTCGCACTATGAGGAAAAGAGGTATTCTCATGTGTTGTACTCCTCTCTTGGCAAGATGGTTTATTTCGCATCTTCCCCAATCTGTATTGAAGAACGAGCAAGGTTCAAGGTGGTCACATAGGTTGATGACGCCCAGACATTCAGATATTCATTGGTGTTCCCGATATTTGGAGAATGTTACTATCGTCGACCATTTTAGAGAATTCCCTAATGTAACTGTTGTACACCAAAATTTTCCCTCTCACTTATCAAGAATTTTCTCACAAGATCTCTTTGACTTAAGACTGCATTAGGGTTTGACCAGCTCAAGACACCTCCTCATGCACTGATGACCAAAACTAGGGTTTGAGTTTGCACAAGGATTTTTGGACTATCAATGCTTCACATGACTTTCAAGTATCATTAGGGACCCCCAAGATTACTCATGACAAGTTTCAAGCCATGAATCACACTTTTGATCAGTCAATTGGACAGTTGACCTAAAAATCAACTGTATTGGGGAAAAAGTCAACCATGGCCAATTTTCAGTCAAACTTCATAATCTTTTATCCACATAAACATCTTAGACTCATATATATCATTTGATCAAGTTTGGACCACAATTTCCCAAGAAATTTGATCAAATCATCAAAAGGGCAAAATGGTCAAAATTAGGGTTTTGACTGAGAAGGGGCAATTTCTGATTTTTGACCTAGCAAATGATCAATTAGTTTGAAGCATGATTTCAAGAGTTCAATTGCATAATCTTGACCTAATGACATGATTCAAAACATTACAAATTCATTGGATTGGCAGATGAATTTTTCAGACAACTGATCAAAAGTCAATTGTATACTGAAAAAGTCAAACTTTGACTTTTTGGTCAAACTCAAGTACCAAGGATCACAATTCGTCAAAATGTGAAACATGTTCATCAAGAAATCGAGGATTGAAGATCTTGTTTTGAAATTTCTTAACTTAGAAATTTTTCTAAGTATAGAAAATTTCTTATTTTTTCTCAACTTTAGGCCAAATTTTCACCATGATACAAAATGATTCAAAGGAAGTTCTCAACATGAAAGTTATAGATCTCTATGAAATATACAAATTTTCTTCACACAATTTCTCATAAATATGCTTGTATCTCAAGATATAATTTTGTGAATACATGCTCATGAACTAAAATAACTTAGTGAAATTTTGCCCTAGTTAGGCAAGTTTTTGACCTAACTTCATGGCAACTTTTCACCTAGTTCCAAGAGTAATTTTCAAAAGCATTTCAAAGATGGGTTGTAGAGAACATTACAGGTTTTCCAGAATGTCCAAGAACTCCTTGATATCATTCTTGACTAGGGAGAATCGAAGAGATGAAGTTAGGGTTTTATCACTTTGATTATAGGTCATTTTCATGAAGAACAAGTTTTCAAATTTGCAAATTGGATGTACAATCTTCATTTTTAAGGCCTCAAAATCGTTTGTCACTCCACCATTAATGGATTTCACAAGGTTTCATGCCCTAAAGCCAAGCATTCAATGCATTGTACAAGAAAATAACATTGCCATTTAGGAAAAGCATGCTTTTTGCATTTTTCCATTTCTTGAGCCTTGGGCTTGTTCTTTCTGCACAAACCAAGCCTCTAAACCTGAACAAAACATGTTTAAAGCTTCAAGCCACCCTACAATATTAGAATCATGCCTTAAGAAGTCACTTATCACACTTGCTTCAAAAATAAGAAATGTAGCAAGACATGTGATCTTGTACTTCTGAGCAAGCACAAGTCCTCCAACCTTTTGCTCTATATAAAGCCATCATTTTGCAACTAAAAGGACGAATGCCCAAGCCTTGAAACACCCTAGAATCAGAAGTTGCATACCAAGCCTCCAGACTTTCCATTTCTGACTTGTGAACTGAATATTCCATTTCACTCGTGCGTTTTCAGGCCTTTTGCTTTCCCAAGCTTCCTTACCTTACAAGTAAACCATCCCACACCCTGAAACATCACTGTAACTCCATCTTCCCCATTGTCGAAGTTCAAAAACAGAGCAACACAGGTGGACTTCTCCAGACCATTCCATCCACCCTCAAGACAAGCTAATCATTGCATTATCTTCCTAGAGGTTCAAGGAAGCTAACTTGATCATCACAGCATCCTAAAGCAAGCTCATTTTCAAAACACAATTTCCATTTTCAAGGTGAATTTTCTGTTTTTCTAACTCTTAATACAGGCATAGTTAGCTTTCTATTTGTGAATATAAAAATGTAGACATCATTGCTACGAAGCTATACATATCCATAGCTTGTATTTATTTGGCTTGAGTTTAGAGAATTTTAAGTTTGAAGTTTTTGAGAAAATTAGGTTAAGAATTAGGGCCAACAAAATTCTCTCTGATGTTGGACATTTAGTTTTAGTTATGCACATGGTTAGAATCATGAAGTAAAATTCTATAATGTTCATGTTATCACTTTCCATTTTTGTTGAGAAATGAAAAAGTTACAGGGGGTCCGGCTGGCTAGAGGTTGAAGATGAAGTATAGGGCAAGGCAATGTTTTGTGTTATGTATTTGTGTTTTCATTTAGAATAATGGATGTACAGCCACCCCAGTGGTAAGGCAGCGTGCAAAAACACCATAGGTCATGGGTTCGAGCCTTGGTGCCCGCCTTTTGCATTTTTTTCTCACATTTGTTTCATTTTTTTGTCCTCTTGCAACTTGGGCTTCAGTTTCTTGGGCCTCTTGTTTTTTTCTGCTAATATGCTACTTCCAGTTTACTCATGACACCCCTGGCCCAAATATTTTATTTACTTATTTTATTTTTATTTTTATTTTATCAAATATATTTTCTTAATAATAAAAAATATAAAAAAATGATAAATATTATATTTTGTTTTATTTTATTTTATTTTCTCATAAAAAATATTTATTTTTTTATTTAAGTTATATACTATCTTTTTTTTAATAAACTTGTAAATTAAAATAGAATTAGGTTAAATATTTATTTTTCTTCACACCTATTAAATATTTATTTTAACATATAAAAAAAAAACCAAAACACTTCATAAATACCATATATTATTTTCAATACAACAATACAAAAATACTTAAAGAAATTTATTTCCTTTTAATAAATTAGAATTAGGTTTTAATCAAAATATTTTCTAAAAAATAATTTCCTTTCTTAATTAATTTAATTTTAATCTTGATTTATTTATTAGGCTTAGGTTAAAACTTTGTACATAAAAAAAACAAAACTAAATCTTCTTTTGTATTTACATATCTTTGCATATTTAAATTATCTTTTACATTATTTATTCCAATACTTGTATAAATTCAATTTGGTTGTAATAGATTAATTAGGTTTATATTATTGCAATCCCCATTCATCAATTTTATACCCCCTCCCACAAAGTGATGTAATAGTGCAGTATGTTAGAACATAGTTTGATTCTACAACTCTTGATTAGAGTTTTGATGATAACAAAATACAAAGAATAAATTATTTCAAAGATATTTATATATACAAAGAACAATTATGCTCCTTAAAATTATGTTTTGTACATGTAGAAGTTCTGATGGAATCAGCATCAGAATGGAATCAGCATCAGAAGATCAGCAATATGTGATATACGCTGAAGCTTGATGACCAGAATCTGTGCCTAAACAAATACACTTTGACTATGATCAAAGACATATTTACCGTGTCATCAACACTCTGAAGCGTTATCAGCAATTTTGCTATTAATACTCTGAAGCGTTATCAGCAGTTACAGCAAAGAAGACACTGAAGCGTTACTGATTATTCAAGACAGAATTCAATGCTAACGGCTTTCTTCAGACAAATATCTTCTCCAAAAGGAAAGTGCATTATTATCATTAAACTTGATTTATGGACAACGTCTCTTGCTTGCCTATATAAACAAGTCTTCTTGTGAAAAGAAGTACGTACGTACGCACTCAAAATTTGCCAAGCTATCCAAACCACGCATATTCAAAGCTTTAGCAAACTCATTTTATTCCAAGCTTATTTTTTGTGTAATTATCACAGTTGTGATATACAGTTTTGTAAGAAAACGTTAACACACTCTTGTTCAATTTTGTAAAAGATTTCCTTGAGATAAACTGGTTTGTGGTCATACTCAAGAAGACTTTAACAGGTGTTAAAGTAAGCTGTTGTAATCCTTTGAGAATAGTGGATTAAGACCTCGTTGGAGAGAGGCGAAATCACCTTGACGGGTGGACTGGAGTAGTTTGAGATCAAACGAACCAGGATAAAAATACTGTGTTGTTAAGTCTTTTAATTTAAGTTTTACAATTCAACCCCCGCTTCTTGTGTTTTTCACATCTTCAATTGGCATCAGAGCGCCTGGTTCTGAGCTTCAACACTTAACCATGTCAGTACAAGATCCAGCGTTAGAAAAACACAATGGCGGGACCAGGTCAAAACATCAGCAATGACAACAATGAAGAAAGGGACATATTCAATGGCAAACCATCAGTATTTGATGGAGAAAACTTTGACTAGTGGAAAGACAAAATTGAGAGTTTCTTTCTGTCCCATGATGCTAATCTGTGGGACATGGTGACTGGTAGATACACGCACCCAGTGAATGGACGTGGTCAGAAGATTGACAGGAAAATGATGTCTGATCAGCAAAAGTGTGAATTCAGAAATCATCACAAGGCCAGAACAATTCTTCTCAGCGCCATCTCATATTCAGAATATGAGAAAATATCAAACATAGAAACTGCCAAGAATATGTTTGATTCTTTGAGAATGACGCATGAAGGCAACATTCAAGTCAAAGAAACCAAAGCCCTTGTGCTCATTCAGAAGTATGAGGCATTCAAGATGGAAGATAGTGAATCAATATAAGCTATGTTTTCAAGATTCCAAATTCTTGTTGCTGGTCTAAAAGTTCTTGACAAAGGATACTCCACTGCTAATCACGTTAAGAAGATCATCAGAAGCTTGCCAAAACAGTGGAGGCCAATGGTCACAACGCTTAAGCTAGCCAAGGATCTCAACAAAATCTCTCTGGAGGAACTTATCAGCTCCCTCAGAAGTCACGAGATAGAGGTAGAAGCAGATGAACCTCAAAAGCAAGGTAAGCCATTAGCTTTAAAATCTAACAGAAAATCTGACTCCAAAGTTTTGCAGGCTGTGGAAGAAACCTCTGATGGATCCTCATCAGAAGAATATGAACTGTCTCTTCTCTCCAGAAGGGTGAACCAACTGTGGAAACAGAGGCAAAGGAAGTTCAAGAATCCCAGAAGATCAGAAAATCAGAATGAACCTTCCTCCAGATACAGAAGGTCAGAAACCTCATTTGGACACAAAAGATCTGAAGGCTCTTCAGGATACAGAAAGCCAAACAACAAAGACATTATCTGCTATGAGTGTAACGAGCAAGGGCACTACAAAAGTGATTGCCCAAAGCTTCAGAAGGAGAAGCCCAAAAAGAAGTTTGGCAAGGAAAAGAAGAAAAGTCTCATGGCTACATGGGATGATTCTGACATATCTGAAGCTGACTCAGAATCAGATGATGAAAGAGCAAACATAGCTCTCATGGCAAACGTATCTGAAGACAGTGATGCTTCTGAGTCAGACTCTAAATCAGATACAGAAGAGGTATTCCCTGACTTTACTATAAACTTTACTAAGGTTGAACTAGCTGAAAGTCTTAATGAAATTCTAGAAAGGTATCAGCAGATCAGAGTCAAATTCAGAAACCTAAAAAGGAATCTTGCTTCTGACTCTGATAAGACTGAGAGTCTCAAATTGGAGAATTCTGAGTTAAAAGATAATATTTCAAAATTAGAAAACCAGTTGCAAAACTCTCAGAAGGAAACAATCCCTGAAACTCCCAGCAATGCTGATGAGATCATCAAAGAGTATGATCACAGCTTTCAGAAGTTTCTGGCTAAAAACATAGACAGAAGCAAAATGGCTTCAATGATCTATGGAGTTAGCAGAAATGGCAGAAAAGGGATAGGATATCAAGGTAAGGTTCCTACACCAAAAAATGCCATGGATTTAGTTATAAAACGTACTCCACTTGATTCACACTTTATATATGGGCACACACATGACATAAAATATACAAGTAGTGATTACTCTGTCAAACCAGAATTTTGGTAAAACTAACAAATCAGGACCCAAGAAAATGTGGGTACCTAAGGATAAAATAATACATGTGGCAGATATCTTTAGTAGCAAAGCAAAGACACCAGTCGTGGTACCTGGACTCTGGCTGCTCATGACACATGACGGGAAGAAGGCATATGTTCCAAAGCCTGGAACTTAAGCTTGGAGGCCGCGTAGGCTTTGGAGGCAATCAGAGGGGAAAGATCATTGGCTCCGGAACAGTAGGTAATGGAAATCTTCCCTCTATAAGTAATGTTTTATATGTTGATGGATTAATGCATAAACTGTTATCCATAAGCCAATTAAGTGATAACAGTTATGATATAATCTTCAATCAAAATTCATGCAAAGCTGTTAGTCAGAAAGATGGGACTATCCTAATTAATGGAAAGAGGAAAAACAACATTTATAAAATCAAACTTTCTGAACTGAAAAGTCAGAATGTAAAATGCCTTCTGTCTATTAACAACAAGCAATGGATCTGGCACAGAAGATTGGGACATGTTAGTATGAGAAGAATATCTCATATTAACAAACTCAATCTGGTCAGAGGACTTCCTAACTTGAAGTTCAATTCATATGCTCTGTGTGAAGCATGTCAGAAAGGAAAGTTTGCAAAACCTGCTTTCAAATCCAAAAACGTTGTTTCCACCTCTAAGTCATTAGAACTTCTGCACATTGACTTATTTGGACCAGTTAAAACTGCTTTAGTCAGTGGCAAGAAGTATGGGTTAGTAATCATAGATGACTATAGCAGATAGACATGGGTAAAGTTCTTAAGGCACAAGGACGAGTCAAACTCTGTGTTTGTTACCTTCTGCAACCAAGTTCAGAATGAAAAAGATCTTAGAATCGTCAAAGTCAGAAGTGATCATGGTGGAGAATTTGAAAATAAAGATTTTGAATTATTCTTTAATGAAAAAGGCATTATGCATGATTTCTCTTGTCTTAGAACTCCCCAGCAAAATTGAGTTGTAGAACGAAAGAACGGAACATTGTAAGAAATGGCCAGAACCATGATCAACGAGACTAACGTTGCTAAGATCTTCTGGGCAGAAGCAATAAACACAGTGTGTTACATTAAGAATAGAATCTCCATAAGACCTATTCTGGAAAAGACTCCATATGAATTGTGGAAGAACAGAAAGCCCAACATTTCTTATTTTCACCCATTTGGATGTACATGTTTTATTTTGAATACAAAAAATTATTTGAACAAGTTTGACTCTAAAGCACAAAAGTGTATTATGTTAGGATGCTCTGAACGCTCAAGAGGGTACAGAGTATACAATACAGAAACACAGATTGTTGAAGAGTCAATCAGTGTTCGATTTGATGATAAGCTTGACTCTCAAAAGTCAAAGCAGAATGAATTCCTTGCAGGTATGGAAGTTGAACTCATAGGTACTGAAGATAACTCATCAGAGGCTCTCAACAGAGACACTCCCTCAATATCAGAAAGAGTCACTGCAAGCAACCCAACACCTTCTGTTGATCAACTCCAGAAAAGACCATTCAGAAGCAGCATTGATCACCCAGAAGAAATAATCTTAGGAAGGAAGGAAGATCCAATCAGAACAAGATCTACCTTCAGAAACTCTGAAGAATCCCTCATGGGACTGGTTTCTCTGATTGAACCAACAACAATTGATGAAGCACTTCTGGTCAATGACTGGATTCTGGCAATGCAAGAGGAGCTAAATCAATTCACAAGAAATGACGTTTTGGATCTGGTTCCCAAACCAAAAGGATTGAACGTCATTGGTACAAAATGGGTGTTCAGAAACAAACTGAAAAAACAAGGTGAAGTCATCAGAAACAAAGCATGGCTGGTAGCACAAGGTTATAGTCAACAAGAGGGGATAGACTATACAGAAACCTTTGCTCCAGTCGCCAGGTTAGAATCTATCAAACTTTTAATCTCTTTTGCTGTTAATAAAGGCATCACTCTGTATCATATGGATGTCAAGAGTGCATTCTTAAATGGCTATATAGAAGAAGAGGTATATGTGCACCAACCCCCTGGCTTTGAAAGTTCCAAAAATCCAGAATATGTTTTCAAGCTAAAGAAGTCACTCTATGGTCTGAAACAAGCTCCCAGAGCTTGGTATGAAAGACTAAGTAAGTTCCTGTTAGAAAAGGAATTCACCAGAGGGAAAGTGGACACAACCTTGTTCTGTAAGACAGTTAAGAATGACATTTTAGTATGTCATATTTATGTTGATGACATCATATTTGGATCCACTAAACCCTCTCCGGGAAGAGAGTTTGCTAAATGTATGCAGGCAGAGTTTGAGATGAGCCTAATGGGGGAACTAAAATTCTTTCTGGGCATTCAGATTAATCAAACTCCTGAAGGAACTTACATTCATCAGAGAAAATATGTCAGAGAACTTCTGAAGAAATTTGATCTCTCAGAATGTAAGCCATCAAGGATTCCAATGCATCCCACGTGCATTCTGGAAAAAGAAGAGGTAAGTAAAAAGGTAGAACAGAAGGTCTACAGAGGTATGATTGGTTCTCTTCTCTATCTGACGGCTTCAAGGCCTGACATTCTATTCAGCGTGTGCATTTGTGCTAGATTCCAATCAGATTCTAGAGAATCTCACTTAACAGCAGTTAAGCGAATTTTCAAGTATCTGAAAGGTACTGCTAATTTGGGTTTGTTTTATAGAAAATAAAGTGATTACAACTTAGTAGGATACTGTGATGCTGATTTTGCTGGAGAAAGAGTAGAACGTAAAAGCACTTCTGGAAGATGCCAGTTTCTAGGAGAAAATTTGATCTCAAGGTCCAGCAAAAGACAATCCACAATAGCTCTATCAACAGCAGAAGCTGAATACATAGCAGCAGCTGGATGTAGCACGCAAATACTCTGGATGAAAAGTCAACTTGAGGACTTCAATATATTTGAGAGTAACATCCCTATCCTCTGTGACAATACTTCTGCTATTTGTCTCAGTAAAAATCCTATTTTGCATTCTAGGGCTAAGCATATAGAAATAAAACATCATTTTATTAGGGACTATATTCAGAAAGGGATTCTCAATTTAAAATTCATTGACACAGACCATCAATGGGTTGATGTCTTTACAAAACCTCTTTTTGAAGATAGGTTTAACTTCATTCTGAATCATCTCAGCAT
Source organism: Vicia faba (assembly GCA_948472305.1). Lineage (NCBI taxonomy): Eukaryota > Viridiplantae > Streptophyta > Magnoliopsida > Fabales > Fabaceae > Vicia > Vicia faba. The sequence continues at coordinate 618,865,274 of OX451739.1, forward strand.
GAAGCTTTGCCCAGAATAAAACTGTTTTATTTACATATCTTAACCTTCATAATTTTGGTTATTTTCTGTGAACTGCTGATCAACCTGCCTTTAGATTTTTAGAAGTACAGATTGTATCAGAATCTATCCATGAAGATCTAAGCGTTTCAGTTCAAGGATAGAAGTGTGTTGTTCACGTAAGCAAACAGTTGTCATCCATTCATCAGCTACCTTCTAAGGCTGAACATGCATTCATTTTTCTGAAAGGTCAAAAGCGCTGATTGGATGCATTGAGACACATGTCATGGGTAATCGTTCCAATATCTTTCTGAATCCCCCAAAATCAGCTGTCATTAATGCTTATAATCATTACAATTTATTTCTCTCTCTTGCAGTTTACGTTTTCAAAATCTATTTAAACACATTTCTCACTCTTTACACTCTTTCACTTTCATTTTCTCTACAATCTAATTGTTTTCAGTTTGCATCTTTTTCAAAACCCTTTCATTTTCTTCTCAAATTTTCTGTGTGAACATGGCTTCCTCAAGCAACCCAACTTCCAGTACTCAGAGAACAGAATCCACAGAACAATATGAAGAACCATTCAGAACTCTCTTCACGCTCATTGACAACCTAGAAGTACTCTCAGAATTGATTGTGGACTTTGAAAGTCTTCAAGAAAATGGGTTCAACCTTTCTGAAGAAGTAAAGGCTCAAGGATGGAACAGGTATTTTGACCGTCTGCTAGGTCCAACGTTCCCAATCCTTGTAAAGGAATTTTGGATTCATGCTTCATCCTCCAACCATCAAGTTACGTCATATGTAATGGGGAAGAAGATAGTGATTACTGAAGACCTCATTGCAAGATTGATAGGTTACAGTGGTGGTGGCGTAAGGTGTATAGTCATGGCTGAAAGATGTGCTGATGTCGCTTCAATTGCTAGAGAAATTTTCACTCTGGGTCTTCCCTCCAGCAAGATAAGGGATCTGAAGGACCATCACAGAATATGGGCTAAGATTATTCTGGGATGCATAAACCACAGGAAGCCAACCAACTCTCCTGACTACATCAACATTGATCAGCAGTTTCTGATCTACTTCATCTCCCAGAAGACTAAGGTGAATCTGGCTCATTTATTGTTCAATCATCTGAGGACTAGTGTTAAGGAGACTAGAGAAGATGAGTTCACCAAAAGGGATTGGATACCCCTTGGGAGGCTCATATCAGATATTCTGACTGAGGATAGGCTGGTAGAGCATCTAACAGAAGCATAGGAAATCAGCTCTTTAGAGGCAACTGCTGGAAAGCCTTTGAATGCGAAGAATCTGAAGAAGATGAAGATTATTGAGAACATCAAGAAGGAACCCAATGTTACTTCTTTTGCAACAATCACCAGTAGAAGAATCCCTCTGGATGACTTTCCCATGTTCTCAGAAATTGATTCCAAGCCTGAGATTATCGTCAGATATCTGGATGCATGCAAGGCAGATGGTACTGCACCAGAGTTAAATATTCAGGACCTGCAACAGAAGGCTCCAGAAGTTGTGCTGAAGAAGAACAAGAAAAGGAAGGCAGCATTAGAAGGGTCATCTCAGCAGACTCCTAAAGCTGCTAAAAATAGAGGTAATCCTTCTTCTGTAACTGTTTTAGATTCAGTATCTATACAAACATCTGAACCAATTCCTACCCATTCAGAAATTCCTACCCCTCAAACATTTGATGATTTTGACATAGGGTTTGACCCCTCAGAAACTCTAACTCTTAGAGGATCTCACTCCCTACCTATCAATCCAATTATTGAAACAACTCAACCAGAACTTGCAAAAGTTCTGTCAGATATTGAAACCTTTGACCAGAATATTTCTGCTCCCATACCCAAAAATCCAAACTCTAAAACCATTTCAGAAGCACCACAACCAGAAATTCCCCTCTCTCCACAACCAGAAATACCATTACCTCCATCTCCTCAACCATAAATTCATCCACCTTCTCCACAACCTGAACTATCACAACCAGAAGTTCAAACTTCTGAGGTCCAACCTTCTGAACCAGAATCTCATAACGTTCAATCCAACCAAACTGTTGATTCTGATACCATTCCCATTCCTGGAATTACTGAACCTCTGGCCATCAGTATGCCCCTTACCATTCTGGATATTTCCCAAATTCCCTCTTCACTAGAATCAACTCCACCAAACTCCCTAACTAGTCCAATAATCATTCCAGACTCTCCCACTCCCTCACCAAAGAACAATCCAAATGACAACGCTAAAATTGTCATTGACTTAACCTTTTTTGAACGTCTTGCTGCCATAACCCACAAAACAGCCATTCTAAAACCAAAACCATCTGAACCCTCACCAGATGTTGGTACTAGTTTATTGATATTTGAAACAGAAATGCAGCAGTGGATAACTTCTCTGAAGCAAGCTAGTCTTGAGATGATTAATCCTGCTGCTTCAGATTATCTTTGGACAAGTTTCAGAAAATGGGTATGTTCTGAAACTCATAAAATGAAAGAACAGAGCTACGGACAAGTTCAATAGAACTTTAGTAATCTGCTAAAGGTAATTGAAGATCAAGTTCTGAGTCAGCTGCTCAAGGAAGAAGTTCTCCCTCTGGACAATGCTCCCTGGTCAGAACATCATCTAGCAGACAAAGTTCAACCAGAGTCAGCAGATCTCATTCTGACTAATACTCCAGAGCAGATGATTCCTGCAGAAGAACTAGGTCAAAAAGATGACGTTGCAGAATGCTCTGAGAAGCATCCAGTTACTGAAGATTCTCAAGCTTCCTCCTATGAAAGGAAGACTCTGAAAGAACTGAAGAGATCCGATATTATTATGCAGGAAAGGATGGATAAACAGGATGACAAAATTTCAGAAATTAAGAGCATGTTAACCAAATATGAGGAAACCAACATCCAGATCAAGGGCTTGTTGGAAGCTTTGTTCACGCGTCTTCCTCCTCCATCTTAGATTTCTCTTTTAAAATTCTGTTTATCTATAATATTTTTTACATTGTTGCTGTTTTGAACGTCTTATCGTTGCTTCTGATTTTAATATAAATCCTTTTTGGCTCTGATTATATGTTCTTTTTTATAACTGAAAAAAAGTGGGAGAAAGAATAAGATATTTTCAATAACGGATTATTGAGACATAAGTCTCAAACATTCTGATCTCTTAATGTCTTTATTCTGAAAAGCTTGAACAGGTACAAAACTCTGATGAAAGACGTAGTCAAATTCTGATGCTCAAGGACTCTAAGAATTTAAGGGAAGTAATCAACTCAGGGGCAGATTTTCTTCTTAAATTCTATGCTTTTTATTCTTTATTCTTTATTGAAAAATCTGGTTTTTGTCATCATCAAAAAGGGGGAGATTGTTATAACATAGTTTGATTCTACAACCCTTGATTAGAGTTTTTATGATAACAAAATACAAAGAATAAATTATTTCAAAGATATATATATATATACAAAGAACAATTATGCTCCTTAAAATTATGTTTTGTACATGCAGAAGTTCTGATGGAATCAGCATCAGAATGGAATCAGCACCAGAAGATCAGAAATATGTGTTATACACTGAAGCTTGATGACCGGAATCTGCGCCTAAACAAATACACTCTGACTCTGATCAAAGACATCTTTACCATGTCATCAACACTCTGAAGCGTTATTAGCAATTTTGCTATCAACACTCTGAAGCGTTATCAGCAGTTACAGCAAAGAAGACTCTGAAGCGTTACTGATTATTCAAGACAGAATTCAATGCTAACGGCTTTCTTCAGACAAGGATCTTCTCCAAAAGGAAAGTGCATTATTATCATTAAACTTGATTTATGGACAATGTCTCTTGCTTGCCTATATAAACAAGTCTGCTTGTGAAAAGAAGTACGTACGTACGCACTCAAAATTTGCCAAGCTATCCAAACCATGCATATTCAAAGCTTTAGCAAATTCATTTTATTCCAAGCTTATTTTTTGTGTAATTATCACAGTTGTGATATACAGTTTTGTAAGAAAACGTTAACGCACTCTTGTTCAATTTTGTAAAAGATTTCCTTGAGATAAACCGGTCTGTGGTCATACTCAAGAAGACTTTAACAGGTGTTAAAGTAAGCTGTTGTAATCCTTTGAGAATAGTGTATTAAGACCTCTTTGGAGAGAGGATAAATCACCTTGACGGGTGGACTGGAGTAGTTTGAGATCAAACGAACCAGGATAAAAATATTGTGTTGTTAAGTCTTTTAATTTAAGTTTTACAATTCAACCCCCCCCCCCCCCCCCCCCTTCTTGTGTTTTTCACATCTTCACAGTAATCTTTAAATTTCGCAGTTTACCGCTTTTATATAACATGCTAGTAATTAGGGTTTGTATGGCAAGATAAAACCAATCAAATAGAAAACCTTAATTCAAGACAAAATTGTAGGTGTTTAGGTATTGGCTTGCATTTTTGGTAAATTCCAAGTGTATGTGTGAATGACATGACTGATGTCATAACATTCTAGTTCAGGTTGTACTAACTCTTTAGGTACATATGCAGAAAAATATTGTAACTCAAATACTGATGTTTATAAGTGTGTATCTGAGCATGTTTGCAAAATGATCACATTTAGCTAATCAGTAGACAGGTTTTCTCAGATGTCATAACAGATGTTATGACATCCTGTTCTGAACTAGCAGGATTACAGGATTGGATAAGTCTGAGTTTTTTCAGGAAATAACTCAGTCCTTCCTAAACAGAATCCTGCGTTTTCTGAGGAGTAACCTCGCTCAATCCTAACCTGATCAACAAAGTACTGTGACCTGGTCTTTAGGTCAAACGGAATCAACCCTAGGTTTTTGGAAACCCTAACTGAAGTTGCAGCTGCTATATATTCAACAGAGCTGCGGTTTTTGAAGTCATCCCTGCTGATTGATTAGAAGATCAAGTTTGTAATCTGTATAGATTTGTTTATTGTACTCCAAGCAATTATCATTGTGATAAGTGTCTTGGAATAGGTTTCAATTGTAAGGGTTGTGTAGGACTCAAAGCTTTGAAGCAAGAGTGTTTGAATGTTACTTGACTAAAACTATGAAGCAGAGTCAAGTTAGTTGTGTACATCACTCAAAGCTGTGAAGCACGAGTGATTGTGTTACTTGATTAAAAAGCTGTGAAGCTTAATCAAGAGTGTGTTTTTGAAGAGTGTCTTCATCAATTCTCAAGTCAAATTGGTTTATGTATCACTGCTGTGATTGAGGGGGAGTGAGTAGGAACTCAGGTTTAAGTTGTACTTAGATTAGAATTGCATTGGGTAGGTCTTAAGTGAAGGAGATAAACTGGTTGGTTTATTCCTGAATTAACATCTCTTATAGTGGATTCTCTCCCTGGCTTGGTAGCCCCCAGAGTAGGTGTTGTTGCACACTGAACTGGGTAAACAATTGACTGTGTTGTTTACTGCTTTTGTATTTACTGTCATATAGTAAGTCAGATACGGTGTCATAACATCGGACGTGACATTAAGTATCTGTAGCCAGAATTTTCAATTGGCATCAGAGCAGGCACCCTGCCTGTATTACTGGGTGAGATCTAGGGATATCACTTTCTGGCACTATGGACAAAGAAGGAGTTTTTGGAAATAGACCACCCATTCTGGATGGAACTAATTATGACTACTGGAAACCTCGTATGATTGCCTTCCTAAAATCTCTGGACAAAAAGGCTTGGAGAGCTGCTGACAAAGGATGGATTCATCCCACCATAACTGAAAGAGATGGGACAATCAGTCTGAAGCCTGAGGAAGAGTGGAGTAAAGAAGAAGATGAGTTAGCTCTGGGAAATTCAAAAGCCTTAAATGCCTTGTTCAATGGAATTGATAGAAACATCTTCAGATTAGTACATCAATATGAACTGGCCAAGGAAGTTTGGGACACCCTCAAAACTACTCATGAGGGCACTTCCAAAGTAAAGATGTCAAGGCTTCAGATGTTGACCACTAAGTTTGAGAATCTAAAAATGATGGAAGATGAAACCATCCATGAATTTCACATGAACATCTTGGAGATTGCCAACACCTCAGGAGCACTGGGAGAAAAAATGTCAGAAGAAAAACTGGTGAGGAAGATTCTCAGATCCTTGCCTAAAAGATTTGCAATGAAGGTAACTGCCATAGAGGAAGCCCAGGACATTAGCAAGTTAAAAGTGGATGAACTTATTGGGTCTCTTCAGACTTTTGAGATGAGGATCACTGATAATGGTGACAAGAAGAACAAAAGCATAGCACTTGTAACCAACACTGATGTTGAACACAAGGAGGATGAAGAAGAAAACATATCAGAAGCCATTGCCATGCTTGGAAGACAGTTCAACAGGCTCATCAAAAGAATGGACCCAAAGTCAAGGTCAAATGTTCATAACATTCCTTCTGACATTGACAGTTCCAGCAGAAGACCAAGATCAGAAGATAAGAAAAACCAAGGCAGAGGAATTCAATGCCATGGATGTGAAGGATATGGACATATTCGAGCTGAATGTCCTACCTTTCTTAAGAAGCAAAAGAAAGGAATGACTGTTACTTGGTCTGACTATGATTCAGAAAGCAATTCTGAAGAAGAATCTGCCAAACTAGTTACTGCCCTAACTAGTGTTTGTACTTCTGAAAGTGACACCAGTAATGAAGAAGTAACATTTGAAGAACTGGATGATACCTACAAGAAATTGTGTATCAGAAGTGGTGAAGTCTGTGTGCAAAATGAGAAACAATCAAAACTCATTGTAAAGCTGGAGGCTGAAAAGAGAGCAAATCTTGAAACTATAAGTCATTTAGAAGGAGAAGTTCAACTGCTGAACTCACAACTGAATCAAATGACCAAATCAGTCAAGATGTTGACAAATGGAACTGACAAATTAGAAGAGATTCTTCAGGCTGGACAAAATATGGGAAATAAATCTGGCCTAGGATTTGTGGAAACAAAGAAATTTGTTACCAGGAAGCAAATGTCAAACCAGATGTCTCAACATTACTCTCAACATCAGGGACAGAGACACATGAAGAAGAGGTACCAAAGATGGAGATGTCATCATTGTGGGAAATATGGTCACATAAAGCCCTTCTGCTACAGACTACATGGATATCCTAATCAGAAATCAGATGTCAAACCTAAGTCTAAAAAGGTACCACACGCTCCTCAATGGAAGAAAAAGGCTATTGCACTGATAGCACACACTTCCCTGAAGATCTCAGCAAAGGAAGATTGGTACTTTGACAGTGGATGTTCCAGACACATGACTGGATTCAAAAATCTCCTCAATAATGTTATGCCTCACACCACCAGTTTTGTGACCTTTGGAGATGGTGCTAAAGGAGAAATCAAAGGAGTTGGTAATTTGGACTACCCTGGAGTTCCAAGTCTGAATAAGGTACTGCTGGTGAAAGGGTTGACTACTAATCTCATCAGCATCAGTCAATTATGTGATCTAGGATTTATGGTCAACTTCTCAAGATCTGAATGTCTAGTGTTTAATGAAAAACTAGATATTGTAATGAGAGGAATAAAATCCAAAAATAACTGTTATGTGTGGCAGCCTGAGAACACTGATATCCCCACTTTGAGTCAAATCATCAAAGAAGAAAAAGATATGAAACAGTGGCAGCATAAACTTGAAGGAATGAAAAGAGCTATTCCTATGGAAGATGTCAGAAGAACTCCTAAACTACAGGCTGATAATATATGTGATGTGGCAAAGAACAAGTCTCATAAATTCTGTTCTCAAAAATTCTGGTCAACACAGATGCTACCTGAAGACAATGTTACACAAGATGTTGTGACATTGTGGTGTGATAATCTGAAAACATTCAACATTTCCTTAAACCCTATTGACTTTGGAGAGAAGAAATCATTTAAACTGAAACATAGTTTCTCTGAGCTTCAGCTAACTGATTCTTCTACCAAGGTGCTTGTTGGAAATCAACTTGAAAATTTGAGGGGCAGATTGGGCATTCACCAACATGAGAAATTATAGCAATTAGTTTTGCTGAAAACAAGGGTTAAAAGGATTAATTCTATTAAGTCTATATTTAGTGGGTTAATCATATTCACTCACAATTCCTTCAAAAGCCTTCAGAAGTTGAAAAGACTCCCTTGTACTCCCTATCTCTCTCATCCTTGCAACCTGTTTTCTCCTCCCAATCAAAGAGTTTTCTCAAATTGCTACTGCTACTCAACGTTAAACACAATGTCTCAGACATCATCTTCCACTATGGCGGCTTCGTCTCACTCTTCATCATCGTCATCTGATCAAGATTCTAGGGCAATCACGACATGCATAGAATCTGAAGTACTTGAGGTCACTCCTCTCAGGGAGATGGCAACTAACCCAGCCAAAATCAAGAAGCTCAGGACCAGACATGCAGGAAGAGCTCAAGCTGCAGTCTCTGGTAATTCTTCTCTTCCTTCATCTACTATACCTAATAAAGAAGGAACAGTTCAAGTACACCAAGCTATTGCTAGACTGGTTACTAGCATTCTGAGTGGCAACCAATCTGTACCGGGGATTTCTATTCCTTTGAATCAATCTGAAAGTCCAAATGTGGAAGGTTCTGAAAATATAGATGTCACTGAGGATGTTGTGACACCAAAAGACAACATTCAGAATCCCTCTGAAAAGGCTGCTGATCCACCTATCATTGATGTGGATGAAGAGTACTCAGATAATGAACTGATTGCTAATGTGAACCCTAGCATTGCTAGGAGATTGATGAAAAGAAAAAGTAGTGAGACTGTTAAACCTAAGAAGTCCAAGGCTGAAGGGATGGCTGAAAATATTCAGACAAAAGGGAACAGGTGCTGACTGCTAGACAACCAATCTCCAAGAAAAGAAAAGAACCTGAAACTTCTGACTCTGATGATGAATCAGAATTTGAGATTGACATTGACCATGCTCCCATCAGAAGGAAGCTCCCTTCCAGCAAGATTGCTAGAGTGCCTGAAGTGCCAACTGACAACATCTCCTTTCATCATCCTGATAATGCAAACAGGTGGAAGTATGTTTGCTTGAAGAGAATAGCCTTGGAGAGAGAACTCAACAATGATGCTTTGGAGTGCAAAGACATCATGGAGCTGATCAGGAATGCTGGGCTAATAAAGACTGTGATGAAGTTTGGCAAATGTTATGAAAATCTGGTTAAAGAGTTTGTAGTGAACTTATCCAATGATTGTGCTGATGGGAGGTCAGCTGACTTTGAGAGTGTGTTTGTTAGAGGAAGAAGGGTCAAGTTCTCTCCATCAGAAATCAACAAGTTTCTTGGAAGAACGAATAAGGACTGTCCTGATCTAGAGGCAACTGACAATGAAGTATGCTTGACCATCACTGCCAGGCAAGTAAAGTGCTGGCCATTGAAAGGGAAGTTGAATGCTAGTAAACTCAGCATGAAATTTGCCATCTTGCATAAAATAGGTGCAGCAAACTGGGTGCCTACAAATCACAAATCAACCATCTCCACAGGATTGGGGAGATTCATCTATGCTGTAGGAACCAAGACTGCCTTTGACTATGGAAGGTACATTTTTGAACAAATCTTGAAGCATGCTGGCAGTTATGCTGTCAAAGGACCAATTGCCTTTCCCTCCCTCCTTTGTGGAATCATCCTTGCACAATATCCTGACATACTTGTAGCAAGAGATACAGTCTGCAAAAGAGCCCCTGCCCTTGGCCTGCACTACAAACTGTTTCAGGGATCCCATGCTCCAGACATTGTCATAACATCAGCTGAGACATCGTCTGCAAAGAGCCAGTCCAAAACATCAGATGTCATAGCTGTCTTAAAAGAAACTTGCAAAGATCTGGATGCTAGAAAAAGGACCCTAGAAGCACTAATTGCCAAGCTAGAAAAGGATGAAGCTGAAGCAAGCATGAGGGAAGAAGATGAAGAAAGTGGCTCCTCTGAGTCTGATGACAGTACTTGAAGGATGATTGCTGCTTGGTGGTGTTGCTGGTGGAGTTTGGAAGTATGTTCTGCTATTGTCTGCTGCTGATCTCATTATTTTGTCTTGGATAACTGTATAACTTTATAAACATGTAATCTTTGGCCCATTTGTGGCTAAAGTGAGGGAGAATATTTGGTACTGCTTAATTAGTACTTAACACTATATTTTTCTGCTGTCATTTATTTCTGCTGCTATCTATCTATCTCTGATTGTTTAGGGACTTTAGCCAAAAATCTGCCAAAGGGGGAGTTTGTAGGTGTTTAGGTATTGGCTTGCATTTTTGGTAAATTCCAAGTGTATGTGTGAATGACATGACTGATGTCATAACATTCTAGTTCAGGTTGTACTAACTCTTTAGGTACATATGCAGAAAAATATTGTAACTCAAATACTGATGTTTATAAGTGTGTATCTGAGCATGTTTGCAAAATGATCACATTTAGCTAATCAGTAGACAGGTTTTCTCAGATGTCATAACAGATGTTATGACATCCTGTTCTGAACTAGCAGGATTACAGGATTGGATAAGTCTGAGTTTTTTCAGGAAATAACTCAGTCCTTCCTAAACAGAATCCTGCGTTTTCTGAGGAGTAACCTCGCTCAATCCTAACCTGATCAACAAAGTACTGTGACATGGTCTTTAGGTCAAACGGAATCAACCCTAGGTTTTTGGAAACCCTAACTGAAGTTGCAGCTGCTATATATTCAACAGAGCTGCGGTTTTTGAAGTCATCCCTGCTGATTGATTAGAAGATCAAGTTTGTAATCTGTATAGATTTGTTTATTGTACTCCAAGCAATTATCATTGTGATAAGTGTCTTGGAATAGGTTTCAATTGTAAGGGTTGTGTAGGACTCAAAGCTTTGAAGCAAGAGTGTTTGAATGTTACTTGACTAAAACTGTGAAGCAGAGTCAAGTTAGTTGTGTACATCACTCAAAGCTGTGAAGCACGAGTGATTGTGTTACTTGATTAAAAAGCTGTGAAGCTTAATCAAGAGTGTGTTTTTGAAGAGTGTCTTCATCAATTCTCAAGTCAAATTGGTTTATGTATCACTGCTGTGATTGAGGGGGAGTGAGTAGGAACTCAGGTTTAAGTTGTACTTAGATTAGAATTGCATTGGGTAGGTCTTAAGTGAAGGAGATAAACTGGTTGGTTTATTCCTGAATTAACATCTCTTATAGTGGATTCTCTCCCTGGCTTGGTAGCCCCCAGAGTAGGTGTTGTTGCACACTGAACTGGGTAAACAATTGACTGTGTTGTTTACTGCTTTTGTATTTACTGTCATATAGTAAGTCAGATACGGTGTCATAACATCGGACGTGACATTAAGTATCTGTAGCCAGAATTTTCAAAAATCAAGCATGAAAATGATACACTTGCACACAAGCACCCCTAGGGTTACTCCAGTTGGTATCCTTGTACAAAAATGGCCATATTACGCATGTGAGGTATCTTAGCAAAAAAAAACAAATATAAGATCATAGTCCCTCGATGACGCTATTCAAAGTTGTCTTACAAAATGATCTTAGTCCCTCAAAAAATGTCAAGGTACCTTGCAACATTGCTAATCATGGCTATACGATGACCCACGCCCGTCCCGTTTACATCCAAAGATAGGGTTGCTTACCAAATCAATGGTAAGACAACAATATCAAAGGAAAAGAAAATGAACAAGAAAGACATTTGAGTAGGTAGATTACTTTTAGTTACTTGCTCCATTTCAAAACAAATATCCTTTCAATTTTCAAAAATAAACACCTACACATTTCCAAACATTTTACAAAATTGAAAACATTTTTAAAAAGACAAACATCTTTGTATACATTCTTACGAACGAGAATCATTACAAATATTGCCTAAATAATGGCCCTTTTACAAAATACTTTCAAAAACCACACAAAGCACAATTTCAAACAAAAGGAAGTGATCTAGCAAGTAACTAAGAGCCCATGGAAAACCATGGATGAAAAGGGTGCTAATACCTTCCCTTTTCATAATCTACCCCCCGAACTCAAGAAACAATCTCAAAGGTCTTTCATGTGCTTTTTCACCTTTCCTTTTGGATAAAAGAAAAGTCGGTGACGTCTCTTGCTAACCGCAATATTTGCGATCAAACGCAAAATAATCAAGTCAGTTCTCCCACCGTATCATAGAACTGGTGATTCTGCTGGGGATAATTCTAAAAGTTTGGTTACCTTAGGGTTTAGATAATATTTACTTGCTTCCATTATTTGACTTGTGTGCTTTAAATTATGGTTCTATGTTTGGGTTTGAATCCTCTACCCGGATTTGGGATACATTATAGGTAAGTAGCAATACGTTGTGGAAACTGTGCGGGGTATACCGACATGGTCTAATCAATAGCTATGTTAGTGCGACATATTTGTGGGTACCGGTAGCCTTTGAGTTAATCAAAGAGAATACGGGGCCGCTGAGTGATGTCATAAAGCACTAATGAACTTCTAGAACCTTTACTTGACCATCTTTGCCTTTAGGATGTAGTGAGATGACCGACTTTGGTGCAGTCCGAAGTTGGTAGATACTCGATACAACACTCATTGAGGTTTGGTTTCTTGGGATATTTCGGTCGCCATTAAAGAGGCTTGAGCAGAAACAATGACCAAGGAAACAATCCAGTGATATTGAGCTCCTTAGAACCCGATTACTATTACTAGGACAGGTTTAAGCCAACTAAACTTCAAGAGGGTACTTACCTATGAAACTCCATGCAAGCCTAAACCTATGACTTGTTTGCTTTGCTTGTATATGCATACTTGTACATAACATCATGGACATCATGAACATCATATACATCCACTAACCATTACAAGGATTTTGGGATTCATCTTTGATTTTGTTTTGTAGGATATGGATTAGCTTCGCAGGAAAACTATTCAAGGCAACCTTGTGAGAATTCCTCCACAACTTAAGGAGCTAGTTTAAAGGATTCCTGAAAACTCTCCATTCACCGAGAGACATGGTCTTCTACTCAACTTAGTCACCTCCCACACAGATGAGGACATGATGAAGGTGCTCTTTAAGTTCTTTGATCCTTTGCACCATTGTTTCACATTTCCTGACTATCAACTTGTGCCTACTTTGGAAGAATTCTACTAACTCTTGAGGATTACCATTCTCAATCAACTACCTTTTAACAGTACGGAAAGAGATTCAAAGCCAGAAGAGATTGCTCAAGCTTTACACTTGCACTCATCTGATGTCACAACTCATTGAGAAACTAGGAGTGGTGTCAAAGACTTCTTAGAAAAGTTCCTGTTTGAGAAAGCCCAAAGTTATTGGAATTCCTTAGACTTGCAAGCCTTTTAGGAAATTGTGGCTCTTCTCATCTATGGGATAGTTTTGCTTCCAAATCCTGACCAACTCATAGATGTGAACACCGTCAAAATCTTCATGTCACGCAACCCGGTGCCTACATTTCTAGGGGATATCCTACACTCTTTTCACACTCGCACAATGAGGAAAAGTGGTGTCCTTATATGTTGCACCCCTCTCCTGGAAAGATGGTTTATTTCTCATCTTCCCCAATCAATCTTAAAGAATGAGAAAGGTTCAAGATGGTCACAAAGGTTAAGGACGCTTAAACATTCAGACATTCATTGGTGCTCCCGATCCAAAGAGAATGTTATCATTGTTGACCGTTGTGGAAAATTCCCTAATGTCCCTATACTTGGCATTAGGGGGGAATCACCTACAACCCATGTTTAGCCTTAAGACAGTTTGGTTATGCCCGAAGGGATGGCCCGTACGAGATGCTGATTCAAGGTTTGGTATTCGACTATGACAACGACGATCAAGGTCTTCACCAGAGATTTATCCGAGCTTGGAGGATGCTAAACAATGTGGATAGAAAGACTTTGGGGCACAATAATTCCATCCCTCTTGAGCCTTACCTCAAATGGGTACGAACTCGTGCTCAGAGTCTTATAATGCCTTGCACCTCCATTCTCCCGGTAATCATTGAGCCTGTTAAGGAGGGAGATATTCCATACACTATCCTACATCCTTACATGCCCACATCTCTTGAAGACCTACAAAGGGATTGGATACAACTCAAAGGAGAGCGGGATACTTTCGAAGCCCAATTCTATGCAAGCGAGAAGAAGGTTTTGGAACTCACTAGGCTACTTCATGAGGAGAAGACTCTGAATGCCTACATTGCACCAAAGAGGATGTGAATTACTTTTCTATCTTAGAGTTTTTGTACATATCATTACTTTCCTTGAAAACATTGCATATGCATATATCATTCATCATAACATAAACATGTCTTTTGCAACAAGTCTCCTCATCTCTCTAATTTTTATTTCAGTAAGATGGATCTCGAGCAAACAGTGAAAGACCTCCAAGCTCAGAATACACAGTTTCAACAGTTGCTCATGACCCTATCCAAGGGGCAAGAAGAGTTGAAGACTCTGCTGGCTGAAGAGAGGAAGAAGAAAACAAAGAAGGTAACCATGGTCTTAAATATGGGGAGAAGATTTCAAGGGCAGACAAGAAGGACTTTGAATTTTGCAACAACATCCGGTGAAGGAGAAGGGAAAGGCAAGGAAACAGTTGTCCCGTCAAAATCGGAAGAAGAGGAGGAAGAAGAGGAAGACTACTTTGAGGAACAGTATCCTCCAGCTGATGACAAGTACATACATCTCGAAGAGCATTTGAGCGCGATGGATATACAAAAGGTGTCGGGCTTAGAATTTGAGGAATTGGGACTAGTGTCGGGGATTGTGATTCCTCTGAAATTCAAAGTGCCTATGTTTGCAAAATATGATGGAGTTTCATGCCCTAAAATGCATCTCCGGTCATATGTGAGAAAAATACAACCCCACGCCGCTGATAAAGACTTATGGGTGCATTTTTTCCAAGACAGTCTATCTGGAACACAACTCGACTGGTTTTACCAACTAGAAAGAGCCAACGTCCACAATTGGGAAGATCTTGCCGCAGCTTTCTACAAGCAATATCAATACAATGCTAATTTGGCGCCTACCCATACTCAACTCTAGAGTATGGCCATGGCTTCCAATGAAGGTTTCAAGGATTACACACAAAAATGGAGAGATTTGGCTGGAAGAGTTCAACCCCCTCTGTCTGAAAGGGAATTGGTGGACATGTTCTTAGGCACCTTATCTGACCCCTTCTTCAACCATTTAATCAGAAGTTCATCTACATGCTTTACTGAACTAATATTAATCAGAGAGAGGGTGGAAGCTGGCATAAAAAGTGGAAAGATTCAGAAGAATTCATGTTCTTCTACAACTGTAAGGAAGCCTTTCATCGGGAAGAAAGAGGTAGTTATTGTATATCCGCAAAGGAATCAAGATAGGGCCGAACGTTGACCAATGGTGGGGGCTGTTATGATTCCCAAGCCTACATCTGATCAACAAAGAAGTAATCAACCAAGGGTGGAAAGGCTAGTCAGGCAATTCACCAGAATTAACATGACTCCATCTCAAGTATTATCGCATCTTCTGAGATCAACGGTGACCTTGAGAGAAGCTCCAAAAAACCCCAACACAACATCCCCTCATTATCATCCTAATTCCCGTTGCGCATATCACTTTGAATGTCTTGGTCACGATACTAATAACTGTTGGGCCTTGAAGAACAAAATACAAGACCTCATTGAAGCAAAAGAAATTGAGTTTGATACGCCCAAGAAGCCAAATGTCATTTATGCTCCTATGCCCAAACATGGTCACAATACCAATGCTATTGAAGAAGATTTGTTTGTTACCATAGTTGATGAACTCATGACTCCACTTCCAACCATTAAGATAAACTTGTTGAAAGCCAGTGTGTTCCCGGGCTGTAATGAAGTTTTCCATCTCTTCTTGTCCTCACCAACTGATTGCCCTTTGTTGAAAGCAGGAATTCAGCGTCTGATAGATAACAACGAGATTTTGTTTGAAAGTAATCCTGTTTCACTTATTCCCGTTGAAGATGTTTCAATTATTACCATTTCGGCCAATTCTTCCAGGGTCTCCACCAAAAGACCCGTTAGAATTACATTGGTTTCGAAAGCAGCTCCTCTAATAATCACAATGCCTGGGCCAGCCCCATATGAATCAGACAAGACCGTGTCGTGGAATTACGGAGGGGACATTACTACCATGGCATCAAACAAGACTGGCCGGATGCCGAAGAGTTAAACTCTGAAGAAGAAGATTCTGACATCAGCAATATTGCCGGAACTAGTAAAATTACCCGAAGCGGTAGGATCTTTTCTCCAGAAGTTCCCTCAAAAGCAGTTTCTGGACCCGTAATCATACACGTTGATGCTCCAAAGGTTACTTCCATACCCATAATCATCTCTGCAAGTGCTCTTATTTACGAAGCCGTCACAACTCCTGTTATCATTCCTACCAACACTCCTGCTGTCGGGACTCGAGGAAAGAGTATTCAAGTGGAGCACGTCCAAACGAAGGCTCAATCACTGACTATCCCTGAGGCTTCCAAGAAAGAAATGGAGGAGATCCTAAAAATTATAAAGAGAAGCGACTACGATGTAGTTGGAAAATTGGGGCAAACTCCCTCCAAAATCTCCATGCTGGCATTACTACTGTGTTCCGAGGCACATGCGAAAGCCTTGGTGAAGTTCCTAAAAACAGCCCATGTACCTCAAGAGACATCTGCTGATCAATTTCAAGACTGCATGGCTAGCCTAACTGCGGACAACGACCTAGGTTTCTCGGATGCTGATCTAACACCGAGGGGAAGAAAGCACAATGAGGCCTTGCATGTCTCTGTAGAATGTAAGGGCACAACTCTGGCCCATATTTTGGTGGACATTGGCTCATCTTTGGATGTATTACCGAAAAAAGCTCTTGACAGACTTGACTGCGAGGGGCTAACATTAAAGCCAAGCAACATAGTAGTAAGGGCATTTGATGGCTCGAAGAGGATGGTGCACGGGGAAGTGGATATCCCCATAAAGGTTGGGACTCAAACTTTCAATTCAACCTTTTATGTAATGGATATCCACCCTTCTTACCGCTGTCTTCTAGGACGGCCATGGATCCATAATGCTGGCGCTGTTACCTCTATATTGCACCAAATGATGAAGTACCTGGTTCAAGGGAAGATTATCACCGTCCATGGAGAGGAAGTATACATGATCAGCCATGTCAATTCCTTCAGATATGTGGAATTAGATGGTGAATTCATTGAAACTCCATTTCAACACTTCGAAGAGGTCCCCTAAGAGGTGGCAGTGACCAAGACTGTGTCCCAGATTCCCAAGATTACAAGACCTCCACTCTGGATGTCATCACTAAAGGACGCCAAAGCAGTGGTAGAAGAAGGAGGGTGCACTATCTGGGGACAACTCCCAGATATCCCATATAAGTTTGACAAGTTTGGCCTAGGTTTCACTTCAAGTGCTCAAAAGGTTGTACGGCGTGCCCTTGCTGGAGGGCCACCCTTAAAGATTAGCAACCGTGAGGTCAACGCGGTGGAAGATGGTGAAGATGATTACAACCTAGAGGATTGGATCTTTCCGACTATCAATGGAGGACTCAGCAATTGGGAGGCTAGAGACTTTGTCCTAATCACTTTCATCCCTCAGTAATTTATCTTTACATTTTGTTGGATCTGTAATATTCAAAATAATTCACACTCTTAAAACCTTGTGTCTTACCCGAGGCACAATGGTCCATTTGTAAGGGTTTTTATCTCATTTTCATATGACATCAATGAATCATGTACGTTTTCGCATAAAAACTTTTGTGCTCATTGTTTTTCTTTTACATTTTATTTTCTTTCAAAGATAGCTATACCCTTACACACACCCACACTCACAATGCAGGTATCCATCCATTCTAGATCCCATGGGTAACGATACTGCTATGGCCTTTTGTGACTCTGAGAATCTAATCTACCAAGCCGAAGACGAAGGTGAGAAAGATTGTGAAGTACCAGGGGAACTGGCCAGACTGCTACAACAAGAGGAGAGAACCATTCAGCCTCACGAGGAACCCATGGATACAATCAACCTGGATACCAAAGAAGATAAAAAAAGAGGTCAAAATGGGTGCCAATCTGGAACCCATTATCAATAAGCGTCTGATTCAGCTGTTGCATGACTATATTGAAATCTTTGCCTGGTCATATGAAGACATGTCGGGACTTGATACAGACATTGTGGTACATCATTTTCCTACAAGAGAAGATTGTCCTCCAGTAAAACAAAATGTACGTTAAATGAGGCCTGATATATCAGAAAATATTAAAGCATAGGTCATGAAGCAATTTAACGCTGGATTCTTGGTTGTCACCTCTTACCCCCAATGGGTTTCCAATGTTGTTCCCGTACCTAAAAAGGACGGCAAAGTGAGAATGTGTGTGGACTACAGATATTTGAATAGGGCGAGCCCTAAGGATGACTTTCCACTCCCCCACATTGATATCCTAGTTGACAATATGGCACAACACAAAGTGTTTTCCTTCATGGACGGATTCTCATGTTACAACCAAATCAAAATGGCGCCTGAGGACATGGAGAAAACAACGTTTGTCACATAGTGGGGCAGGTTCTGCTACAAGGTGATGCCATTCGGGCTGAAGAACGTTGGGTCAACCTATCAGCGTGCCATGGTAGCTTTATTTCACGACATGATACATCATGAAATAGAAGTCTACGTGGACGATATGATAGCCAGATCGTAAACTAAAGAGGAGCACCTTGATCACTTACAAAAACTGTTTGAGAGACTGAAGAAGTACAAGCTGAGGTTGAATCCAAACAAGTGTAAATTTAGGGTACGGTCCGGTAAGCTCCTAGGCTTTGTCGTTAGTAACAAAGGTATTGAGGTCGATCCTGCCAAAGTTAAAGCAATACAAGAGATGCATGCTCCTCTTACTGAGAAGGAAGTCAGAGGATTCTTGGGGTGTTTGAATTATATTACCAGATTCATTTCTCACCTGACAGCTGCTTGTGAGCCAATCTTTAAACTATTGAAGAAAGATCAAGTAGTCAAATGGAATGATAAGTGCCAAGTTGCTTTTGACAAAATCAAAGAATACTTGCAAGAGCCTCCTGTGTTGATGCCACAAGTCGAGGGAAGACCGTTGATTACGTATCTGACTATTTTAGAAAACTCAATGGGATGTGTATTGGGACAGCATGACGAGTCTGGCCGAAAAGAGCATGCTATTTACTACCTGAGCAAAAAGTTTACCAACTGTGAAACTAGATATTCACTACTCGAGAAAACTTGTTGCACTCTGGCATGGGCTGCTCACCAACTAAGACAGTATATGCTGACTCATACTACCTTGTTGATATCTAAGATGGATCCGATAAAGTACATCTTCGAGAAGCCTGATATTTTTGGAAGAATAGCGAGATGGTAGATGATCCTGGAAGAATATGACATACAGTATAATACCCAGAAAGCTATAAAAGGGAGTGTACTAGCGGATCACCTTGCTCACCAAGCTGTGGAAGACTACCAGTCCATGAAGTTTGATTTTCCGGATGAAGACATCATGACACTAGACAACTGTGGAGAATTCAGGCCATATGGCGGACCTGAACAAGGAACCTGATGGACCCTGTTCTTTGATGGGGCATCCAATGCACTCGACAATGGTATCGGTTTTGTAATCATATCTCCAGAAGGGTATCATACTCCCTTTACTGCCAGACTTTGCTTCAATTGTACAAACAACATGGCGGAATATGAAGCGTGCATCTTTGGTCTCAAAGCTGCCATAGACTTGGGGATCAAATCCTTGGATGTATTCAGAGATTCAACTTTGGTTATCAGCCAAATCAAAGGGGAATGGGACACCAAACACCCTAACCTTATCCCTTATAAAGAACATGTTTTGACATTACTACCACACTTTGAGAAGATTACCTTCGAGCATTTCCCGCGAGAAGAAAATTAGCTAGCAGACGCTCTAGCCACAATGTCATATATGTTTAAACTTAATTGGGATAATGAGGCTCCCCAGATCACCATTGAATGAATAGATGAACCATCACACTGTCACGAGATTAATACGGAAGAAGTAGTGGACCAACCTTGGTTACACGAAGTCAAGAGGTATCTCGAGGCTCAAGAATATCCAGAAGGAGCTTCAATCAATGATGAAAAGTTCTTAAGGAGATTCTCTACTAAGTTCTTCCTTAGTAATGGAATCCTATACAAATGCAATCATGACTCAGTATTGCTTCGGTGCGTACAAAAGGTTGAACCTGAAAGGATCATGGCTGAATTACATGAAGGTACTTTTGGCACCCATTCCAGTGGCCATATGATGGCGAAGAAAATCCTACGGGCAGGCTATTATTGGTCTACCATGGAAGTAGATTGCTATCAACACTCTCGAACCTGTCATAAATGCCAGATTTATACCGACAGAGTGCATGTACCCTCGGTTCCTATGAATGTCTTGATGGCTCCTTGGCCTTTTGCTATGTGGGGAATTGATATGATTGGGGAAATCAAGCCGACAGCCTCCAATGGACATCGCTTCATCCTAGTGGCCATTGACTATTTTACAAAGTGGTTTGAAGCAGCCTCATTCGCCTCCGTTACCAAGAATGTTGTTGCCCGCTTCATCAAGTAAAACCTTATTTGCCGGTATGGCATCCCGGAAAGGATCATCATTGACAATGGTACAAATCTCAATATCACTATGATCACCGCATTGTGCGAGCAATTTAAGATTCAGCATCACAATTCTTCTCCCTATCGGCCAAAGATGAATGGTGTTGTAGAAGCTGCAAATAAGAACATTAAAAAGATCATACAGAAAATGACAGTCACATACAAAGACTGGCATGAGATGTTATCGTTCTCTCTCCACGGATATCGTACCACGGCTCGCACATCAACCGGGGAAACACCCTATTCTTTGGTATACAACATGGAAGTCGTCTTGCCTATTGAGGTTCAGATCCCCTGTCTAAGGATTATGAAGGATGCAGGGCTGAACGAAGATGACTGGATCCAGACTCGACTTGATCAACTGAACTTGATTGATGAGAAGAGACTTACTCTTGTTTTCCATGGTCAAATGTATCAAAAACGGATGATCAAGGCTTTCAATAAGAAATTCAGGTGCCAAGTGTATCAAGTCGGAGATCTAGTGATCAAACGCATCATCTTTCCACAAGGTGATCCCAGGGGAAAATGGACTCCTACCTATGAAGGACCATTTGTGATCAAAAAAATTTTCTCTGGTGGTGCAATGATCTTAACCACCATGGATGGCGACGACCTGCCACACCCTGCAAATGCGGACATAGTCAAAAGATACTACGCATAAGAGACCCGCTAGGTTGACATACCTAGGAAAAACAAGGGCATCCCAACGAACCAAAAAGGTTCGGGAAAAAATTAGGGATAAAACAAAAAAATCTGTACACCCGACAAGTTGAAAACTCGAAAGGGCGACTTGGGCGAAAAAGGGTTTCCCGGTGGACTGAAAACCCGAAAGGGCGGTCCAGGAAAAAGTTAGAGAATTAAAGCGTATGACTATGTCCAGTTGGATCACTTTACGCACGACCTTTAGCTTCAACTAACAAACTCAGAGGTTCTGATCAATTCAATCAGCTTCGGACAAGGCAACAAATAGACAAGATGCTCGGAGATATGAAGGCTATATTAGAATGGAAACCCCATGGGATTTTTTGTACACATAGCTATCTTTTCTTTGTATCAAAATTTTCATTTTTTTACGACAGCATTCTCTTACTAGAATGTTTGTCTCCTTGTACAAGAAATACTTACTTAAAGTCAATACAAAATATTACGTTGAAAGTGCAAAAACTATTTGTCTTTTCTTTACACTTGTGTTTTGTTTACAAAAACATCCAATGATTCATTGTTGATCATATGCATTTGAACATAATTACTGTTTACAAATAAAACAAAATAGGAAAGATAATTACTGATAGGTTTAAAGGATAGAGAAATGTCTCTAGGCTATTCCATAAGTAACCCCCTACAGTACGTCATTTAAATCCCCAGCGGAACAAAATTTCAAATTATTGATCCCCAGTAGAAGTCGTCAAATTTCACAGGATTCCCCAGCAGGTTTTTACAAGCAGTATATGGTATTTCCCTTACAACAAAGTTTATTTCTCAAAACAGAAATTCATCAACACTTAGAATTCACAACATGAAGACTTATACTTACATATTCTCAACAAACAGTCAGGGATTTATTTTCCTCAATCCAACAACAATACAACAAATTAGCTCACATACGCATACATCACATTCATATATCATAAACATTGATAACACGAATGCATTACATCATACATTTCATGCAACATAACTTTGTATTTTAGTTAACATTTTACCCTTTTCAGGATAATATTAACAGCTACCATTAACAAAATTCCAAAATCTTTTGATACAGTTCAGATACGCTCCAGACACGGATGCCATTCTAATGCTCATTCGGATACAGACTTTAGATACAGTACAGATACGCTCCAGAAACGGATGCCATTCTGATACTCATTCAGATACAGCCTTCAGATACAATATAAATACACTCTAGACATTGTGATCGGTGGATCTGGAACTGACTGTTTATCGCTGGTTCGCGAAATGTCGCGGAAGCAAGAGTCGCCACCGTCTTTTATTTTCTCCAAATGGAAAGGACAAAAGCACAGAAAAATTCCTTATAGAGATTGCTCTCGGTTCGGGAGGTAGATTTATAGAAAGGGAAGGTGTTAGCACCCTTTCTATCCATGGTTATCCATGGGCTCTTAGATACTTGCTCATTGTGTTTTCAAAAATTGTTTGTTTGCTTTTCAACTGTGGGTTTAAAAAAAAGTTTCTTTGAAAATTTCAGTTCGACTCTTGTATCAGTCCTCAAGAGTGTTTGAAAAGTTGCTTTCGAAAGCTTTTTGAAAAGGTGTCGGTGTGAAAAGTATTTTTTTGATTTGTTTTGAAATTGGAGCAAGTATCTACGAGTTCTCTACCTGCCCTAAGGAATTCGTCTGTGTAAATATCCTTGAAGTAGTGCCATCCCACCATTGAGAGGTAGGCAGCACCACCGTTGGAGGTGTTCGGGTCAATTCGAGGGTTCGGGACATGGTGATCACCGGAGCAATGGGAAGACACCTTAGAAGCTACCCCCATGCCATGTTCATGGACATGAGGACTTACTAAAACATCCTCTACTCGACGACCACCTTTCGAGGGGCAAGGCAACAGTGAGACGTACCCTAGGGGTGGTGTGTGACTTGTGTGTCGTTTTCATTTATGTTTATCTTGTTTATGCATTGGTGATCTACGCGTTGCTTTTATTTTGACATTCATTCTTTCATGCAAATTATTAACAGTTAAAAAGATGTGGAATTAAAAGTCTTACGCTATTACAAAGGCGCGGGTCTACATCGCCAAATTAATCCAAGACCCGATTTGAAATAAAATAAAAATGCGGAAAGATAAATATCCTAATTAATCTATTACATGGCTTTGGGATAATTACATGAAATTTATAAAAAGGAAATAAAATAAGCGCGCGAAATAGAATTATGATCGAATGCGAGGGCGTTGGACCCTTTTAAGGAAATTAAATTACAATTAATGAAATTAATTAAGTTAAATGAGAAAAGGAAATTATTTTTTGATTTTTTTTTGTATTTTATGGAATTTAGTAAGAAAATTAAATGAAATTAAAAAAGAAAAGTTAATTAACCCTAATTCTAAATTGTTTTTTATTTATTAAGAAAATGTTTTTAGTTTGACCTAATCTACATTAATTATTTACATGGCAATTTATTTATAAAAATAATTAATATCTAATAATGATAAAAGAAAAGAAAAAGAATAAAAGGATAAAAATATTTAAAACCCTAATTCTACATTTTTTAGTTTATTAAAAAAAACATTAAAATGAGATCTAGAATTAAAACTAAATTAATTGATAAAATTTATTTACAAAAAAAACGTTTAAATAAAATATATTTTTTTATTTTTATAGTTTCTGATTTTTTTGGTATTTTTATATGTTAGAAAGAAAATTAATTTAAAGAATTAAACTAAAACTAAATAAAACAAATAAAATAGAAAAAATAAAGAGAATGAAAAAGCAAACCAATGGGTGTGTTGACCCTAATTTGGAGGTATTTTGCCAGTAATCAGGCCCATGAAACGCTAGCCCATATGGACTTTCCTGGCTGGTGTGTGGCTCCATTGACCAATGCATATGGTGTTCTTCAGATCAAGGCCGTTGGATGGATGTTCTGAGACATGTGGCACGCTTGGATATTGAGTGTATGGTGAACCCTTGGGCGTACACTGCATGAGATCAGGTTAAAACAACATTTATTGAAAAATATGAGGGACCTGGGAATCGAACCCAGGTCCCAAGGCTTGCCAACAAGGTTCCCAACCACTACACCATTCAACGCATTTATAAATATTATGCAAAACAAATATAATAATTAAAGAATCACGC
The DNA here is from genome assembly GCA_948472305.1 of Vicia faba. NCBI lineage: Eukaryota > Viridiplantae > Streptophyta > Magnoliopsida > Fabales > Fabaceae > Vicia > Vicia faba. The sequence goes on from OX451739.1 coordinate 618,889,678, forward strand.
TAATGATAAAACGCGCTAAAAATTCAAACGAACCAACCAAGAGGGGACACGCAGGCTTCGTCTTCGTTGCACCTGTAATCAGAAAAGAGATAGCGGGGGTTTTAAACCCCCACTAAATATGGCCTGCGAAAAATAGCGATTACGCCATGGTTGCTCATAAATTGAGCGCGACTAGTGGTTCTGAATCGTGTGAAGCTCCTGATTCTAATGGCATAAGTCTTGTGTCCTGATTTTTCCAGAGGAGCAAATCCCTCTTTTAAAGTCCCTGCAACCCTAAATGGCTTCCATGGCAAGTTTGCATATAGGCAACGAAAACTCAATGAAACAATATCAATGGACTCAGAAGGTCCATGTTAGTGTAAAACATCAATCAAAATGTATGGAAAATGCCCAGAAATTCGAATACGATTATGTACAAAGTATGAGGAATTTTGATTTCTATATACCACTTCTTGATGCGTGGGGACTGGAAAAGGATGCAGTTAGGTTCCTTGAATCCTTGGCAAGCTATTGAAATTGGTTAGAAGCTTTGAATCGTCCTCTAATGCAGTTTTCAGTTTTGACTTTTTCACCAAAAATTGCAAAGTGTGTTCTTAGGTTTGGGCGCAGCTTGAAGGTTCTTCTGATTAGGTTTTGCATCTGTATATGTATGCCAATGGATTAGGGTAGAAATTTGAGTCAAAAAGCCTTTGCATTGATGTATCAAATATTTTATTTTCAATGAATATTTTTTCAATCTTTTTCATGAAGAACATGCCAAGTTTGGAAGATTTTGCTCTTGTTGATTGGCACACGAAATAATGAGCATGTGATAGACCTATTTTCTGCACAAAAAGATTTAAAACCAATGATTTGATATTTTTCTTATATTTAAAACTAATTAAATGAATAAATAAAAATAAAAATTCAATTAATTAATAAAAAATAAGAAAGTAAATCCTTTTGGGCTTAATGGGTCGTGCATATGCTTTGGATAATGATTCTTGGAAGAAAATGTGGCCCATTAGCAATTTTGAGGCATTTGAAGCAAAGTTGACTTTTCAAAATTCCCAAATATTTCCCAACTTCCACAAGGCATATCTTGCTCAATGTTTAAGATTTGATCATGTTCTTGGACATTTTGGAAAGGTCTATAAGTACTCTAATCAATGCCTTTGGTCCCATGTCATTTTGATTTACCAATCTCAAGTTATGGTCTTTGACTTAAAGTCCCTTTTTGTTGACTTTTGAAAATGACCTATAATGTTGAAATTGATAACTTTTTGTGAGAGCATTTCTTGGACTTGAAGTGTGAAGAGGAGTTGTAGGAAATGTCTTTATCTTCAAAATGAGCTTTGGATGGAATTTTTCTGATGAACCATGTGGAAGTTATGCCTTGGTCAAGTTACAGTTGACTTTTTCAACTGTCCAAATATGGAAACTTTTGCATCTTGAGACTTTTTGAGCCATACCTTGAAAATCATGATCAAGAATTGATCAAATGATGTTTGTGGCTTCAAAATAAGATGTTGACCAAAAATTTGAACTTTTGACTGTCAAATGACCATTTTGCCCCTATAGTTGACTGTTGAGCAATTAGGGTTTTTGACTGTGCAATTTTGTGCTGTAAGTCTTGAAACTTGACATGGGGATGCTTGACAATGTTTATAGGCATGTGGGACTTGTTTGGACCCTTGGAAACTTCAACTTCTTTGCCAGAACCAAAACCCTAGCTTTTGACTATTAGGAGGCCCTTGAACTGTGCAACCCTTGGGGAGATTTTGAAGCATGCTCTTTGCAAATCTTGAAGAATATGGGAGGGCAAATTTTGGGGTACAACAGACACGGATGCCATTCTAATACTCATTTAGATTCAGTCTTTAGATACAGTACAGATACACTCCAGACACGGATGCCATTCTAATACTCATTCAGATTCAGTCTTTTGATACAGTTCAGATACGCTCCAGACACGGATGCCATTCTGATACTCATTCAAAATCAACTCTCAGCTACAATTCAGATATGCTCCAGACACGGATGACAATCTGATATTCATTCGAATTCAACTTTCAGATATAGTACAGATACGCTCCAGACACGGATGCCATTCTGATATTCATTCAGATTCGACTTTTAGATACAGTACAGATACGCTCCAGACACGGGCGCCATTCTGATACTCATTCTTCCATATTACAAATTACAATTCAACAATCACTTTTGGATGGCATCTTTAAGCCCATTCCTTCTATCATCGCATCGCCGAGTGCAAATTTTCTCGGCACTCTAGTGTCCAATCATCTTCCACCTTCGAGTCACGAATGGAAAAACTCGCCAGTCTAACTCTTCAGGTTTAAGAAGATTTAACAGGGGCAGTTGTTGTACCCCAAAATTTGCCCTCTCACTTATCAATAATTTTCTCACAAGATCTCTTTGACTCAAGACTGCATTAGGGTTTGACTAGCTGAAGACACCTCCTCATGCACTGATGACCAAAATTAGGGTTTGAGTTTGCACAAGGATTTTTGGACTATCAATGCTTCACATGACTTTCAAGGATCATTAGGGACCCCCAAGATTACTCATGTCAAGTTTCAAGCCTTGAATCACACTTTTGATCAGTCAATTAGACAGTTGACCTAAAAATCAGTTGTATTGGGGGAAAAGTCAACCATGGCCAATTTTTAGTCAAACTTCCTAATTTTTTATCCAAATAAACATATTAGACTCATATGTATCATTTGATCAAGTTTGGACCACAATTCCCCAAGAAATTTGATCAAATCATCAAAAGGGCAAAATGGTCAAAATTAGGGTTTTGACTAAGAAGGGGCAATTTCTAATTTCTGACCTAGGAAATGATCAATTGGTTTGAAGCATGATTTCAAGAGTTCAATTGCATCATCTTGACCTAATGATATGATTCAAAACATTACAAATTCATTGGATTGACAGATGAATTTTTCAGTTAACTAATCAAAAGTCAATTGTATACTGAAAAGTCAAACTTTGACTTTTTGGTCAAATTCAAGTACCAAGGATCACAATTCATCAAATCATGTCAAAATGTGAAACTTGTTCATCAAGAAATCAAGGATTGAAGATCTTGTTTTGAAATTTCTTAACTTATAAATTTTTCTAAGTATAGAAAATTTCTTATTTTTTCTCAACTTTAGGCCAAATTTTCACCATGATTCAAAATGATTCAAAGGAAGTTCCCAACACGAAAGTTGTAGATATCCATTAAATATACAACTTTGCTTCACACAATTTCTCCTAAATATTCTTGGATCTCAAGATATAATTTTGTGAATACATGCTCATGAACTAAAATAACTTAGTGAAACTTTGTCCTAGTTAGGCAGGTTTTTGACCTAACTTCATGGATCCTTTTCACCTAGTTCCATGAGGAATTTTCAAAATAATTTCAAAGATGGGCTGTATAGCACATTACAAGCTTTCAAAAATGTCCAAGAACTCCTTGAGATCATTCTTGAGTATGGAGAATCGAAGAGATGAAGTTAGGGTTTTATCACTTTGATTATAGGTCATTTTCATGAAGAACAAGTTTTCAAATTTGCAAATTGGCTGTACAATCTTCACTTTTCAGGCCTCAAAATCATTTGTCACTCCACCATTAATGTATTTCACAAGGTTTCATGCCCTAAATCCAAGCATTCAATGCGTTGTACAAGAAAATATCCATTTTTGGAAGAAAGGCAACATTGCCATTTTGGAAAAGCATGCTTTTTGCATTTTTCGATTTCTTGAGCCTTGGACTTGTTCTTTCTGCACAAACCAAGCCTCTAAACCTGAACAAAACATGGTTAAAGCTTCAAGCCACCCTACAAGATCAGAATCATGCCTTAAGAAGTCACTTCTCACACTTGCTTCAAAAACAAGAAATGTAGCAAGACATGTGATCTTGTACTTCTGAGAAAGCACAAGTCCTCCAACCTTTTGCTCTATGTAAAGCCATCATTTTTCAACTAAAAGGATGAATGCCCAAGCCTTGAAACACCCTAGAATCAGAAGTTTTATACCAAGCCTCCAAACATTCCATTTCTGACTTGTGAACTGAATCTTCCATTTCACTCGTGCGTTTTCATGCCTTTTGCTTTCCCAAGCTTCCTTACCTTACAAGTAAACCATCTCACACCCTGAAACATCATTGTAACTCCATCTTCCCCATTGTTGAAGTTCAAAAACAAAGCAACACAGGTGGACTTCTCCAGACCATTCCAGCCACCCTCAAGACAAGCTAAGCATTGCATTAGCTTCCTAGAGGTTCAAGGAAGCTATCTTGATCATCACAGCATCCTAAAGCAAGCTCATTTTCAAAACACGATTTCCATTTTCAAGGTGAATTTTCTGTTTTTCTAACTCTTAATACAAGCATAGTTAGTTTTCCATTTGTGAATATAAAATGTAGACATCATTGCTACGGAGCTGTACATATCCATAGCTTGCATTTATTTGGCTTGAGTTTAGAGAATTTTAAGTTTGAAGTTTCTAAGAAAATTAGGTTAAGAATTAGGGCCAACGAAATTCTCTCTGATCTTGGACTTTTAGTTTTAGTTATGCACATGGTTAGAATCGTGAAGGAAAATGCTATAATGTTCATGTTATCACTTTCCATTTTTGTTGAGAAATGAAAAAGTTACAGGGGGTCCGGCTGGCTAGAGGTTTAAGATGAAGTACAGGGCAAGGCAATGTTTTGTGTTATGTATTTGTGTTTTCATTTAGACTAACGGGTGTACAGCCACCCCAGTGGTAAGGCAGCGCGCAAAAACACCATAGGTCATAGGTTCGAGCCTTGGTGCCTGCCTTTTGCATTTTTTCTCACATTTGTTTCATTTTTTTGTCCTCTTGCAACTTGGGCCTCTTGTTTTTTTTTTTGCTAATATGCTACTTCCAGTTTACTCATGACACCCCTGGCCCAAATATTTTATTTACTTATTTTATTTTTATTTTTATTTTATCAAATATATTTTGTTAATCATAAAAAATATAAAAAATGATAAATATTATATTTTGTTTTATTTTATTTTATTTTCTCATAAAAAATATTTATTTTTTATCTAAGTTATATACTATCTTTTTTTTAATAAACTTGTAAATTAAAATAGAATTAGGTTAAATTTTTATTTTTCTTCACACCTATTAAATATTTATTTTAACATATAAAAAAAAACCAAAACACTTCATAAATACCATATATTATTTTCAAGACAACAATACAAAAATACTTAAAGAAATTTATTTCCTTTAAATAAATTAGAATTAGGGCTTAATCAAAATCTTTTCTAAAAAATAATTTCCTTTCTTAATTAATTTAAGTTTAATCTTGATTTATTTATTAGGCTTAGGTTAAAACATTTTACATAAAAAAAAAACAAAACAAAATCTTCTTTTGCATTTACATATCTTTGCATATTTAAATTATCTTGTACATTATTTATTCCAATACTTGTATAAATTCAATTTGGTTGTAATAGATTAATTAGGTTTATATTATTGCAATCCCCATTCATCAATTGTATACCCTCCCTCCCACAAAGTGATGTAATAGCGTAGTAATCTTAAAATTTTGTAATTTACCGCTTTTATATAACATGCTAGTAATTAGGGTTTGTATGGCAAGATAAAACCAATCAAATAGAAAACCTTAATTCAAGACAAAATCAAGCATGAAAATGATACACTTGCACACGAGCACCCCTAGGATTACTTTACTTGGTTGCTTTGTACAAAAATGGCCATATTACGCATGCGAGGTATCTTAGCAAAACAAACAAATATAATATCATAGTCCCTCGATGACGCTATTCAAAGTTGCCTTACAAAAGGATCTTAGTCCCTCAAAAAATTCTAAGGTACCTTGCAACATTGCTAATCATGGCTATACGATGACCCACGCCCGTCCCATTTACATCCAAAGATAGGTTTGCTTACCAAATCAATGGTAAGACAATAATATCAAAGGAAAAGAAAATGAACAAGAAAGACATTTGAGTAGGTAGATTACTTTTAGTTACTTGCTCCATTTCAAAACAAATATCCTTGCTATTTTCAAAAACAAACACCTACACATTTCCAAACATTTTACAAAATTGAAAACATTTTTAAAAAGAAAACCATCTTTGTATACATTCTTACAAACAAGAATCATTATAAAGATTGCCTAAACAATGGCCTCTTTTACAAAATACTTTCAAACAAAAGCAAGTGATCTAGCAAGTAACTAAGAGCCCATGGAAAACCATGGATGAAAAGGGTGCTAATACCTTCCCTTTTCATAATCTACCCTCCGAACTCAAGAAACAATATCAAAGGTCTTTCCTGTGCTTTTTCACCTTTCCTTTTGGATAAAAGAAAAGTCAGTGGCGACTCTTGCTAACCACAACATTTGCGATCAAACGCAAAACAATCAAGTAGGTTCTCCCACTGTATCACAGTCCCCTTACTTGGCATTAGGGGAGGTATCACTTACAACCCCTGCTTGGCCTTTCGACAGTTTGGTTACGCCCGAAGGGATGGCCCACATGAGATTCTTATTCAAGGGTTGGTATTTGACTACGAGAATGACGATCAAGGTTACTGCCAGAGGTTCACCCGAGCTTGGAGGATGTTGAACAAGGTAGAGAGAAATACATTGGGGCATAAAAATTCCATCCCTCTTGAGCCTTATCTCAAATGGGTACGAGCCCGTGATCAAAGTCTTATTATGCCTTACCCCTCCATTCTCCCGGTTATCATAGAGCCTATTGTGGAAGGAGATGTCCCATATACTATACTTTATCCTGACATGCCCACCTCCCTTGAAGACTTGCAAAGGGATTGGATACAGCTTAAGGGGGAGCGAGACACTTTCGAGGCCTAATTCTACGCCAGCAAGAAGAAAGTTTTGGAACTCACCAAGCAGCTTCATGAGGAGCGGAGTCTGAACGCCTACATCGCACCAAAGAGGATGTGTTCAACTTTTTAATCTTAGAGTTTTTGTATTTCTTTGTAAGTCCAAAGAGGCATGATGTACTCAAAATTGATTTATTAATATAACTTGTGTTCCTTTTTGGTCTAAAGAAAATTTAAATCTCTAAATTCCTTGAAATCATTGCATATGCATCTTCATTCATCATAACATAAGCAGGTTTCTTACCATAAATCTCCTTATCTTTCTACTGTTTATTTCCGTAAGATGGACATGGAACAGACGGTAAAAGATCTCCAGGCGCATAATGCTCAGTTTCAACAAATGTTCTTGACTTTGGCAAAAGGGAAAGAGGATTTGAAAACTTTGCTGATCAAAGAAAAGAAGAAGAAAGCAAAGAAATCAACCGGCATTTTGAATCTAGGAAGAAGGTTCCCAGGGCCAGCCAGACGGACCCTTGACTTTGCAACATCATCAGGTGAAAAGGATAATCAAGAAGATAAAAATAAGGAAGTGATTTCCTATCCAGAATCTGAAGAGGAAGAAGACGATGATTACTCTGAAGAGCAGTATCCTCCGGCTGACGACAAATACAAACAGTTGGAAGATGGCTTAAGTGCAATGGAGATTCAGAAAGTGCCAGGGCTAGACTTTGAAGAGTTAGGTTTGGTGTCTGGGATTGTTATTCCACAAAAGTTCAAGGCACCAGTGTTTGTTAAGTACGACGGGATTTCGTGTCCAAAGATGCACCTCTAATCTTATGTGAGGAAGATACAACCTCACACTGCTGACAGAGATTTATGGGTCCACTTCTTTTAGGATAGTCTATCCGGAACTCAGCTAGATTGGTTCTATCAACTGGAGAGGGCCAATATCCATAATTGGGAAGACCTGGATGCTGCTTTTTATAAATAGTATCAATACAATGCATACCTTTCTCCCACCCGTACTCAACTCCAAAGTCTGGCTAAGGGTTCAAGCAAGGGTTTCAAAGACTATGCTCAGAAATGGAGGGACTTAGCAGGAAGAGTCCAGCCTCCCCTGTCTGAGAGAGAGCTAGTGGACATGTTTTTGGGTACCGTGTTCAGTCCTTTCTTTAATCATCTAATTGGAAGCTCCTCAGCCGGCTTCACTGAATTAATCTTGACCGGGGAAAAAGTAGAAGCTGGGATTAAGAGTGGGAAGATCCAAAAGGACACATCCTCCAGTTCCATGAGAAAACCATTTATTGGGAAGAAAGAGGTTGGTGTTGTGTACCCTCAAATGAATCAGGACAGAACTGAACAACGTCCAACGGTAGGGGCCGTTATGATCCCTAATCCTGCACCTACTCAACAAAGGAATAACCAGCCTAGAACGGAAAGACCAGTAAGACAATTTACCCGGATAAATATGACACCGTCTTAATTCATGCCACATTTATTGAGATCTAATCTGGTAACTTTGAAGAAAGCCCCGAAGAATCCCAACACTGTCTCTCCTCATTACAACCCTAATGCTCGTTGTGCTTACCATTCAGAAAGTCCAGGCCACGATACCAACAATTGTTGGGCTTTGAAAAACAAGGTGCAAGACCTTCTCGAGGCAAAAGAAATTGAATTTGATGCTCCTGAGATCCCAAATGTTATCACCGCTCTGATGTCCAAGCACGGAAGTGATGTTAACGTTGTTGAAGATAATGTGTTTGTTACTGTTGTTGATGAACTTGTTACTCCTCTCCTGACTTTCAAGAGGAACCTGATGAAGGTCGGTTTATTTCTGGGTTGTGGCAAAGGCTGCCACCTCTATTTATCCCTACCAACTGGTTGTCATTTATTGAAATCAGGTTTACAGTGCCTAATGGATGACAAAGAGATTTTGTTTGAGAAGACTCCCGTTCCCACCATTTCTTGCAAAGATGTTTCAATAGTAACCATTTTCGCCAATCCTTCCAAGGTCTCCACCAAAATACCCGTTAGGATTACATCTGTTCCTAAGGTGACTCCATTGATAATTACTATGCCAGGGCCGATCTCGTACTCCTCAGATAAAATTGTCCCGTGGAACTATGGGGGTGACGTCTACTATCACGGTGTCAAGCAGGATTAGCTTGCTGATGAAGACTCGATTTTTGAGAAGGCTGCCCTTGACATCGGCAACATTGCGGGAACCAGTAAAATAACCCGAAGTGGAAGAGTATTCTCCCCTGAGATTGCTCCTCCAAAAACTGTTTCCAGTCTTGTGATCATCCCTGCTTTTGTTCCTACTACTACAGTTCCTATGGTTACCCCTACTGACACCCCTACCGCCAAGTCGACCGAGACTCGGGGCAAAGGAATTTTGGTTGAACCTATCCGGATGAAGGCGCAATCAGTATCTATCCCTGATGCCTCCAAGAAGGAGATGGAAGAAATTTTGAAAATTATAAAGAGAAGTGACTACAACGTAGTCGAACAGCTAGGGTAGACTCCGTCAAAGATTTCTATGCTAGCTTTATTGTTGTGCTCTGAGGCTCATGCGAATGCCTTGGTGAAATTTCTTAAAACTGCCCATGTGCCACAGGAAACCTCTGTTGATCAGTTCATAGATTGTGTGGCCAGTTTAACAGTTGACAACGGTTTAGGATTTTCTGAAGCTGACCTGACACCTAGAGGGAGGAAACACAACAAGGCGTTGCATGTCTCTGTCGAATGCAGGGGCACCACTTTGGCCCATGTCCTGGTTGATACTGGTTTATCTTTGAATTTGCTACCTAAGAAGGCTCTTGATAGACTAGAATGTGAAGGTCTGACCTTAAAACCCAGCAACATAGTGGTAAGGGCCTTCGACGGTTTGAAAAGAATGGTGCATGGGGAGGTGGACATCCCCATTAAAGTTGGAACTCAAACCTTTGATTCAACTTTCTACGTGATGGACATTCGCCCTTCCTATTCCTATTTATTGGGCCGACCTTGGATTCACAACGCTAGTGTCGTCACCTCTACATTACATCAGATGCTGAAATACCCAACCAAGGAAAAAATCATCACTGTCCACAGAGAAGAGGAATATATGGTCAGTCACCTGAACTCCTTCAAATACGTAGAAATGGATGGTGAATTCATCTAAACTCTGTGTCAGCATTTCGAGGAAGTCCCACAAATAGTGGAAGCAACCAAGACTGTTTCCCAAGTCCCAAAGATTACAAGACCTCCGCTAAAGATGTCTTCACTGAAAGATGCCAAGGTAGTAGTTGAAGAAGGTGGGTGTACTATTTGGGGCCAGCTCCCAGACATTCCCTACAAGTCTGACAAATTTGGTTTGGGTTTCACTTCAGGATCCCAGAAAGCTGTTCATCGTGCTCGTGCCGGGGAAACCCTTTTACAGATAAGCAACCATGGAGTCAACACAGTGGAGGATAGTGATGACAGTTGTGACCTAGAAGGTTAGATTTTCCCAACCATCAACGGAGGACTCACCAACTGGGAATCCAAAGATTTTGTCCCAATTACTTTTATCCAACAGTAATTGTCTTTAAATTTTTATCGAACTTGTAATAATTAAACATTTGACTCTTTTAAAACCTTGTGTCTTTCCCGAGGCACAGCGGTCCATTTGTAAGGGTTATTACTTCATTTTCATATGTCATCAATGAATCATGGACGTTTTTGCATGCAAACTTTAAGCTCTTTGTTTTTCTTTTTCTACATGTTTATTTTTTCAATGATAGTTATGCTCTTACACACACTCACATATCAAAATGCAGATCCACATCCACTCAAGATCCCATGGGTAACGATTCTGCTATGGCTTTTTGTGACTTTGAAAATCTGATCTACCAAGTCGAAGACGAAGGTGAGAAAGATTATGATGTGCCAGGGGAACTAGCCAGGTTACTACAATAGGAAGAAATGACCATACAGCCCCACGAAGAACCAGTGGACACAGTTAACTTAGGTACCGAAGAGGACAAGAAAGAAGTCAAGGTGGGTGCCAATCTGGAACCTAGTGTCAAGAAGCGTTTAACTCAGTTACTACATGACTATGTTGAGGTCTTTGCTTAGACATACGAAGTTATGCCAGGACTTGATGTTGATATCGTGGTCCATCGTCTACCAACAAAAGAAGACATCCCTCTGGTAAAACAGAAAGTCCGTCACATGCGACCAGACATGTCAGAGAAGATCAAGACTGAAGTCATGAAACAATTCAACTCTGGATTCTTAGCCATCACCTCCTATCCACAATGGGTCGTCAATGTTGTTCCAGTGCCTAAAAAGGACGGAAAAGTGCGCATGTGTGTGGATTACCGAGATTTGAATAGGGCAAGCCCTTATGATGATTTCCCACTTCCCCATATCGATATTTTGGTTGACAATACCGCACAACATAAAATGTTCTCATTTATGGATGGTTTCTCAGGCTACAATCAAATCAAAATGGCACCTGAGGACATTGATAAAACGACCTTCATCACACAGTGGGGAACTTTCTGTTACAAGATTTTGCCATTCGGGTTGAAGAACGCTGGGGCAACTTATCAGCGCGCCATGGTAGCTCTATTTCATGACATGATCCATCACAAAATAGAGGTCTATGTGGATGACATGATAGCCAGAAACTGTTTGAAAGGCTAAAGAAATACAAGCTAAGGTTGAACCTGAATAAATGCACATTTGGGTGAGGTCCGATAAACTCCTAGGCTGCATCGTCAGCGGTAAAGGTATCGAAGTGGACCCTGCCAAGGTGAAAGTAATATAAGAAATGCCTACTCCTTGCATCGAGAAGGAAGTCAGAGGATTCTTAGGACGGCTTAACTACATTTCCATATTCATTTCTCACATAACGCCTACTTGTGAACCAATCTTCAAATTACTGAAGAAAGATTAAGTAGTCAAATGGAATGATGAATGCCAAGATGCCTTCGACAAGATCAAGGAGTACCTACAAGAGCCTCCTGTTTTGATTCCTCCAGTCGAGGGAAGACCTTTGATCATGTATCTAACTGTCTTAGAAAATTCAATGGGGGTGTGTGTTGGGGCAGCATAAAGAGTCTGGCAGAAAAGAGCATGCTATTTATTACCTCAGCAAAAAGTTTATCGACTGTGAAACAAGATATTCACTGCTCGAGTAAACTTGTTGCGCTCTGGCATGGGCTGCTCGCTGGTTGAGACAGTATATGTTGACCCATGCTACCTTATTGATATCCAAGATGGATCCAATTAAATACATATTCGAGAAGCCTGCCCTCTCTGGGAGAATAGCAAGATGGCAGATGATTTTGACTGAATACGACATTCAGTACACTATCCAAAAAGCAATAAAGGGCAGTGTGCTAGCCGATCACCTTGCTCACCAGGCTGTGGATGACTATCAGTCCATGAAATTTGAGTTTCCAGATGAAGACATCATGTCGGTAAGCAATTTTGAAGGACTCGGACCATATGACGGACCTGAACAAGGATCCCGATGGACCTTGGTTTTTGACGGAGCCTCCAACACACTCGGCAATGGCATAGGTGCTATAATTATATCCCCTAAAGGATGTCATACTCCCTTCACTGCAAGACTTTGTTTCAACTGTACTAATAATATGGCAGAATATGAAGCGTGTATTTTTTGTCTCAAAGCTGCTATAGATTTGGATATCAAATCCTTAAGTGTATTTGGAGATTCAGCCTTAGTCATCAGTCATATCAAAGGAGAATGGAACAAGTAGCACCCTAATCTCATCCCCTAAAAAGAACATGTCTTGACATTAATCCCACATTAAATTACCTTTGAGCATTTTCCACGAGATGAAAATCAGCTAGTGGATGCGCTAGCCACTATGTCATCCATGTTTAAACTCAAGTGGGGTAACGAGGCACCCAAGATCACCATTGAACGTATGGATGAACCAACTTACTATCACGAGATCGATAATAAAGAAGTAATGGACAAACCTTGGTTCCATGAAGTCAAGAGGTTTCTCGAGGCCCAAGAGTATCCGGAGGGAGCTTCAGTCAATGATAAGAGGTTCTTGAGAAGATTCTCTGATAAGTTATTCCTTAGTAATGGCACTCTCTACAAGCGCAACCACGACTCTGTTTTGCTTCATTGCATAGACAAGGCTGAGGCAGAAAAGATCATGGCCGATCTACATGAAGGCACTTTTGGAACTCATTCTAGTGGACACACGATGGCTAAAAAGATCCTACGAGCAGGGTACTACTGGTCTACCATGGAAGCAGATTGCCACCAGCATTCGTGAACCTATACCAAGTGTCAGATCTACGCTGAAAAAGTGAATATACCTCTAGTTACTCTAAAAATCCTGACTGCTCCCTGGCCATTCGCGATATGAGGCATCGATATGATTGGAGAAATCAAACCTACAGCTTCTAATGGACACCGCTTCATCTTGGTGGCCATTGACTATTTCACGAAGTGGGTTAAGGCATCTTCTTTCGCTTCCGTTACCAAGAATGTTGTGTCCCGTTTCATCAAACAGAATGTCATATGTCGGTACGGCATCCCAGAGAGAATCATCACAGACAATGGTACGAATCTCAACAATACTATGGTCACTGCACTATGCGTGCAATTCAAGATCCATCACCATAATTCTTCCCCTTACCGGCCAAAGATGAATGGCATTGTCGAAGCCACAAATAAGAACATCAAGAAGATCATACAAAAATGACAGTAACATACAAGGACTGGCATGAGATGCTACCATTCGCTCTCCACGGTTACCGTACCACAACGCGCACGTCAATGGGGGAAACTCCTTTCTCCTTGTTATACGGCATAGAAGTTGTTCTACCAATCAAAGTATAAATACCTTCTCTGAGAATCATAAAGGATGCAGGGCTGAATGAAGATGATTGGATCCAAAGTCGACTTGACCAGTTGAACCTAATTGATGAAAAGAGGCTTACGGCTGTCTGTCACCGCCAGATGTACCAAAAACGTATGATCAAAGCTTTTAACAAAAAGGTCAGACGTCAGGTATATCAGGTTGGTGATTTGGTAATCAAGCGTATCATATTACCACAAGGTGATCCCGGGGGAAAATGGACTCCTACGTACGAGGGATTATTTGTGATTAAAAGCATATTCTCTAGTGGAGCAATGATCTTAACCACTATGGATGGCGACGACCTTCCATACCCTGTAAACATGGACATAGTCAAAAGATACTATGCATGAATAAAGACCCGCTAGGTTGACACACCTAGGCAAAACAAGGGCATCCCGCTGATCCACAAAGGTTTGGGCAAAAATTAGGGATAAAATATAAAAAAAATTATACACCCGGCAAGCTGAAAACTTGAAAAGGCGGCTTGGGAAAAAAAGGGTATCCCGGTGAACTGAAAACCCGAAAGGGCAGTCCAGGAAAAATTTAGGGAATTAAAGCGTATGACCATGTCCCGTTGGATCACCTTACATACAACCTTTAACATCGATTGACAAACTCAAACAGGTCTAATCAATCCAATCAACTTCGGACAAGGCAGCAAGTGGACAAGACGCTCATAGACAGCAGAATGGAAACCCCATGGGATCAATTCACATAGCTATCTTTTCTTTGTATCAATTTTCATTTTTTACAACGATATTCTCTTACTGGAATGCTCGTCTCATTATACAAAAATACTTATTCAAATTAATACAAAGATATCCCTTTGAAAGTGCCTAACTATCTGTTTTTATTTTTCCGTGTTTTGTTTGCGAAAACATCCAATGATTATTCTTGAACATATGCATTTGAACATGACTACTGTTTACAAATGAACAAAAAAAATAGGAACGGAAAATATAAAGACAATCACTAATGGCCTTAAGAAATAGGATAATATCTTTAGACTATTCCATAAAGTTCCCCACAGATACTTTTACAGCAAGAGCGGAAAAAGGGACATCCCACTACCGGATCGCTAACATATCTCCAGTATGCATCTTAATGATATCAAGCTCTCTCACATCCCAGACACAACAAAACTTCCAGTTACCGCTCCTAAGATTCCCCAGTGAAAGTCACCAAGTTTCTCAGGATTTCCCAGCAGGATTTCAAGAGGTCTACAAGCAATACACAGCGTTTCCCTTACACAACAGAGTTTATTTATCTAACAAATGGAAGCTCATCAACACTTCAACTTCAAAATATGAAGACTTACACTCCTCATACTCAGCAGCACTCGAGGATTTATTTTCCCCGACTCCAGCAACACGGCGGCATAATAATTAATGTGTCCATACATTACATCCATACGTCATAACATTGACAACACAAATACATATGACACAATCTCATTTATTTTGAGAAAGTAATTGTACCATGCATTTCATACATCATGACATTGCATACAACTAACCTTTCATCTTTTCAGGAAAGATCAATCAACAGAAAATTATCGTCAAATTTTCAGCAAGTCAAATACATATTAATTCCCAAGAAAGGATTGGTTAACTATCTACGTAGAAGATGCTTTCTCTGGTTCAGATAAATCGCTCAAAGATTTACTCTGATTCTCTCCAGTCAAAGAATATTCAAGACCTCTTTTGGTTCAGTTTAAATCTCTCAACGGTTTATCCTGATACTTTCCAAAAGAAACATTTCTGGTTCAGATAAATCTTTCAATGATTTGTTCTGATTCTTCTCCGGATCCCTGTTGGTTCAGTTTAAATATCTCAATGGTTTATTGTGATTCTTTCCCGCAGACGTCTCCTCTAGTTAAAATAAATCTCTCAATGATTTATTCTGATTCTTCTCCAGATCCTTTCCAGTTTAGTATAAATCTCTCAATGATTTATTCTGACTCTTTCTGCAGACACTTTCTCTGGTTCAGATAAATTGCTCAAAGATTTACTCTAATTCTTTCCAGTTAAAGAATATTCAAGATCTCTTTTGGTTCAGTTTAAACCCCTCAACGATTTATCCTGATTCTTTCCAAAGGAACACTTTGGGTTCAGATAAATCTCTCAATGATTTATTCTGATTCTTTCCGCAGACACTTTATCTGGTTCAGATAAATTGCTCAAAGATTTACTCTGATTCCTTCCAGTTAAAGAATATTCAAGATCTCTTTTGGTTCAGTTTAAACCCCTCAACGTTTTATCCTGATAATTTCCAAAGGAACACTCCTGGTTCAGATAAATTGCTCCAAGATTTATTCTGATTCGTTCCATTCAAAAAACATACAAGACTTCTTCTAGTTCAAATAAGTCGCTCCAAAGATTTATTCTGATTCTTTTCCAGTTGAAATCAAGTTCAGACTTAGTCCATTTTCCATCAAAAGTAACCTTTGGATGGCATCTACAAGCCCATCTCCGACAAATCTCCATCATTCTCCAAATGTCATCTATAATCCCATTCCTATTTCATCTTTGAGTGCAAATTTCTGGGCACTCTAGTGTCCAATCATCTTCCACCTTCAAGTCACGAATGGCAGATCCTCCAATCTAACTCTTCAGGTTTAAGAAGATTGAACAGGGGCAGCTGTTGTACCCCAAAATTTGCCCTCTCATTTATCAAGTATTTTCTCACAAGATCTCCTTTGGTTCAAGACTGCACAAGGGTTGACCAGCTCAAGACACCTCCTTAAGCACTGATGCTTGAAATTACGGTTTGAGATTTGCACAAGGATAATTGAACTTTTAATACCTCATATGACTTTCATGGATCATTATGGACCCCCAAGATTGCTCATGTCAAGTTTCAAGTCTTGGATCACATTTTTGCTCAGTCAATTGATCAATTGACCTAAAAATCAATTGTATTGGGGGAAAAGTTAACTATGGTCAATTTACAGTCAAACTTCATAATTTTTTTTCCATATCAACATTTTGAACTCATATATGTCATTTTATTAAGTTTGGACCATAATTCCTCAAGAAATTTGATCAAGTCATTAAAAGGGCAAAATGGTCAAAATTAGGGTTTTGACTAAGAAAGGGTAATTTCTGATTTTTGACCTAGAAAATGGTTAATTAGTTTGAGGCATGATTTCAAGAGTTCAATTTCATAATTTTGACCTAATGTCATGACTCAAAATATTGCTCAAGATCAATTGATTGATAGTTGATTTTCAGTCAATTGATCAAAAGTCAATTGTATACTAAAAAGTCAAACTTTGACTTTTTAGTCAAAATCAAGTGTCAAAGATCAAAATCCATCAAAACATGTCAAAATATGAAACTTGTTCATCAAGAAATCAAAAATTCAAGATTTCATTTTGAAAAGTCAAAGTTTCAAAACTTAGAAATTTTTCTATGTGATGAAAACTTCATGTTTTTTCACAACTTTGAGCCATTTTTTCACCACGATGTAAGGTGATTCAAAGGAAACTTTCAACATGAAAGTTGTAGATCTCAATGATATCTAAAACATTTCTTTACAAAACTCCTCCTAAAAATTCTTGGATCTCAAATTATTAATCCATGAAATCATGGTCATGAAACTAAAACACTTAGTGAAATTTTGAGCATTTTGGTCAGGATTTTGACCTAACTTCTGAGCCAAGTTTCACATAGTTCCATTTAGATTTTACAAACATGATTCAAAGAGGGGTTGTAGAGAACATTACAAGCTTTCTAAAAAGTTAAATAACTCCTTGAGATCATTTGTGAACAAGGATAATCGAAGGTCAGAAGTTAGGTTTTCAAGTTGTTTTACAAGGCAGAATTTTGTGATGAACAAGAATTCAAATCCATGCTAGGTTGCACAATCTTTGCTTTGCAGGCCTCAAATTTGTTTGGCACTTCATAATTAAATGTTTTCACAGCTGTTATAGGCTTCAACTCAAGCATTCAATGCTTTGCCCATGCTTATTTCAATTTTGGGAAGAAAGTGCACATTGCCATTTTGAAAAAGTAGCTTTATACACAAAATCTGTTCTTGAGCTTTTCACTTGTTCTCTTCTGATCATACACAACCTATAACCCAAAAGAAATTTGTCTCAAACCTCTAACAAGTTAGCCCATGCTTGTACTTTATCTTGAAACCATATTTTCACTTTTCTTCAAAATCAAGCAACATAGCCATAACTTGTACTGGTGTGATTCTGACCCTCTCAAGCCTCCCATCCTTTTCCTTACTTATGCCCAAGTCATTTGCATCAAAACACACGCATACACAAGCCCTCAAACATACAAGAACTCATAACTATATCACAAATCACCATTGTTGCACAATTTGACCAAAAACTTGAAACTCACATCTCCCTCGTGTGTTTTCAAGCCTTTTGGTTCCTAAAGCTTCTAAACATCAAATATAACCCATCCCTGATCATGTTTCATAAATGTAACTCCATTTTCATCAACCTCCATAACCAAAAATAGAGCTCTGTAAGTTGACTTCTCCATAACTCCTCAGCCACTTTCAGCTCAAGCCAAGCATCACATTAGCTTCCTGGGAACTTGAGGAAGCTAACCCAATCACTGGAACTCATCAAAAGCTGCTCAAACTCAAAACACGATACCCTCTTGCAAGGTGAGTTTTCTGACTTTTGAACTCTTCATATAGGCATCATTAATGTTTAATTTGTGAATGAAAAATGTAGATATCATTTCCCTGAAGCTAACCATGTACATAGTTTTCATTTATGTTACTTGAGCTTAGAGAATTTTAAGATTGAAGTTTATGGAAAAGTTAGGGCTCAGATTAGAGCCAATAAAATTCATGTTTGTCTTTGATCTATAGTTTTAATGCTTTACATTTCTGAAATCGTGAGGAAATTTGCCACAAGATTCATGTTTACACTTTTGCAAATGAATGAGAAATGAATAAGATGCAGGTAGTCTGGCTATGCGTGAGGTTGAAGATGAAGTTGTCTTCAGGAAGCAGTTTCTAATATATGTTTATGCTTTTATTATATGAACAGATGAAACAGGCCACCCTAGTGATACAAGAAGCGCGCGCTTATTAGAAGGTCCTGGGTTAGAGCCCCAGCGAGACCTTTTGCAATTTTCACATTTTTTCAATTTTGTTTCTTTTTTGTTGAATCAGACAGGCGCTGAGCTCGCTTCTGTTGGGCCTGGTATTTTGCTTATCTCATACTCCCTGTTTCACTTTCATACCTCCTGGCCCATTTTTTTCTTTTATATTTTTATTTTTATTTTCTTTATTATTATTATTATTATTATTATTATTATTATTGTTATTAATAAAAATCCAAAAAAAAATATTTTTATTTTATTATTTATATTTATTTAGTTTATTTTTCTTCATAAAACAAAAGAATAAAAAACATTTCTTTTAATAAATTAATTTCCTTTTTTTAAATACTTAGATAATTAGTCTTAATTATTATTATATTATTTTCTTGTAAATTAAAATCAATTTAGAACTTAGGACTTTTATTTAATTAATTTCATTTACTAAATTAATCAAATTCACAAAAAACCCTAAAAAACTTTTTTTCTTTAATAAATTAATTTCTTTTATTAACTTAATTTTAATTTTCTTATTCTATTCAATCATTTTATTTAAGTTTAATTAGGTCAAAACTTTTAATACAAAAATATACATTCCTTATCCATACTTGTACATTATATTCATTTCATTTCTTGTACATTTATTCAAATTCAATATGGTTATAATGATGTAATAGCTTAGTATTTTTATTTTCTGCAATTTAATGCTTTATATACAAATGCTAGTAATTAGGGTTTGTATGGGAAGATAAAATCAATGCTTAGAAAACCCTAATTCAAAGACAAAACAAAGCATAAAAAAGACACACTTGCACACTTGCACCCTTAGGTTGAATCCACTTGGTTGCCTTATAAAATGGTCGTATTATGCATGTGAGGTATCTTAGAAAAATACAATATCATAGTCCCTCGATGACGCTATCAAAGTTGCCTTTAAAGAATGATCTTAGTCCCTTAAAGAAAATGCTAAGATATCTTACAATATTTCTAATCATGGCTATACGATGACCCTTGCCCGTCCCTTTTACATCTAAAGATAGGGTTTTCTTACCAAATCAATGGTAATATAACAATGTCAAAGGAAAGAGGAAATAAACATGAAATACTTTTGAGTAGGTAGAATATTCCTAGTTGCTTGCTCATTTTCAAACCAAAAACATCCTTGCTATTTTTAAAACAAACACCAACACTTTCAAAAACATCATTCAAACTTGAAAACATTTTCAAAGGATCAACACTTTGTATACATTCTTATGAACGAGAATCATTACAAAGTTTTCCTAAACGATGGCGCCTTTTCAAAATACTTTCAAAAACCACACAAAGCACATTTTCAAACAAAAGCAAGTGATCTAGCAAGCAAGCCTGTAGATAACTACAGATGAAAAGGGTGTTAATACCTTCCCTTTTCATAATCTACACCCCGAACTCAAGAAAACATCTCAAAGGTCTTTCATGTTCTTTTCAGCCTTTCCTTTGGATAAAAGAAAAGTCGATGGCGACTCTTGCTAACCGCAACATTTTCGTTAAAATGCAAAACAACCAAGTCAGTTCTCCCACCGCGTTACACATGCGCATACATATCGCATACAGCAAAATCTCATTTATTTAGAGAACATCATCACCATGCATTTCACACATCATAACATTGCATACAACTAACTCTTTACCTTTCAGGGAAAAGATCAAGTCAACAAGCTACGTCTAACAAAGGGCTATTCTGGGATTTTCCTCAAAAATATGTGCTCACATGATTTTCCATGGGCCAGACAGGTCGACACTAAGATCTCTCTAATTACCATTCCAGTGGAAAAGGTTCCAAGACTTTCGTCTGGGTCAGTTGAATCGCTACTAAGATTCTCCTGATTACTATGCCTGTCAAAGTTAACACAAGATTTTCCCTGGGTCAGATAGGTCAACACTAAGATCTCTCTGATTACCATTCTAGTGGAAAAGGTTCCAAGACTTTCGTCTGGGTCAGTTGAATCGCTACTAAGATTCTCCTGATTACTATGCCAGTCAAAGTTAACACAAGATTTTCCCAGGGTCAAACAGGTTGACACTAAGATCTCTCTGATTACCATTCCAGTGGAAGAAGTTCCAAGACTTTCGTCTAGGTCAGTTGAATCGCTACTAAGATTCTCCTGACTACTATGACAGTCAAGTTAACACAAGATTTTCCCTGGGTCAGACAGGTCGACACTAAGATCTCTCTGATTACCATTCCAGTGGAAGAGGTTCCAAGACTTTCATCTGGGTCAGTTGAATCACTACCAAGATTCTCCTGATTACTATGCCAGTCAAAGTTAACACAAGATTTTCTCTGGGTCAGACAGGTCGACACTAAGATCTCTCTGATTACCATTCTAGTGGAAGAGGTTCCAAGACTTTTGTCTGGGTCAGTTGAATCGCTACCAAGATTCTTCTGATTACTATGCCAGTCAAAGTTAACACAAGATTTTCCCTGGGTCAGACAGGTTGACACTAAGATCTCTTTGATTACCATTCCAGTGGAAGAGGTTCCAAGACTTTCATCTAGGTCAGTTGAATCGCTACTAAGATTCTCCTAATTAATATGCCTGTCAAAGTTAACACAAGATTTTCCCTGGGTCAGACAGGTCGACACTAAGATCTCTCTTATTACCATCCCAGTGGAAGATATTCCAAGACTTTCGTCTGGGTCAGTTGAATCGCTACTAAGATTCTCCTGATTACTATGTCAGTCAAGGTTAACCCAAGATTTTCTCTGGATCAGCCAGATCGACACTAAGATCTCTCTGATTACTATACCAGTTGAAGATGTTCCAAGACTTTAGTTTGGGTCAGTTGAATCACTACTAAGATTCTCCTGATTACTATGCCAGTTAAAGGTAATCTGAGACCTTTCTCTGGTTTAGTCAAATCGATACTAAGATTTCTATCCCAGTTGAAGATAATTTGAGGCCTCCCCCTGGTTCAGTCAAATCAATACTAAGATTTCTATTCCAGTTAAAGAAGCTATGAAGCCCAGAAACTAACCGGATAATAGTCAATCAACAATTTAAGACACCTTGAAGCCTAGATTTCGACCAGATAACGGTATAAGGTGTTGTGAAGCCTGGAATCCGACCACATAGTAGTTCACTTCTTCAGACACTATGAAGCCTAGATTTCGACCATATAACAGTATAAAGCACTGTGAAGCCTGGAATCCAACCAGATAGCAGTTTACTCTGTCAGTTACTATGAAGCCCAGAACTCGACTAGATAATAGTCAATTAATAATTTAAGACACTGTGAAGCCTGGATTTCGACCAGATAATAGTATAAAGCACTGTAAAGCCTGGACCCGACCAGATAACAGCTTAATTTCTTCAAATCGTTGAAGCCTGGATACGACCAGATAATAGTTCAATCTATACAGTCACTGTAAAGCCTGGAGTACGACCAGATAACAGTTTAATCTCATTTCCCCAGTAAGTCACTATGAAGCCTGGAATACGACCAGATAGTAGTCATCCTTATCATCCTCAGCAAGACATTGTAAAGCCTGGATCCTGACCAAATAGTAGTTCACTCTCGTCTCTTCAATCAAGTGATGACTCCCCAGTAGAGTAACGGACAACTAAAGCTCCTAAAACTCTATGTTCCAAGACAGACACCAACATTCCTCAACGGAGTCCTCTCTAACAGCAAGAGTAGGAATTCCCACAAAGGGATATCTCATGAAATCATCATTGTTCTGGATGGCATCTTTAAGCCCATCTCCGACGACTCTCGGTCATATTCTCTGAATGGCATCTTTAAGCCCATATCTGACGACTCTCCATCACATTCTGATGGCATCTTTAAGCCCATCTCTGAAAATCTTCCGTCATCTTTTCCAAATTGCATTTATAAGCCCATTCGCAATACTATCTACACAGTCAAGTATCATCTCAAACGAGTGCAAATTTCTGGGAACTCTAGTGTTCAAACATCTTCCACCTTCAGATAACGAAAGGAAGACCAGCCAATCTACATCCTCAGGTTTAAGAAGATTGAACGGGGGCAACTGTTGTACCCTAAAATTTTCCCTCTCATGTTTTTCCAAGATATTTCTCTTGCATAGGTGGTTACAAACCTTTTCCTAAATACAAGGAAATTTTTCAAATGATGGTTAAGTTTCTTTCGATTGGCACCTACAAAATGCCCTTCGATTGGCATCTCCAAAGTGCCCTTCGATTGGCATCTCCAAAGTGCCTTTCGATTGGCATCTCCAAAATGCCCTTCGACTGGAATCTCCAAAGTGCCCTTCGATTGGCATCTCCAAAATGCCTTTCGATTGGCATCTCCAAAATGCCTTTCTTTTGGCATCTACCTAGCGTCCTTCGATTGACATCTGCAAAAGGCCTTTCGATTGGCCTCATGACAAGCCTTTCAATGAGCATTGTGTCAAAGCCCTTTGGTTGGCATGGACAAAGGTCCTTCGATTGGCCTTCCAAAAGGTCCTTCGACTGGAATTTCAGAGGGTCCTTCGACTAGAACTTCAGAGGGTCCTTCGACTAGAACTTCAGACTTTACCTCAATTAGAACATCAGAATAAAATGACCTTCGAATGGAATTTCAGTGCAGAGTTTGTCTTAATCTAAGATGCTCTGATGAAGGAAGTTCTGAATATTTCGAATTAGAATTTAGACTCACCACAAGGCCAAGGGATGGTCAAAGTTGCCTAATAGGGAATATGCTAAATAGATTTGAATTGGACTTTGAAGTTGGCAAAGAAGGAAGATTCGAAGGAATGAAATAGGCTGACATGACTAAGAAAAGACACATATCCTAACCTGTCTAGGTTCACCCAAAGTTTAAAATTATTCTTGCCTTTTTTTCTCCCATCCCCTACAAAGAGTTGATTCGACCAGGGTGATTCTTTTCGAATCAGGCAATCGAAGTAGAGGGAGGTTCAATCGAAAGGGGCTATGCAATCAAAGCTGGAGAAATTCGAATGGGGACTTTGAAGCCATTGAAGAGAGAAAATTCGAAGGGAGTTGGATCTGTAGGGGCAGGTCAGCTTTCGATTTTCATCATGTTGGAGGCCTAAACAACTCATAACAGGCTGGCAGTAACGCATGAAATAGATTGGCACTTGATTGAATCAAAGATAGCAAGTCTTTATGAATAAAACAAATCAAATCTCTTCATCATAATGGACCAAGATTTAATACACAAATGTTGACCTAATTTCCTTTGTCTATAAAAACCTCATGATCTCACACAAAAAAGGGGACGGAGACAGGGACATACATGCGTAGTAGCCACAAAAAGGGCCAGACAAAAAAGTGCAACATTTCATGAAAATGAAAGTTGCCTCCAAACCAAGAACAAAAGTACAAAGTCATTCAAGCATGGTGCCATTCCAGATCTCACGCTCTAGCCAATCTCAACCAGTTCTAGTAATCCAATTGTATTCCTGGGATTCTTAGCAAGCCAGTTCATCCATCTTTGAAGGGAAAACCCTCCCAGGACCAGCAAATTGAAGCAGTTCATCGTGGGTAACCTCTTGAATTTATTTTGACATTCCTATGATATATTAATCTTTTTTTTCTTAGTCTTCTTCATACCCAGGAAATTTTTTAAGGCAGGACCAATGTGAACATGAGTGCTTGGAATCGAAACAAAGATTTTGCCATTGTTTAGGGAAATCTGTGTCATGCTTCGAGCCAGATGATATGGGCATGCCCAACGAAAACTAAGACTGAATTTGAATTTAATAACACTCTTCGTGTGGGATGGGCTTTTGATTTGAAGCTTAAATTTCCAGAATTTACATATAATATTATTATGTTGTTATATGTATGAATGAACAAGCAGCGCTGTTGGTAGGGGATTGAGTAAATGAAGGAAGGGACTTAGGTTCGATCCCAAGTCCAGCTTTTCCTTATTTTCTTGATGTTTTTTGTAGGTTCCAGTATGTTACATCTCTGGGCGTGCATCATGGGCTCTATCATCATCACCACGGGGTCACTCATCCTCCAGATCCAGCGCCCAGAAACGCTTCTCCATGGTGAGCCCTCAGGATCTAGCAACACTGAATCCAGTGCAGGTTATGGGCCAACAGATCTGGGTCCATAGCATAAATTCCAGCACGCCCCTCAATTGGGTTCCTTGCCCTCAGACTTATCTTCTTCCCTTATTTTATTTATTTTTTGTTAATT
Source organism: Vicia faba (assembly GCA_948472305.1). Lineage (NCBI taxonomy): Eukaryota > Viridiplantae > Streptophyta > Magnoliopsida > Fabales > Fabaceae > Vicia > Vicia faba. The sequence continues at coordinate 618,914,641 of OX451739.1, forward strand.
AGTTTATATTTTCTATTCATTCATTTTTTCAATAAAATCATGAAAATCAGAAAAATCATAAAAATTAGGATTCAGAATTTTTCTTAATAAAGTTAATTTTTCTAAATTAATTTAATTAAACTTTAACCTTTTTTTCTTTAATTTAAAATTAGTTAGAAATTAGGTTCAACTTCTAATTTTTTTCAGAAAAAAATCCCAAAAATATTTTCAATGATCAAATTAGATTTTTTTAGGGTTTCAAACTTATTTCAAATTTTTTATCTTCACGCGTAATTATTTTTGTCGTACGATAAATTTTTACTATTGATGGAACTGTGTCAGGTTTGTAATAGCTTAATTAGGGTTTTAATTTCCGCATTTTACATTTTCAGTCAATTCCTTATGTATCTACACCAAAGCCTTGTAATAGCGTAGGACCTTTATTTCTCGCTTTTATGTTATATGCTTGTATATAATTGCTAGCAACCTAGGCGTGTATGCTTAATCAATCAATCTTAGATCACTAAACTGCAAGATAAAATATATGAAATAGCACACTATTGCACACTTGCACCTCTAGGGTATTTCCCACTTGGTTACCTCGGAAACAATGGCCATGTCCCTCGAACGTAGGGATACTCTTACCAAAGACCCTCAGTTTAAAGTCGTCATAAAGATCATAGTCCCTAAATGTCCCTCGAGTTGCCTACGAGAAATGATCTTATGATGATAGTCCCTTCGAAATGCTAAGGTATGCTTACATGTTGCCTTCAATGACCATTACGTCCCTTTCGATAGTCCCTCAAACATCCCACGACTAGGGTTACCTACTCACTAATAGTAGGATAACACGGTCTAAGGATAGGAGCAAAAGAACAGTCTTTTTTCGAGTAGGTAGATAACTGTTAGGTACTTGTTCAAACAAATTTTCACACCACACTTTTAAACACTTTTCAAACAAAGTTTTCAAAACACTTTATCACACTCTTGAGGACTGATACAAGAGTTACCATAAAGTGAATCGCCGCACTAAGGCATTTTCAAAAAAAATCACACAAACACAAAAGCAATTTCAAAAAATGAGCAAGTACCTAAGAGCCCATGGAAAATCATGGATGGAAAGGGTTCTAACACCTTCCCTTTCCATAATCTACCCCCCTTACTCAAAAATCTCGAAAAAGGTTTTTTCTATTCTTTTCACCCTTTCCTTTGTTGGATAAAAGAAAGTTCAATGGTGACTCTTGCTTACCGCGACTTTTGCAAACAAAAAAGCAAATCAGTATTAACAGTTGGTTCTGCCACCGTATCACAATTATGATAGCAATCCAGGCTCTGAGATAACGACCAGGTATTTCTAGTTAGACACTGATGAGCCGTCAATGGAGAAGTATTCCTTCTCTATGTTACTTTGTGTAGTGAAAAATTCATTATGTGAGTCTTGGGCTCAGGGGGAGACTGTGAACAAGCTTTAATGGAATTTTTAGTATTAACAGATTCAGGGGGAACCTCCTAGCTCTACTTAATTTGCATTCCATGGTGATTACCATGTATGAATTGTTCTATCAAAATACATGGTTTTGTCATCATTAAAAAAAGGGGATATTGTGAGAAAAAATTTTGTTCTACATTTGGCCTTATGCTTTGATGATAACTATACATGTTATCTTTAATAACAATTGTATACTCTAACATGTTTCTGTCTAGTGTGTGGCTTTTGGCATATAGGTTCTGACTCTAGTAAGAAGGTGTGTGACATCATCCATTTCTGAACTCAACAATCGATAAGAATACCTTTGGTGTGTTACAAAGTTAATTCAAGATTAAGGAATGTGTCTTATGTAAAGGTTCTAAGAAAAGTTAGTAAAAGAGCTTCTGATCGTGACTTATTCAAGGAAGCTTTGGAGGCCTTCTAAAGCTTTACATCTGATGTTCCAAGATCTGAAGATGCTAAAGATAAAGGTTCCGCTGAACAAAGTTCTGAAGATCTGAAGACATTCTTCTAAAGACCAAGTGCTGAAGACTGAGAAGGCAAGAGTTCTCTGAACAATCCCTGAAAGGTTCTAATGACTTAGGTTCTGGAAGATACTAATTCTAATCCTTCCACGACATGTTTCATCAACAAATATATAATAAGTCTCTGAAGACATGGAAGACAAAGATTGAGACTTTAGGGATTGCGTGTGATGGTGAGTATAAAAGTACAAAAGTACAATGTGACCTCTACTCTCTAGAGTGGCGCGAGGTCATACCTTTTTGTACTATTGTCTACCAGTCTCACCATGAACGTTGGGAAAAATACAATTGTATTTGTGCTTCCTATTCTACCCTCCAATTGATCTCTTCTTTTCTTCTATAAAAGAAGTACTTGGAAGAATTTGAAATTAACGAATCAGTTCAACAAATCTATATTGAACCGCTCTGTAGAGAAATCTTTTGTATAGTTTTGTAAATAAGCAAGAAGTTATTTCTCGTATCTTGCAATCAACACTTTTGTGTTGTTGTACTTAAACATTGTGTAATCTACTTGTGTAGAAGCATCTCTATATACACATGTTTGTAATTAACTGTTGTTTATAGGTTCCTTGAGAGACTCTATGTAGTTTGGATTCTTAAGAAGACTTTGGTTGCGGTCATAGTGGTTTGAAATAAGGATCAACAGACTTATTAGGGGTTCCAATAGGGTTTATCGGACTTATTGTGGTTATTTGTAATCTGGTTAATTATAGTTGATTAAGTCCTTGTGTATAAGGAAAATCACCTTGTGGAGTGGGCTAGAGTAACTTAGTTAACAGTGAACCAGGATAAAAATAATTATGTTCATTTATTTGTATTCACTTGTTATCTTTGTGTTTTGAGTTGCAAAAAGATTATATTTGGTGCAACCCAATTTAAACCCCCCTTTCTTATGTTTCTCGCACCTTCACACACAAATTGGTCCCACATCTGGAGATAACACTGCAGTTTCTATCCAAAACCATTCATCTTGGTCGCCTTGCTTCATCTCACAGAAAAATTATTCTGACTCGGTTCATACTCATAAGCAGTCTGAGTTACGTACTTAACTTCCAAACTTAATCAATTCCCAATCCTTCCTGGAATAATCATTTATGTACCCTACCAATGAGATATTGTAGTATTGTATACATCTAGTACCACTCTCATAGGGGTCTACCTATGAGGCCATGTATATGAGTGAACTATCTTGATGTCATACCATAACTATTTACATATACCTTATCTTCACTAAGTAGGATAACAAATTGATCTCCTCGAGATTACAACTTGGTAAGTTTCTTTCAGCTTTACTCTCTATAATTCTCATTAATCATATAAGTGATATTCTTAAAACTTACTCACAATGAGCATGGTTTACGAGGTTATCTCCCAAACCGTCTAACTTCCTCCATGTCTTAACACGTGATCACTACACAATACTCCTCTGAAAATTAAAATTCTAAAACTATCAATCTGACTTAAATTAACTTGAAATTTCATTCTCATGCTTGTACATCTACCACAACACACCAAATAAGATTCAAGATAAACTTAGTCCCAACAAAGTGAAAATTTCATAATCCTTGATCAAACAATCCAACATTAATTCTGAAGACAACAACAACACGACTTCTAATACACTACTCTCTCTCTTTCTAACCCAAACAAAAAACACTCAAGATGAACCTTAACATTCCCACACACACTTGCCGACTTAGGTTCATTTTTGTACTTAACATTCATTAAACACTTAGCCATGTAGAGGTTACTTATCTACATGACTTATAACTTGTAACTCTTATCAAGTACTCCCGAGACCACCTAATATAGTCCCTTTCACGGTTCATACTTAGTTCCATACCCAAGCTTGGCTTGCTCTCATTTGCTTACCATAAACTTGGACTCTCAAGACACAAAACCCATCTTCTTTAAATAAATAGTGGGATACTTCACAATTATCTCAACACAAGGTAATCCAAATAACACATACTTACTTAGTAATAAAGTATAACTTTCTTTACTTTAGCTCATACTCTAGAAATCTTCGCACATGAACAATTACCAATTGAACGTTCTTATCTTAGCATCAATGAAGCCTTAATGACTTATCATACATTCTTCCAAATGCCTCCGATTATGATGGTAATACTTTTACTCCAATTATAGAACCATTCTACTAAAATTCCTTGACCTAAAACTACTTACTCTATCTGCCAACACGAATCTCTTTCAAATATTCCTTGGGGCAACGCAATGTTTCCATATCAATATTGTACTGATATTGGATCCCTTATGTGATCGGTGGATCTGGAACTGGCTGTTTAACGCTGGTTCGCGAAATGTCGCGGAAGCAAGAGTCGCCACCGTCTTTTATTTTCTCCAAATGGAAAGGAAAAAAGCACAGAAAAATTCCTTATAGAGATTGCTCTCGGTTCGGGAGGTAGATTATAGAAAGGGAAGGTGTTAGCACCCTTTCTATCCATGGTTATCCATGGGCTCTTAGATACTTGCTCATTGTGTTTTCAAAAGGTTTGTTTGCTTTTCAATTGTGGGTTTTAAAAAAAGTTTCTTTGAAAATTTTAGTTCGACTCTTGTATCGGTCCTCAAGAGTGTTTGAAAAGTTGCTTTCGAAAGCTTTTTGAAAAGGTGTCGGTGTGAAAAGTATTTTTGATTTTTTTTTTTTGAAATTAGAGCAAGTATCTAGAGCCGTCTACCTACCCTAAGGAATTCGTCTGTGTAAATGTCCTTAAAGTAGTGCCATCCCACCATTGAGAGGTAGGTAGCACCACCGTTGGAGGTATTCGGGTCAATTCGAGGGTTTGGGACATGGTGATCACCGGAGCAATGGGAAGACACCTTAGAAGCTACCCTCATGCCAGGTTCCTGGATCATGAGGACTTACTAAAACATCCTCTACTCGACGATCACCTTTCGAGGGGCAAGGCAACAGTGAGGCGTACCCTAGGGGTGGTGTGTGATTTGTGTGTCGTTTTCAGATATTTGGTCTTGTCATGTATTGGTGATCTACGCGTTGCTTTTATTTTGACATTCATTCTTTCATGCAATAGTTAACAGTTAAAAGTTGCGGGAATATAAAAGTCATACGCTATTACAAGGGCGCGGGTCCACATCGCCAAATTAAACCAGGACCCGATTTGAAAATAAAATAAAGCGAAAAGATAAATATCTAATTAAGCTATTACATGGCTTTTGGGCAATTACATGAAAAAAAGGAAATAAAGTAAAAATGCGAGAATAAGTAAAATCGGGAATTCGAGGGCGTTGGACCCTTTTTAGGAAATTAAATTATAATTAACAAATTAATTAAATTAAAATAAAAAAGAAAAGATTTTTTTGAGTTTTTTGTATTTATGGACTTTTAATAAGAATTGATGGAATTTAAAACCTAATTCTAGCTATTTTTAATTTATTAAAAAAAACATGTTAAAGTTAAACCTAGAATTAACCTAATTATTTAATACAATTTTATTTACAAAAAATAATAATTAATAATTAATATGGTGAAAAAGAAAAAAAAGGATAAAAATATAAAACCCTAATTCTACAATTTTTAATTTATTAAGAAAAATATTTAAAATTAAGCCTAGAATTTAAAACTAAATTAATTAACAAGATTTTATTTACAAAATAACGTTAAATAAAATAGATTTTTGTTTTTGTCCTTCTGATTTTTTTTATTATTTATATTTAAAAGATCAATTTTATGGAATTAAATAAAATAGAGAAAAGAATTAAAATAACTAATAGAAAAGCATAAAAGAAATAGAGAAAAGAAGGCAAACATGGGGGGTTTGTAGGCCCATTTGGAGGTATGCTGGTAGCAATCAGGCCCATTTGTGGAAGGCCTCTTTTGACTTTTCATGCTGGCGTGTGGAACATTGACCGGTGCCCATGGTGTTCATCAGATCAGGGCCCTTGGATTGAGATTCTGAACCATGTGGCATGCTGGGATTATGGACGTATGATGAACCCCTGGGCTTGAAACTGCATGGGATTACATTGAAACAAAATGTATTAAGAGAGTGAGGGGACCTGGGAATCGAACCCAGGTCCTAGAGATTACCAAATGCCTTGTCCACCAACTGTGCCAACTGCGCGCGTTGTACATAGAATGAAGAATAAATAATATAAAAGAAAACTAGCGTTAGTGGCCTAGAAACAAAAAAAACGCGCGCTGAATTCAAATTGTCCAACCATAGCTTGCCACATGATCTTCTTCCTCGTTTGTCCCTGAAACAAAAAGAAATAGCGGGGGTTTTAAACCCCCCCAAAATGCAGCCTTTTCCAAAATAGCGATTAGCTTGTGAGGCCATATAAATTGGGCGCGACTGGTGTATTAAATTCGTCCAAGCGTCCTGATTCTAGCCATGGTACTGGGATGTCTTGATTTTACAGTATATGTAAACGCCCAATTTGGAGCTTGAGGAACCCTAAAACGTTTTAATGGCAACCTCGCGTATAGGCTATAAAAACTCAATTCAACAACATCAATAGACTCAGAATGTTCATATTAGCATAAAACAACAATTAAAATGTATGAAAGATGCCCAGAAACTTAAACACGATTATGCATATTTTCATGAAAAGTGTGACATGGTTCTACCGTTTCTTGGCGTTAGAGGTTATGATTTTGATTCAGGAAGATTCCTGGAGGTGTCAGGATTGCAATAGAATTGTTGTTTTGCCTTGAAACCTGCTGAAAATAGGAAAACAGTTTTGAAATTTTCTTCAAAAAATACAAAGTTTGTTTATGGCTTGAGCGCAGCTTCCAGGGGTGTGAGCTTTAGGGTTTGCATCAGACTTATATGAGGGATGGATTAGGGTAAAGATTTGGATCCAAAACCCTTTGCATTGATGTATGGAATATTTGATTTTCATGCATATCTTTCAAATCTTTTCCCATGTGATTTTGATGTCAATCATGGCCAAACCTTCCAATTTTGGTATGCACGAAATCTTGAGTAGCCAATGAGTGATTATACTGCATAAAAAGATTTAATCACATTGGTTTAGTATTTTTTTCATATTTTATTTAATTAAATGAATTAATAGTAATTAAAAATTCAAATAAATAATAAAAAATGATGAAATAAATCCCCTTTGGGCCAAATGGTCGTGCATAGCCTTTGGATGATGAATCTTTGAAGAAAATGTGGCCCATTAGCAATTTTGAGGCATTTGAAGTAAAGTTGAATTTTCAAAATTCCCAAAAATATCCCAACTTCCACAAGGCATATCTTGCTCAATTTTTAATCTTTGATCATGTTCTTGGACATTTTGGAAAGGTCTTGAAGTCCTATAACCAATGCCTTTGGTCCCATGTCATTTTTATTTACCAATCTCAAGTTATGGCCTTTGACTTAAAGTCCCTTTTTGTTAACTTTTGAAAATGACCTATAATGTTGAAATTGATAACTTTTTGTGAGAGCATTTCTTGGACTTGAAGTGTGAAGAGGAGTTGTAGGAAATGTCTTTCTCTTCAAAATGAGCTTTGGATGGAATTTTTCTGATAAACCATGTGGAAGTTATGCCTTGGTCAAGTTACAGTTGACTTTTTCAACTGTCCAAATATGGAAACTTTTGCATCTTGAGTCTTTTTGAGCCAAGCTTTGAGAATCATGATCAATAATTGATCAAATGATGTTTGTGGCTTCAAAATAAGATGTTGACCAAAAATTTGGACTTTTGACTGTCAAATGACCATTTTGCCCCTACAGTTGACTGTAGGGCAATTAGGGTTTTTGACTGTGCAATTTTGTGCTATAAGTCTTGAAACTTGGCATGAGGATGCTTGAACATGTTTGTAGGCATGTGGGACTTGATTGGACCCTTGAAAACCTCAATTTCTTTGCCAGAACCAAAACCCTAATTTTTGACTATTAGGAGGCCCTTGAACTGTGCAACCCTTGGGGAGATTTTGAAGCATGCTCTTTGCAATTCTTGAAGAATATGGGAGGGCAAATTTTGGGGTACAAAAGTTGCCCCTGTTCAATCTTCTTAAACCTGAGGATGCAGATTGGCTGACGTGCCTTTCGTAATCCGAAGGTGGAAGATGATTGAACACTAGAGTGCCCAGAAATTTGCGCTCATATAGTAGCAGTGTGATGGTGGAATGGGCTTATAGATGCCATTTGGAGATTGATGGATAGGATGATGGGCTTATAGATGCCATGCTGAGAGATGATGGATGGTGGATGGGCTTATAGATGCCATCTGGATGTTGATCGCGTAAGAGATTCCTTAGCGAGAGCTTACGTACCTGAAAAAGAAAAATGATTACCTGACCTGTTACAGGAGCTGGTCGTCAAATTCTTTGTGTAGATGTGTCCTGGCTGGTTACAGGAGCTGGATCTGGAGCTTCAAAAGGTGATGAATGAAACAGGGATGGTTACTACCTCAACGGGACGATGAGAGAACCTTGGATGATAACTACCTCGACAGGGACGCTGAGAGAACCTTGGACGACTTCAACCTCAACAGTAACGCTGAGAGAATCTTGGATATCTTCAACTGGATAAGAAACAGGGAGATCTTAGGGTCGATCTGACTGAACCAGAGAAGGCCTTTGACTGGATAAGAAACAGGAAAATCTTAGGGTCGATTTAACTGAACCGGTCTAGGTATTGGAATGTCTTCAACTGGATAAGAAACAGGGAGATCTTAGGGTCGATCTGACTGAACCAGAGAAGGCCTTTGACTGGATAAGAAACAGAAAAATCTTAGGGTCGATTTAACTGAACCGAACAAGGTCTTGAAATCTTCAACTGGATAAGAAACATGGAGATCTTAGGGTCGATCTGACTAAACCAGAGAAGGCCTTTGACTGGATAAGAAACAGAAAAATCTTAGGGTCGATTTAACTGAACCGGTCTAGGTCTTGAAATCTTCAACTGGATAAGAAACAGGGAGATCTTAGGGTCGATCTGACTGAACCAGAGAAGGCCTTTGACTGGATAAGAAACAGGAAAATCTTAGGGTCGATTTAACTGAACCGATCTAGGTCTTTGAAATCTTCAACTGGATAAGAAACAGGGAGATCTTAGGGTCGATCTGACTGAACCAGAGAAGGCCTTTGACTGGATAAGAATCAGGAAAATCTTAGGGTCGATTTAACTGAACCAGACTAAAGTCTTGAAATGTAGCTGGGAACTTAACTGGATCTTTCCTGAAAGGTAAAGGTCAGTCATATGCAAGGCATGATATGAATCAAGCGATGATGTTCTCAACATAAATGAGATTTGTAAGATATGATGCATATATGCATGCTATGATGTATGAAAATGTGATGTTTATGAATGTATCTTCTCGTCTTAGGAAAATAAATCCTTGACGGGTGCCGGGAAGTCACTCCTGGGCTGATGTTGAAGAATAGATCTTTGCTTCCGCTGGGGATGATAGTTGCAAGAATACCGGTAGGAGAAGATGACTCCGTTGGGGAATAAACTTGGCGAATGGATTACTCTGCGGGGAGAAAAATACTCTAACGATCTTGCTGGGAAACAATACTCTATGGGGGAGGTACTTTGCTGAAATGTTGATGGTAACTTCGCTGGGGATACCATTGTTGTGTTGGAAGTGTTAGTAGACTTCGCTGGGGATAAGAAGGATTTGCCGAGGACGATCTTTCCGTGGCTTTTGGCTGAGGATAACCCAGTTATATCCTGGTAAGGAAATAACTCTTTAAATAAAGTCGGGAGATGCGTTCGGGCTCTGCGGGGATAAGCTTCCAGAATCTACTGGGGATAAGCTTACTGCTTAGGGAGATGGATTCCAACTTTCCTAGGGAACTGGATTGGACTCTCCTGGGGAAATTTTGAGATGCTGGGGAAGTGACTCCATTGAATGTTGATATACCGCCGGGGAAATCTTTAGGTCAAGACTGCCGGGGATGCTTGTTTAGGAATATCTGTATGCTATGTTGGGAATGTTGAGATCTGCGGGAGGATACCTAACTTCCTTAAGGTTGATAATAGCTTGGGGAGAGTGCATTGACTTGCTGACTCACTCTCTGGGGAATTAAGATATCTGGTTATGTTCTTTAGCCGAACTCACCTTGGTACCTCGGTGGACAGAACGATTAGATCGCTTAGACCATTCATTATTGCCCCTGTTCCTATGGGAGAAGGCACCTGTGGGGTGCTGATAGTTGTTGATGGACAAACCTTCTTCTGATAGGCAGGTGACAAGATGACGGGACATAGTCGTACGCTTTGATCCCTAACTTTTGCCTGGACCGCCCTTTCGGGTTTTCAGTCCACCGGGATACCCATTTTTGCCCAAGCCGCCTTTTCAGGTTTTCGACTTGCCGGGTGTACAGATTTTTTTCATTTCATCCCTTCATTTTGCCCGAACCCTTTTGGTTCGCCGGGAAGCCCTTATTTTTGCCTAGGTGTGTCAACCTAGCGGGTCTTTGATTATGCGTAGTATTCTTTTTTTTCCGACTATGTCCACGCTCTCCGAATGTAGGGAGTTGCCCCTATTAGAAGTGTTTTATCATGCCCCAGAAGATGTTTGATCAGGCAAGATTCGTGGTTGGAATGCCCCAAGTGACTCAGGCGGAGATTTTCCCCAGGCTGTTTGGCCTTTGAGAGATTCTCCGAATCTTGATTGGATTGCCCCAGGTGATGGACCATGATCATGTCGTGCCCCTTGATTGGAAATGCTTTTTTTCACTAGGTATTCATCGTGCGAATTTCCCTGCTGCTCAAACAAATATTCATATGCAAACAAAGTTATGTTAAAAATGCAAAGCTTATGTCTGTTTCGAAGTTTTTGGAAATGCATTCTTTTTCATAAAACAAGTGAATGTTTGTAAAACGTGATGTCAACTCCGTATTTACCGTAGGCCTTAAGGAGTCAGGATACCTTTCGTAACAGTATGCTTTCGAACTAACCCATGCTTCAGCTAGGACTTTTAAGGGTTATAACGTGGTCTGGTTCACGGTTTAAGAAACAAAGGATAAAGGCTCAAATTTTATTTGTACCCACCCGTTCTTCGTGATGTTCTTCAAACCTAAGCTCAGTTGATCGTGCATTAGACCTTGATTGAATCTTTGCTCGGATGTTCCGGTGATGGTTCGGATACTGAACGTTTATTTGAATAGGCAGTCATCTCTTTTTTTGCTGAGGGTTTGTGGGACCTATTTCTTTTTTGATTTTGTTATCCCTATTCTTTTTGCCTGAACTGTTTCCTTTTTTTTGGAATTACAGTCAGCGGGATGCCCCAGTTTCGTAAGTCTTCTTCATAGGTATTTTGACTTATTGGGCTTTTTTTTATTTTGAGAGATATAATGACTGCCTATCCTTGTGATTGTTCGGAATAATCATTGTCTTTCTTTGTTTTGTAAGGACCTCTTTAGTGCCATTTGTTATGCACTTGGATCAACTGAGAGAACTACCCTGCCCCAGGTTATGATTAAGGGTTTTAAATTTCGAAAAGAAAAACTCCTACTTCTTTGGCTCAGAGGGGTTGACGAGGGATTATCTTCCTTATAACTCCAGTGTTTAGGGATTGAAACAATGCGTGTACCTCATCAGCGGGGTCTGTTCAAAAGCATACTGTAACGATCGCGGTATCGTTTTTGTCATCCTCCCTCAAGAGGCTTAGAATTTTAAATTGAGAGTTGATCATCAGAAAAAATATGAAAATAGTTTGCATATAGTGAATACGAATATATTGCTTCAAAACAGACATATGCGATGCATTAATGAAATAACAACGTTTAACATGAGTAAATGTTTGAACAAGAGAAAATTACAAGTGGAAAATCCTAATGAACAAAAGTTTTCTAGTCTCAGGGCTTGTTACTTCAAATGGTGATCCTTGGAGGGATGGTAGAAAAACTCAGCCTGACCATCTTGTGTGAACTCCAATGCTCCTTCATCAATCAGGTCCTGGATCTTGTTCTTCAGAGCCCAACACTCATTTGTATCATGTCCCGGACTGGCAGAGTGGTAGGCACACCTTTTATTGGGATCATAGATAGGAGATGATGTGTTGGGGTTCCGGGGGTGAGCCCTTAATGTGATCAGGTTCAACCTCAACAGGCGTTGCAAAGCTTGAAACAGCGACATATTGAGCTGGGTGAATTGCCTCATGGGCTTGTCTGGCTGAAGCTGGTGAGGTTGATGCTGAATTTGTGACATTGGAGCCATTTGAAGAGCTCTCCCCTTATCTCCTTGTCTCAAAGATGGTTGAATGATGACTGGCTCTTTACCCTTAGATGTTTGCCCAGTTGGTTACCCTGAAGCAGTTGGTTGACGAGAACTCCGAGCTCTTCTTGTCTTTGAGCTAAGCCTTTAATGATAGTTACCTGGCCCAGCATCTGGGCTCTCATGGCATCCACTTCAGCTTGCAGATGTTTCAGCCGTTCGTCCTCAGCGCTGTTCCTGACCAAAGTCCCCATGAGAAGTGTTCTCAGCTCCTCCTGTCCCTTGGATAGATTCAGGAGGATTTCCCTGAACCGAGTCTCTTGAGCAAGAAGGTCCTGGTTATCTTGTTGGGAAGCCATTGCTGAAATAGACAGCGAGAAAGGTAAGTGACCTGCAACAAGGGTACCTGTTATGCAATGATGTGTATGACATGCATGTAATGTTTTCAAGGATCTCGCGGGGTAAACAAGAAATTTGTTAGAGCTTGAATCCGGTGGCTTGATTGAAGAAACTTCATGTTATTGAGAGTCCTTCTTCAAAGGGTCAAAGGCTCACCATATCCAGTGGGTCATAGCCTCTGACTCAGATCCTCAACCTGGCTAGAGGAAAATAAATCCCCTTTGCCCCTTGCTAGACATTCTGGTTCATCATGACCTGCATCACAAGCCCTTGAGATCCTTGAAATGGGTTAGGATGTATGCAATGGTATGATGTTATGGTATGCATGGAGTGATGTAAGTAAACCCTGTTATGAGTCCCCATTAAGGACTATAAACAAAACCTGCAAGAAACTCAGTACACTCTGTTATGAGTCCCAATTAAGGACTATAAACAAAACCTGCAAGAAACTTAGTAAACCTTGTTATGAGTCCCAATTAAGGACTATAAGCAAAACCTGCAAGTAGTTCATGTGTCAGATAACAAGCATGCAAGTACTCAAGTACGAAGGCACGCAAGTCATACAAGAGAAGCCCTTAGAGTTTAGGCCAGCATGAGGTCTGGGTATTACCCTCTTCCAGTTTGTTGGTTCATACCTGTCCTATCAAAAGTAATCGGGTTCTAAGGGTCCCAATATCACTGGATTGCTTTCATTGTTCATCGTTTCGATTTAGCCACTGAACTGGCGACCGAAATATTCCAGGAAAGCAACCCTCAATTGGGTGTAGTATCGAGTATCAACCAACCTCGGACTGCACCAAAGTCAGTTATCTCACTACCCTAAAGAGGCCAAGATGGTTCAATTAAGGTCCCTAAGGTCAGTTGATGCTTCACGACACCACGCGGAGGCCCCGTACTCTCCTTGACTGAACTCAAGGGTTACCGGTACACACCAAAGTGCCACATCAACGTAGCAGACTATTTCAACCATGTCGGTATACCCCACACAGTTCCCTCACAGTCTTGTTGCTACTTTCTAAGAAGGTATCCCCAGATCCGGGTTAGGATCTATAGAACTCCCAAGACAGTCCCACAATTTAAAGCACACAAGTCAAAGCAATTGAAAACACAGTGATCTTAGTCCTAAGGTACACCTCACTTTATAAAGAGTATCCCCAGCAGAGTCGCCAGTTCTGTGATCGGTGGATCTGGAACTGACTATTTAACGTTGGTTCGTGAAATGTCGCGGAAGCAAGAGTCGCCACCGTCTTTTATTTTCTCCAAATGGAAAGGACAAAAGCACAGAAAAATTCCTTATAGAGATTGCTCTCGGTTCGGGAGGTAGATTATAGAAAGGGAAGGTGTTAGCACCCTTTCTATCCATGGTTATCCATGGGCTCTTAGATACTTGCTCATTGTGTTTTCAAAAGGTTTGTTTGCTTTTCAATTGTGGGTTTTAAAAAAAGTTTCTTTGAAAATTTCAGTTCGACTCTTGTATCGGTCCTCAAGAGTGTTTGAAAAGTTGCTTTCGAAAGCTTTTTGAAAAGGTGTCGGTGTGAAAAGTATTTTTGATTTGTTTTTTTTTAAATTAGAGCAAGTATCTAGAGCCGTCTACCTACCCTAAGGAATTCGTCTGTGTAAATGTCCTTAAAGTAGTTCCATCCCACCATTGAGAGGTAGGTAGTACCACCGTTGGAGGTATTCGGGTCAATTCGAGGGTTCGGGACATGGTGATCACCGGAGCAATGGGAGGACACCTTAGAAGCTACCCTCATGCCAGGTTCCTGGATCATGAGGACTTACTAAAACATCCTCTACTCGACGATCACCTTTCGAGGGGCAAGGCAACAGTGAGGCGTACCCTAGGGGTGGTGTGTGATTTGTGTATCGTTTTTAGATATTTGGTCTTGTCATGTATTGGTGATCTACGCGTTGCTTTTATTTTGACATTCATTCTTTCATGCAATAGTTAATAGTTAAAAGTTGCGGGAATATAAAAGTCCTACGCTATTACAAGGGCGCGGGTCCACATCGCCCAATTAAACCAGGACCCGATTTGAAAATAAAATAAAGCGAAAAGATAAATATCTAATTAAGCTATTACATGGCTTTTGGGCAATTACATGAAAAAAAGGAAATAAAGTAAAAATGCGAGAATAAGTAAAATCGGGAATTCGAGGGCGTTGGACCCTTTTTAGGAAATTAAATTATAATTAAGAAATTAATTAAATTAAAATAAAAAAGAAAAGATTTTTTTGAGTTTTTTGTATTTATGGACTTTTAATAAGAATTAATGGAATTTAAAACCTAATTCTAGCTATTTTTAATTTATTAAAAAAACATGTTAAAGTTAAACCTAGAATTAACCTAATTATTTAATACAATTTTATTTACAAAAAATAATAATTAATAATTAATATGGTGAAAAAGAAAAAAAAAGGATAAAAATATAAAACCCTAATTCTATAATTTTTAATTTATTAAGAAAAATATTTAAAATTAAGCCTAGAATTTAAAACTAAATTAATTAACAAGATTTTATTTACAAAATAACGTTAAATAAAATATATTTTTGTTTTTGTCCTTCTGATTTTTTTTATTATTTATATTTAAAAGATCAATTTTATGGAATTAAATAAAATAGAGAAAAGAATTAAAATAACTAATAGAAAAGCATAAAAGAAATAGAGAAAAGAAGGCAAACATGGGGGGTTTGTAGGCCCATTTGGAGGTATGCTGGTAGCAATCAGGCCCATTTGTGGAAGGCCTCTTTTGACTTTTCATGCTGGCGTGTGGAACATTGACCGGTGCCCATGGTGTTCATCAGATCAGGGCCCTTGAATTGAGATTCTGAACCATGTGGCATGCTGGGATTATGGACGTATGATGAACCCCTGGGCTTGAAAGTGCATGGGATTACATTGAAACAAAATGTATTAAGAGAGTGAGGGGACCTGGGAATCGAACCCAGGTCCCAGAGATTACCAAATGCCTTGTCCACCAACTGTGCGCGTTGTAAATAGAATGAAGAATAAATAATATAAAAGAAAACTAGCGTTAGTGGCCTAGAAACAAAAAAAAAGCGCGCTGAATTCAAATTGTCCAACCATAGCTTGCCACATGATCTTCTTCCTCGTTTGTCCCTGAAACAAAAAGAAATAGCGGGGGTTTTAAACCCCCCCAAAATGCAGCCTTTTCCAAAATAGCGATTAGCTTGTGAGGCCATATAAATTGGGCGCGACTGGTGTATTAAATTCGTCCAAGCGTCCTGATTCTAGCCATGGTACTGGGATGTCTTGATTTTACAGTATATGTAAACGCCCAATTTGGAGCTTGAGGAACCCTAAAACGTTTTAATGGCAATCTCGCGTATAGGCTATAAAAACTCAATTCAACAACATCAATAGACTCAGAATGTTCATATTAGCATAAAACAACAATTAAAATGTATGAAAGATGCCCAGAAACTTAAACACGATTATGCATATTTTCATGAAAAGTGTGACATGGTTCTACCGTTTCTTGGCGTTAGAGGTTATGATTTTGATTCAGGAAGATTCCTGGAGGTGTCAGGATTGCAATAGAATTGTTGTTTTGCCTTGAAACCTGCTGAAAATAGAAAAACAGTTTTGAAATTTTCTTCAAAAAATACAAAGTTTGTTTATGGCTTAAGCGCAGCTTCCAGGGGTGTGAGCTTTAGGGTTTGCATCAGACTTATATGAGGGATGAATTAGGGTAAAGATTTGGATCCAAAACCCTTTGCATTGATGTATGGAATATTTGATTTTCATGCATATCTTTCAAATCTTTTTCCATGTGATTTTGATGTCAATCATGGCCAAACCTTCCAATTTTGGTATGCACGAAATCTTGAGTAGCCAATGAGTGATTATACTGCATAAAAAGATTTAATCACATTGGTTTAGTGTTTTTTTCATATTTTATTTAATTAAATGAATTAATAGTAATTAAAAATTCAAATAAATAATAAAAAATGATGAAATAAATCCCCTTTGGGCCAAATGGTCGTGCATAGCCTTTGGATGATGAATCTTTGAAGAAAATGTGGCCCATTAGCAATTTTGAGGCATTTGAAGTAAAGTTGACTTTTCAAAATTCCCAAAAATTTCCCAACTTCCACAAGGCATATCTTGCTCAATTTTTAAGCTTTGATCATGTTCTTGGACATTTTGGAAAGGTCTTGAAGTCCTCTAACCAATGCCTTTGGTCCCATGTCATTTTGATTTACCAATCTCAAGTTATGGCCTTTGACTTAAAGTCCCTTTTTGTTGACTTTTGAAAATGACCTATAATGTTGAAATTGATAACTTTTTGTGAGAGCATTTCTTGGACTTGAAGTGTGAAGAGGAGTTGTAGGAAATGTCTTTCTCTTCAAAATGAGCTTTGGATGGAATTTTTGTGATAAACCATGTGGAAGTTATGCCTTGGTCAAGTTACAGTTGACTTTTTCAACTGTCCAAATATGGAAACTATTGCATCTTGAGACTTTTTGAGCCAAGCTTTGAGAATCATGATCAATAATTGATCAAATGATGTTTGTGGCTTGAAAATAAGATGTTGACCAAAAATTTGGACTTTTGACTGTCAAATGACCATTTTGCCCCTGCAGTTGACTATAGGGCAATTAGGGTTTTTGACTGTGCAATTTTGTGCTGTAAGTCTTGAAACTTGGCATGAGGATGCTTGACCATGTTTGTAGGCATGTGGGACTTGATTGGACCCTTGAAAACCTCAATTTCTTTGCCAGAACCAAAACCCTAATTTTTGACTGTTAGGAGGCCCTTGAACTGTGCAACCCTTGGGGAGATTTTGAAGCATGCTCTTTGCAATTCTTGAAGAATATGAGAGGGCAAATTTTGGGGTACAACACCTTATGACTTATATTGAACATAATCTCATTTCTAAAATTGAATACCCTTGATTTATCTCATACCCTTTGTCTGGTGTAGCCATGACCTGCTCGAAATTATGCAGTCATGCCCTCGAGTTTATTTGCATATTCCACCACTATCTTAGTCCTTCGACAAAAATACACTAAACTTCAATACCTCTCGAACCTTAAACTATTTTTTAAGTACTAATCCTAACATGCTCACTAAAGTACTATTATTCTCCCAAGACACTCTAGTGACCTTAGAAGCTGAAACACTGATCCACTACCTTATTTCCAGACCTGGTGGCATACGCTCGACAAAATCATTCTTTCTTCCTAACAGTGTGGAGTCACCTGAAATTCCCGTTTCATACTAGCGGTCAATCCAATTCCACAACATACTCATTCATTTACCAGAACTCTGACAAACATCCGATAGAAATCCTTAACTTCTCAACTTCATTAGCACGATAAGATTGCTTGAACCAAACACCATTATGCACTTCTAAACTACCCGACGCACAAATCTTAATACAATTTCAACCAAGTTCACTGTTCCTTCTTACTTCCAAACTCTTGGCATGAGCCTACTACGAAAACACGAGCTCTACCTGTCTACGGAGTCCTCGTGATCGCTCAACCACGATCCCACTTGCCACACATATAGGATTAGGTTGATCAGGCCTAATACTATATATTGTAACATTAAGAGTCTTGTTGGAAAGACATGCTTATGAGGCAGGAATTGGTTTACTTATGATGTTTCAAGGTTGGGTCGAGAATTGACCTACTCTTGTACCAATTGTAACACATTGTATAATATATATCATGAATAATACTATACAAGTGTTAATTTTGATACTGACACACCATAAGTTCTTATTATATACATGTCCATAACTAAAATCTACATCTATACGACATATGACATACAATGGTGCCCAAATAAAATCTAAGAACTAAGTACAATATTTGTCATTGTACAAAATACACAACAGAAGATCACATCATCACAACAACGTTGAAACATCATCAACGGCTCCTCTTGTTCTTAAACTGTAAAATAACTAAAAAATAACAACAATGATAGGGTAAGATAATAATCTCAGTGAGTCCCCCTATCCTATGGGTCCACTTGGCTGTATAGGGTTTATACCTAATTTCTAACTCAAGTATTTTCCTTCCATTACTTGTGCATCACTCACACAATGTAACTAGGACTTTAGTATTTGAAGGGTTATTCACAATTTATGAAAACATGTCACGTGACTACTTATCTGTTGTACACACCATAATACAATTACGTCCAAGCATCACTATCTAAATCATTTCATGACATAATTTATATTTCTAAGTTACTTACCTAGTATTATCCTAAGTTTACCTCACTCATAAGTTTTAATCATGTTATTATGCAACCAATGTAATCAACCATTCATATCATAATCATAGGATATGACAAATAATTAAAACAACAATAATTCATGTATAAGTAATGTAATTAATCACATAAGCAACATAAAAATAAATCATAGCCATTACACATGATACTCATGGCATCTCATGGTTTCTTCTCATCACTTGATGAGGCATTGGATTTACTTGCCAATGTATTCAACCTAACAACACTTGAAGGTACGATTCTCGTCTTATGGTAGAGACATGGAACCAATTCATGGCACAATCCTAAGAATACATGAAACACACATGGTAACATAACAAGTACCAATAAACCCTATGTAAAACCATCACATGAATCACCTTATTCTAACTTATTCCATATTCATGCCACAGAGTGAGCATCTGTCTGATTATCCTATGTTGGGGTTAATCAGACTCAAGGAAAAGCTATAATGGAATAACTTTTTCATTACCAAGCTCTAATAAATAAGATGATGAAGATTGGTGATGAAAAAGATGAAGATTGATGGTGGTGGTTATGATGCCCATGCTTGCTTCTTCTCCATTTCTTCTTTTCTTTCTTCTTTCCTCTCTTTTCTTTCTCTTATTTTCATTTCTCTTCTTTCTTTTATGATTTATCTATTCTTTCCTCTTATCTCTTTCTCGTTTCTCTACCACCTATATATATATATATATATATATATATATATATATATATATATATATATATATATATATATATATATATATATATATATATATATATATATATATATATATATATATATATATATATAAAATATAATATATATTGTGTGGTTAATGTTAAAAGTTAGTAATAAAACATCTCAAATGATATTTTTCTTAATACTAGACCAATTGACTCATCATTAATGTTACCAAAATGTCCCTTCTTATATTAATTAATAATGGCTGGACTCTTGTAATAAGGTTTAAACTCTTCTGGGTCCAAAAGGGTATACGGGACATTACAGTTTGACCTAGTCGAACCGAGTATGTACAATTAGATGTATTTGACAGGGTCTGATACTACATATAGTTATTTTAAGAAGGTATTCAACTGATTTGAATACTGCAAAGTGTATTATGTATGATTTGGGCTTAAGCCTTGATTGTCTATAAATAGGCCTAATGTAGTAATGCAAAAAACTCTGAACAACTTCACTCAAACAAATTCTACTTTTCACAATATAGTTTCATATTTTTCTCTTTTCTTCTTCTTCTTCGTATTGCTTCTCATCTCTCTTGAAAACTCTTTTTGTTCCAACAAATTGGTATCAACGAGCTCGAGTTGCGATTCAGTGAGATTCTAAAATGGAAAACAGAAACACAACAACAATGCAATTTCCAACAAATCTATTGATTTTCAAAGGTGATAACTATGAGAGGTGAATTGTGCAACTGAAAGTAATATTCATATTTCAAGATGTGGCTGAAATCCTGAATGAGGGAGTACCGGAATTGGATGCAAATGCAAATGATGAAAAAAAGGTTATGCACAAGGATAAAAAGAAGAAAGATAGAAAAACTTTATTCTTGATTCATCAATGTGTGGATCCTAATGTTTTTTAGAAGATCATTGATGAAGAAAAGATCATTGATGAAGAAACTAAAAAAGGAATGTGGGACAAGTTGAATAACTTGTTAAAAGGAGATAAAAAATGAAAAGGGTGAAGTTAAATATGTTGAGAAAGCAATTCGAGATGACTCGAATGAAGGAAGACGAATCAGCCTCAAAATCCTTTTCACGTGTGGTGCTGTTAATGAACTAGATGAAGGTGTATGGTAAATCAATTAGCAATTTATAAAATATTGAGAAAGTGTTGAGATATTTGTCTGCAAATTTTGGTTACATTGTAGTGTCTATTGAAGATTATAATAACCTAGCTGAGATGAAGTTATAAGAACTTAAAGCTTCATTAGAGGCTCATGAGATGAGACTGAAGCAGAGAAACTCATAAAGGGAGAAGGTGTCTGAAAAGGAACTACAAGCAAGATTCATCAAGAAGTCTGGAAAAGAGAAGGTGAAACAGAGAAAGAATATTTCTAGTGATGAGAAGTCAAGCAAGAATTCAAAGAATCACTCTAATTAAACAAAGAAAGACATAATCAACAATTATTCGGGGAAGAAAGTTGACATGAAGGAGGTCCAGTGTTACAATTGTCAAGGATTTGGTCATAATGCTCGAGACTATCAAAGAAAGAAAGAAAGAAACAAAAGCAAAAGATATTGATAAAGTGAAGTACGCACATGCTAGAGATAGTGATTCTAATGATGTGCTATTAATGGCAAATACTCAGTCGAACAATGAGCAAACTAACATGTGGTACCTAGATTATGGATCCAGCAACCACATCACTGGAAATAAAAACTAGTTCACCAAATTAGATGAATCAATTAAGAATGTGATTAAGTTTGCGATGGAATCCATGTTACATCACGTGGAAAAGGAAACATACATGTGGTCAGAAAATATGGTCGAAAATCCAACATTACTTATGTGTTGTATATTCCTTCGATGACAAGTAACTTGATAAGCATAAGTCAACCACTTGCAAAAGGGTTCAACATGAAGCTGGAAAAGAAGTAGATGAAGGTGTATGATAGTGATGAAAGGTTAATTCTGAAAGCACCATTGGCAGATAATAAGACCTTCAAAGTAGAAATCAACATGGTTGATCGCAAGTGTCTTTCTTCGATTGCAGAAGAAGACAAGAATTGGCCATGGCATCACATGTATGAACAACTACACTTCAAAAGTTTATGTATGCTCAACCAAAAGAAGAAGGTGCCTAGATTAGATTAGGTGAAAGAACCAAGTCTGATGTGTGAGGAATGTTGCAAAGAAAAACATTCTAGGAAAATCATTTAATCATGACATGCCCACGAGGTCGAAGAAAAAAGGAAGAGCTTGTTCACTCTGATGTGTGTGGACCTTTTTAAGTAAAGTCGAATGAAGGTAATTGTTACTTTTTAACCTTTGTAGATGATTTCACCATATATATATATATATATATATATATATATATATATATATATATATATATATATATATATATATATATATATATATGGATCTATCTGATTGAAAGGAAGATTGAGGTATTCACACAGTTCAAGAAGTTTAAATTGCATGTTGAGAAACAAATTGGATGCTACTTAAAGAAACTGAGAACTGATGGTGGAGGTGAATACACTTCTAGAGAATTTCCTAGATTTTTCAATAAGGAAGGTATATAGCATGAGGTCATTGCACCCTATAAACCTCAACACAATGGTATAGCTGAACAAAATAACAGAAGTATATTGAACATGACTATGAGCATGTTGAAAGCTAAAGATATGCCAAAGAGATTTTGGGGTGAAGTAGCTTCGATAGAAGTATATATTCTAAACATATGTCTAATGAATAAGATAGTAGAAAAGACACCTTATGAGGCTTGGAAAAGACATGGGCCAATTGTCAGTCATCTTAGAGTTTTTGGATCAATGTGTTTCAGGAATGTTCTTGAACAATTGAGAAAGATGCTAGATCATTGAATTCAGACCATGGTGCTCATAGGTTATAATTTGACTAGTGCATACAAGTTGTATTCACCAAATGATGATAAGCTAGTGATCAATAGAGATGTTCTGGTGGGCGACAGTAAAGGGTGGAATTAGACTCTAGAGTCAGGTCGACATATGAAAGAGACAGCCCCAAATTGTGCTTGAAAAAGAAAAGTCACAACCAATTAAAATAAAGAACGGCATGAGCAAAATTTAAAAAGATTGATTAGAACCAGAACTGAGTCGACAATGCTAGCTGGATATGAGTAATTTTCCGATCAAGCAGTCGATGCAGATGGTGACTTAATAGAATGATGGATGAATTAGAACCAATCAATTTGGATTTAGCCATGGGCGATTCAAATAGGTAGCAGCCATGCAAGAATAACTTAAGAAAATTGAGAAGAACAAGACCCGGGAGCTTGTCGAAAGATCTAGAAAGAAGTCAATTGATGTGAAGGGGCTCAACATGTTGAAATGAAGCCCAAATAGGGAAATTGCAAGCATAAGGAAATACTAGTGGCGAGAGGTTTTATGCAAAATTCTGGTATTGATTTCGACGAAGTTTATGCACATGTTGAAAGGTTAGAGACAATTAGAATTATTGTGTCGACTGCATCATACAGAAGGTAGAAGATACATCGATTGGATGTAAATTCAGCATTTTTGAATAGACATTTAGAAGAAGAAGTCTATGCCAGTCAACCACCAGGATTCAAAATCAAAGGGAAAAAGTCAAAGTTGTATAGATTAAGGACGACTCTATATGGCTTGAAACAAACCCAACAAGCTTGGAATAAAAGAATAGATAGTTTTCTGATATAAGTTTG